>JARJLF010000559.1:0-169625 GCA_029378395.1 Mycena leptocephala | reverse complement strand
GATTGTAAAATTCCGCAGGAGTGTCGGCGCAGTGAGGTGAGTCAAAATTTGCACGGGCTGAGGTACGCGTCGTCCTAAGAACTCAAATCGGGCCGCCGAGCAGAATTGCGTCTGAGACAATTATGGAATTCCTTGCCTCCCCACCACAACGATCTTTAGGCCTTCACCACTGCTATGTACTACCTACTAGCTCAATCCAATGAAGCACACAATCTTGGTCGATCGCCTGCACCTCCGGTCTCGACTGAACCCATCGAAGCACCACCGGTGGAAACGCGGCGCCATAACCCGATGCTACATCGATCACGCACAAGAGCTCAAACGCCACGCCTTCGAACGACTCGACAGGACAGGTCTTCACGTAGTCCTCGAGCAATACCAGGTGCGGTTGCAGCTGCTCCTGGGTATTTTAACGCAGTATCTATTCGGTTCGGGCGGAAAGCCAGGTGGGCTTGGCCTAACTTCGACTAGCACTTGGTGAGCGCCAGAATCTAGATCTATTCGATGCTTGTGTTCTGATGATCCGTGAGGAAGAGGATTGAACGGTGCTTACCCGGGGGCGTAAAGTCTGTCATGATTGTTAAGACAAGGGTGTCAAGGTCCGCCTTAAATGAAGAGAGAGGGAGAGGACTGAGCTTACTGACTGGTTACTGCGCCGCTGGGGTTGGCTTGACACCGGTGTTCCGATCATGTCCGGTCGGAAGGTGCTGCGCGGGTACCAGGTAAATGCGATGCACACTTTCGTTCGTCACTCTCAGTAGGGATTGATATTACTTCAGATCACCCAGTACCGAGCGCCTGGACACTCACAATTTCGAAAAAGTGGTGTAGACATCATACAAGACGGATTTGAGCTCGGCGGCTGTCTGGAAGTTCCATAGGCAACTCACTTCACCGCGCCACAAACGCTGCGACCAACGATCACGGAAGAAACCTGCTTTCACTCCGATCTCCGTCTCGCCAATCGATAACTGCGTGGTTCTCCGTCGCCCACTGTCGCGCACAAGACGCGCCTCATTTAACGGATCCCAGATTGTATTGGAATTGTTATAGCTCCCATTAGATCCGTGGCTACACACGCCCGGAGAATCTAACATGGCAGTGGTTTTCTCTGATCTGATTCCCGCCAATCACTCTTACCATAGTTCCCCAGGGCTCCGTGTGGGACGGTCTTCCGCTTGACACAAGGTTAGGTCCCCTTGAACTACAACCACTGATCCGTGGTTAGAAACCATCACGGCAAAATATGACCAACAGCCGTTGGCTGCCAGTATAAATCCAAAAGTTTAGGATTTCTTGTGGTATCGGCTGGTCCGTGCTCACTCCTTCACTAACCCACTCTTGCTATGCGTGTGGCTGGCCTCATCGCACTTGCTCTTTCTCTCTCCGTCTTTGCTGCGCCTGTGCTGGATGTCGGCGGCAAGGTGCATGTAAGCCGGAACATACCATCAATTTCATTTCCCCCAATCTGACTGGCTGAACCGTAGAATCGGCGCGTCTCTCTTGCACCTGCGAAGACGGCTTCTAAAATCACGACAAAGGCGACAACCACCCGCCCAGTGATAAACCAAACTACGACCACCCCTAAAACGACACCCAAGACAACTTCTAAACTCCGTTCTTCAATTTCGAAGCCACTCGGGACAACATCAAAACTACCGGTCTTATCTTTGAAATCCCAGCCAACTACTTCATCGAGGCCGCGTATAAACGTCATCTGCCACTGTAAAGACCCATGTTTCCGCGCAAGTAGTGAACAGGTCGACAACCACCCATTCGGCGATAAAACCAACCACGACTGTTTCGAAGACTACAGTGCCACCGACAGCGTCCAAATTCCCTTCGACAACGTCCAAGTCTCGTCAAACAGTATCCAAACCACCTCGCACCTCATCCAGACCACTATTATCAACCTCGACGGCCGTGAAACCATCGTCATCGGCTTCCAGTCCTCGTGTGTCGAGTTCTGGTGGGTTCATATCCTATCATTCGATCGGCTAGCGCTTATATTCATCCTTCAGCTTCAACCGCCAGCAAGCCGAATACTTCTGTGACAACAAGTTCTACTCCGGCCCACTCCTGGCACCGGTCCCGTGTAAATTACCCCATCTTACTTCGAAGCATATTTTCTCTCATACTTTGATCGTCCAGCCTCACACAAAGGAGCCTCTGCTTCCAGCAGAGTTTCAGGATCGAGCACAGCGCCCGGGCCGTCCTGGGTGTCCTCGACAAACGTCTTTCCCACATCTTCAGATGCCAGGTCCGGAGTGCCATCTTCGTCGAAATCGGCCTTTTCCGCCTCAACTTCGACATCTGTCGCAAGCGTCTCGAGATCCCTCTCCGCTGCGCTGAGTAGTAATTCGGGATCCGTTTCTGCATCCGGCCGCACGTCAACGTCAGCATCACCAACTAGTCCTTCGATATCCCCTTCCGTGTCTGCACTTTCCTCGGGATGTCCCCGTGAGTCCCCCAGAATTTTCAGCGCGCGGGGGATGCTGATTGAACCGCCAGCCATGCCTACCCCAACCATTGCTCATATACCGGATGAAATCCCTGATCAGTACACGGTCACCTTTGACAAAGGCGCCGACCTGGGGGCGCATTTGACCCAGCTCCAGAACTTTATTGACGCCAGTAAAAACTGCACGACGCTGAACAACACTGTGTCCACGAAATTCGACGAGTCTTTCATGAAGTTTTATGCCGGAACCTTCGATGGACGAGTATTGGGGTTCATATCTACAGCGCAGGGAGTACAGCATATCGAGCGGTCAGAGATGGTGGAGGAGCGGGCGCTAATACCGCGGGACCAGAATGCCAAGAATGGGTCTGACTCCCGAAACGCTTTCGCTCACGCCAGACTTGATCGACGCCGAGATGGAGTACCCTGGTCGGTTATATTCCATAATATTTTCTGCTTATTGCTTATGGGTGTCCAGGAATCTCGCCCGAATAACACACAAGGGTGGTCCATTGACCCAGGGACCAAAGAACGACCTTACAGGGGAACAAAGTCATCTTTCAGCTTCATCGCAGGATTGGACATATTTCATCAAGACAATGCCAACGGGCTAACGTTGCTGTGGGTGCCATCCCATGTAGGGTCTCATCGAGTTGGCCAGTTGATTTACCTAGATCTATGTCATCGATACGGGAATTCGCGCCACACATCCGGAGTTCAAGACACGTATCCTCATGCCAGACAACACGTATCTTGTTACGGGCACAGGTGGCGTGAGTTCGGATTCCGCTCCTTGGTACGTTGCTCACTATCCATCAGACTTTCGATGATATCGACGGCCACGGGGTACGCACAAAACCTTCTTCGTTGAAGTTACAACAAGTAATAATTTTTTTCCAGACGGCGGTTGCATCTGTGGCTGCTGGGTTGACTGTCGGAGCGGCCAACGCGGCCACAATCATTCCCATGAAGGTAATCTTCTGGCGACGGTGAAATTCTCCTCAAATATTCAACCCATCATTTAGGTCCAGACTCACTTTACGGATCTCGTGGACGATGTAACTCACAAGAAGATCAACGCAATAAGCCTGAGTCAAGGAATCGGCAATGCCGTAAGGCATTATAGGGACGTCTGGAACAAGGACAGACATTCGGCAAGTTCAAGCCCGCGATAATAAGCATCAGCATCACTATGCCAGCCGACAGCGAAGTGTTGGAGGAGGCTATCACTGCGGTAGGCAAACTCTATTCGCGGTGGTATCAAGGAAGTAATATATACCTTCATTTGAACAGGCCATGGCTGCAGGCATCCATGTTGTCATTTGTATGTTGAGAGTTAGTAAGCTCCATGAGGTTCTCACAGTTCACGCAGCCGCCGGAAATAAGGGTGCGAATCAGGTGGGGTATCCGCCTGTGTTGGTTGTTAGAACTCGAAGCTGATACGCATGACAGTGTAGCTCAAGGATTCGGAATTTGGGCCAGATCACAGTCGGAGCGACAGACATCAACGACCAAAAAAAGCCTCCTTCTCAAATTTTGGGCCAGTGCGTGTTCCGCATAGGTGCTGTCGACTCATGAACTTACCAATGTCCACAGTGTGTAGATGTCTACGCGCCAGGTGAATCTATTCTAGCGGCAGATTTTACTTCTGGGGTACGTACCTTTTGATCCACCGCAGTCCAATTCCTCCAATTTGAATTTCACAAGGGGCTCGAGCCAATTAGTGGGACCTCATTTGCGGCCCCACTTGTCTCAGGCATGATTGCGGGAATAATTTTGTAGGTTTTAAACAGGTCTTATATTTATTTTCAGGGGCTGATAGACCCTTCAGCCTCAACCGGAAACCTGAGTCCCCCAAACATGAAGAAGAAGATCCTCGCCGATGCCACAGACAAGATCGTAGATATCGCGGCCTACGCAAAATCGCAGGATCGCCTGGCAGTGGTTAACCAGGACCTCATAAATTTGGTCGATCACCCGTGAGGAAGGGTTCATATGTTTTACAAGTACCAGGGATTGACATTGACTTGGGTATTCGAATCTTTGCTGGTTGATTAAAAGTGTTTTATGGAGTGAACTTTGGGTAAGTGGGAAGGCTACTCTGGTCAAAAGCCGAGTTCGAAAGTCATCAAGGTGACCTGAAACAGAGATCCCGACTCCCAGCCTTAACATAGGTGGTTCGACCTCAAATCTTCAACGAAGTCGGGGCGATTATAATTTTCTGATGCGAGGGTTGGGTGTGCCATTATTCGCTTTCGACGCCATTTTGGAATGTCCAGGGGATACAGCTGGCTTGGCCTGTGATCAGCTTAGCCTCGTTGCCAGTATCCGGAGTGTTGACAAGCAAGGCAAGGAATACTTACAATAACTTCGCTTGTCATTCCCAATAAAATCCCTTATGCCGGAATCTGCCGCCGTCTGCCATCATCTACCGAACTGTTGCTAGATATGCCAAATTCTGCCGCCGTCGGGCATCCGAGTCCTTGAAAGAGCCGTAACACGAAAACTCCCACTCGGACCGCTACCATCATCATCTCCAAATTCGAAGTCTGCCGATAGCAAGCCCAGAGAACCTGCCATATACGTCAGCTTAAGGAGTTCATAAAGTTTCAACCCGCCCGTTCCGAGGCAAATTGGTCGGGAGACCGATTAAAACCGATCCTGCCGAGAAGAGAAAGCCTCGATTTTTCGGATTTCCAGCGGATCGCGTTCAATGAGCATGCAGAGGGTATACCAAGTTGTAATTCCGGTGGAGTACTCATTGTTGTCGTCTCGCGTTGCCCGTCGGATCTTGAGCTGACTTGTTTTTCCTCTTCACGAATTGCTTGAATTCAAGTAGTCTCTCGTAGACAGACGCTATAACAATATTAGTGCTGTACCTCGCATGTTGTAGACTTCAAGTCATGTGACTGTCGCGTCCTCAAATCCGTGAACAAACAAGACCAAGCGCAGCGCCTCAAGCACGATATGACTGTTTAACAATGCACTCGAGTAATTTCCTTTCGTGCTCGCAATTCTGTGAGTCCATTTGCTACAAAGGAGCTCGCCAACCAAGTTAGCTACTACCACTAGCACGTTGTTCCTGGCCTCATATATATTCCACTGCCTGGGTTGGCCTCCTTCATCGACGTGGGATCTGGAAGGGTCCGTGGGGTACACTGTCTATTTTAACACGGTTTCCACTCATCCCGACGCGCCCACCTCCGCATCCATCAAGGGGTCAAAATATTGTGGCGCCCTACCATGAACGGCAGTTCAACCTAGGATTCATAACCATGAAAGGAAGTCAAACCTGAGATCTGTCGTAACGACACTTTGAGCTCTTAATTTTGGATGTGTATTCATTTCAACGCCATGGCTGTGCGGTTTCTCCCAGGACAGCATATACCCTTCTATCTGACTTCGCGGCGATGGATCCAATGTCTATCAGGGCGTCTATCTATTACGTCGGCGGTGCCGTACCATAAACGGCAGTTGAACCTAGGATCTGTACCCATAAAAGGAAGTTCAACTGCATAACCTTCAACAGCACGTTTTTTGCCCGGAGTTCTTATTTTTGGACTTGACGGCAGGAGTGAAGAACTCTCACGAGTAACTTCGAAGCTGTCAGGTTGAGTACCAAAAACGGCACGCCAACCCAGTTTCTGTTCCATAACAGGATGGAATCCCTCCGCACAACTTCCGTAAGTCGTACAAGAGTTCACTGACACTTCACTATTAGGTCCCCCATGTAAGGCTGTTCAGGAATTATAAAGGGAAGCGTCACAGTTGCACATCCTAAACGATGCTCTATATCTGACCCTCTTCACTCATCTCTGCGTGCATCTTCTCGGCCTTATGGCTACTCTGTTCTGACCCTCGTTCTCTCCATTGCCGCGCTACTCGCCTACGGGCTTTATCTTGTCCTGTTTCCCCGCAGTCTGGCCCGGTCAAATCTTACATGATACGTTAACGCGTATTGAAGCAATGAAAGCGCGTTTACATGAAGAAGCGGCGTGCCGGCGCATGCTGGATATGTATAACCTTTCAACCTATGGTCTTCGTGGACTCGAGGAGTGCGTTAATTCTGCTTCCTGCATCTTGGTCCGCTTATTTAATTGATTTTCCCCATTGGTAGGCTTAAATACATTTGCGATGCACTCGTTGACGATCACCGCGCCCAGTTGGTTCCTTCGCTTTCTTATGCGCGTGTGGGATTGTCTTTGTGCAAGCGCGCCCGGCGGTGTAAGCGTGACGTCGAGTTGCTTTGTCGGGAGCTAGATGTCGCGGTACGATTCTTTTCTCTTATTCTTGTATTTGTTTCTCAATATGCCTGTATAGATTCGACGATTCGATAATTATGACGCGCCAGATGATGAAGGAGAAGCTGCATCCTGGAGCCGTGCCTGGTTCGATGCAGTTTTTGCAGCATTATTGGACTGAGTGAGGTAAGGCAGGAATCGCTCTTGGAGGCCAAGATTTAATAAATATTCTTCAGCTAACAGCGGGCCGCCGATTGCTGGCCGGGACTCGGGAGGGACTTGACACTACTTGCTGAATCTGATTTTTCGAAAGGTTGCTCGTCGACAGGATCCATAGTCTAATTTTCTATGTGCTCAATAGACTGATACGCAACTTTTACTTCCCAAATTATTCCAACCTGTATCTTACAATTAACAAAGGAGAAGTGGCTCCAGTGGCTGCTGCGCAACTAGTTACTCATCTAATATCAAATTATATGCCAGTATAGTGTCAGTTTGGTCTTTGAGCCAGATGTTGAGATGACACGTACATAGTGATCCCCCATATCCGGCCTGCCGTTTAGGAAACTGAACTGGTAAGGTAGTAGGTGAGAGTAGGTGCCAGTCACTGCCCGCAAGCGGCCACATGACCCAAGCGTGACAGCGATTGAGCTCCCGCCACAAAACATTGGGACAAAAAGCAAAGCCAGGAAAGCATGCTTTTGGATCCTCCGGAGACATCCCTGGTTTCAGATTTCGAAAAAAAAACATTTTTGAGGGAGCAGTATGCCATTTTATAAGACCATTTTTTCTGGGGAGAGGTGAGCTCACATACGATGCACACGCAGAACGACATCAAGTTCTATCAAGTTGCGTCGAGACGTCAGAAATCGATCGACCATCACAGCCAGAGTACCGCCTCAAACCGCAACCTGGAGACATGGAGGTAAGAACTGGCTAGGGTTTTCAGGATAAATCTGGGTGGATCCGGTTTGTGTATTGCGGTTCGTGGTTCGACCCAGATGGCGGCCACGAGGCACAGAATCCCCAGTAGAAAGCAGGCGAGAAGCGCGTGCCGCGTGCAACGCTCTCTCCGGTTCTGTGGTGAAGCAAAATTATGCAGCAGGGGAGCGTATGTACGACGAGGGCCGAGTATCAATTATCCGCGGCCCCGAGCGGGTATATGCCGGCCAAGCGGGACGTACATACAGGGCAGGGAGGAGGCTTGAAATTTATTATCGTCGGAAAAAATAATACGGACATCTTAGTAAGCGTACAGTACTCTTTCTATATCCGCGACGCACCTACATGGATTGTGCGCATGGAGCAGCAGTCTCGCGCATACAGCCCGCAGTATCCACGCTGCGCAGTACTCGCCCGCTATCATTCCAAACGCAGGAAAGCGAGATGGAAGTGCTCAAGACGCATCGCACATCAGGTGTGCAACCGCACACAGCCACCCGCTCAACAGACACACGGGCACGGGGAGTGCACATCCACCCAGCGGACGAAGCACGGGAGATTCACGCCCGCATCCCCCGCGCTATCGACACCCATACGTCTTTCCAGCACTGCTGGTCCCCGAGAACGGGCAGTCGTCAGCAACACGTAGAGGTATCCACCCGGTACATCTACCGCCACCGAGCCAAGTCCGCCTCGCATGCGCGGAGGCGCACGTCCACACCCGCAGGCTACAAGCGGAAAAACATCCACCCGGATGTATCACCGCGCATCGTACGCACACATCGTGCAGCCGCCGACCTCCCGCTCGCAGTGTACCCACTCACACCCACAGTCGCGTCCACCTCGTACACCGATCCCATCGTATCGCATCGGCTCCGCACATCCACCCGCACTGGCATGTATCCAATTCACGCGCGCCCCGCCGATGTCTCGTGGCGCCGTGAGACATCCACATCCGTAGCGCGCCCCGCACAGGCGCCGCTCGCTGAGTCTCCATGCGCATCACCAATCACGCTATCTCCTGCGCCACACCAGACGTGTCGAGCCCTCCGTGAATATCTTCAGCTCGCGACGCACCCGCCGCCTTCACGGGCGCGCTCGCCCACCCCTCACTCCGCGCCTGGCCCTACAGCGGCAAGGCTACAATAGCCGCAGGGCCCGCATAGTTTCGACGCATGTGCCGCGGGCGGATACCCTACACAGAAGATCCCCTGTACCAACGCGCGCGCGCACCCGTTCCCATCCCCCAAGGTCGGCATCCGCACCCACCACGCAGCCCGCACCCGCACCCGAAGGCACCGTGGTGGTACGATTCACCCAACGTCCAAGGAAAGGAAGGATCCGGCGGGCGCTTATGGGCGCCTAACCTTCCCTTCCTTAAGGGAAGAAACAAGGTAGGACGGGAAAGAGGTGAGAAGAGGAAGAGATGGGACACGCACACAGCATGAGCCTCGAGAGAAGGGTCTCTTGAGCGCGATACTAGAGAGCCGTGCGTCAGTGAGATATTCACGGAGACGAGGAAACTTGAAGAGAAAGAAAGAAAGAGTCCTGCGTGCTCGACAGGTGGGGAAGGGAAGCCGGGAATTGGCCGGGCGGGGGTAAAGAAAGAGGGGGAGGGAGGTACGAGCTCGCGCCGCTCTGTATTCCAGTGGAGGAGCTCGCTGTGGCGCGTGCAGGAGGAGACCGCGCCAGGTGGCCCCTCCTCGCCTCTTCAATCCACGCACATTGCACCGCAAATCTCAGCGCCGGAGGTGGAAACAAGAGCGAGGAGCGCGCATTGACTCTGCGCCTTCCTCGCGCTCGCCCCTCTCAGCATCACCTCCTCCCCTACGATGCCATGCCGCCCCGATCACCACGTAGAAAACGGACCCAGAAAGGAAGAAGAGAGCGCACCTTGCCCGCACCGCTCCCCACTCCCACCTCCACCACTGCCCGCGCGACACCTCCAAGCCGTGCACACCGATGAAGCTTGCGCCGAGTGTCTTGAGGTAAGTCGATGTCGTTATCTTTGGGACGCGTGAGCACGGCACACAGAGGTCGAGTAGGGGAGGGATAGGAAGAAGAGCACTGGTGGTAGCGTTTTAGCAGCGGAGCACCGGACACCCGCCGTGCATCCGTACCCCGCACACCCGACGGTGCCTGCGCGCCGATTCCCAGTGACGGAATAGGGTGGGCGCTTATTGGGCGGGCGCCTGACCAATCTTTCCTTAAAGGTCGAAGGCCAAAAGAAAATGAAAGTCGAAAGAGAGGAAGGGAGGGAGAGGGAAGAGAGGGAAGAGGGAGCATACACCCAGTGTGTGCCTGCCTCAAGCAACATGTCCTTGAGCGCGATACTAGAGGGATGTACATCAGTAAACTGCGGAGAGGAGGGGCAAAAATGAGGTAAAGGGAAGAAGGAATGGAGGGCCGCGGAGAGAGATGTAAACAGAGTGGAGGAGTAAAAACTCGCGAGGGACCTTGACGTCCCCTGCCTCTTCACGCCATCCGTTCCCGCTCCGTTACTCTACTGGACTCCATTGCGTCCTCCACCCCACTCTCCAAGTCCAATCCCCCCCAAAAGAGAGAACGAGTCCTCCCCGCCTCCACTCGACGCGTCCAGCCACGTTGTTCCTCTCCCGGGAAGCCAGGATGCAATGACTCCACGGATAACCACGCCGCAGGAATGGGACCAAAAGAAGCGCACAAGAGAACACACCTCGCTGTTCACTAACTCATCCAATGTCTTGCGGGCGCCGAGGGAAACATCTTCTCTCCAACTCAGTGAATCCACTGTAGTCTTTCTCCTACTACGTGCATCGTCTGATACAAGGCCACGCTTGATGCGCTGCGCAAGTGGAAATACACGACCAGTGAGAGGGAGCATTTCAGCGCTTCAGCACGTCAAAGTAGCTTGGAATAGTTGTGGAATAGTTTCAGAAAGTCCCAGCATGAAGGTAGAAAGGACTAGCGGCAAAGAGGAGCAAAACGGGAAACCTGTTTGGCGCAAGGTTTGGTGTCCAAACATCGGGAAAACCCGGATCAACTTATCGGCTCCTTTTGTGCAGCGTTCATCCAACGGGGGTAAATGAAGCGTATTCCAGGCTATTCTGCTAGTATCCACTCAAGCAGAAGAAATTTTCCGGCACCACAGCATGGTCCCCTCTGCCGTCCGGCGTCAACTTCCGGATCCTGTGCAAACCTCTTTTGTGCTTTTCACTCCGGGTCTCCTGGCGTGTTTCTGTGCTGGCCAAGTTCCGACGCTTCTGTCTCTCCCAACACATTTTCTACCTACTACGAACTGCCCAAGTCGAACAGGTGCGTTAGGCAACCGATGGGTGGGTCACTGAAAGATCGTGTTCGACTTGCCTCTGAAACAGTGGTGGGTGGGTGGAATGTTCGAGTTGATTTGGGGTCCGCAGGGAAAGGAATTCGAAGTGGTCGAGAACGATGGGTGCAGAAGCCCAAGCCAACACAAGGTGAGTAGGGTTTATGGCCAGCAATCCAATTTGGCGAGCATCAGAGGAGGGATTGACAACACCGATAGCAGGTTAATTATTTGCCCCGGAATGAACGAAAGACATGGTGATCAGAGAACATTAAAATTCGTATCAATTTGACGCCCTTAGCTCAGTTATTAGCGGACAAAATAAAATAAGAGCTTGCATGGGGTGCTCACACCAATCGTGACTGCCATTGCCAAATGGAACGGGGTTGCGAATATCTTGATCCCTACATCCTGGCCATACTGCAATTCAATTCGGTGATCCCACCTCCGCAGGCACCTGGATATATGATAGCGCCAGAAACAACTATGCTCGAAATTTCAATGAATTATGGCAGAATTCAGGTGCCATCTGAACATGATCTGCACGCTTCGAATATGAAAGTTGGAGAGATACAATACATGGAAAAGAAAAGAAGAAAACACTGAAATTACCAAGATCACATGGCCCAGCCCCGAGTCGTCTGCAGTCGAAATATAACTGACTTCTTATGGCAATGCAGATGCATACTCCTGCTACCGGGCCTTTCTATTTCCTCTGCAGTCTTGATATCTGTGCTCCCTGTCCATGTAGATCTTCACAATTTCTTTGGTGAAGGGGAAGATAAATACGACAGCCGGGCGGACTTGAGCAAGGACCATAGTGACATGAGTCGACGCGAGTCGAGAATGTGGAAAAAAAGAGAGAACAAAGAGTTCCACCCCACTATAGCCTCGAGTCGAACGGAGATCGTCTGCGTATACACAGGAGACTCTCAATTATTATTGTGAGCAGACGCATACCGTATGCTACCAGGCCTTCCTGAGCTCTGTTGAAGCCTCTATATTATACCAGTGCTCACTATCCACGTAGATTCTTCGCAATTTATCTCAGGTTGGTGAAGGAGAAAGTTAATCAATGAACAGGACTTGATGATCTTACCAGTGAGAAAACACCTGAATCCAGAGCGACGTGGGTCGAAACGCGAGAATGGTCGAAAGAGAAGTGGAGAAACACGAAGAAAGAACAAGAAAAGACTTAGAGATTTTACTACATGGCCCAGCCCCGAGTCGAACAGGGTGGTCTGCGCATAGTCGAGTGCGACAAACATTGGAGGCAGATGCATGCCACATGCTACCGGGCCTTTCTTTGCATGGTGGATGCCTCGACATCTGTACTCATGATCAGGCTTGATTTCGATTCTTTGGATCAGTGGCAATAGAAAAAATATTCGGTGCAACCTCGACGTTTGAGTTTGGATATTCAATGATTACGGCCGGTTGCGGTATCTCACCGGAGCCAAGCAAAAATTCAAAAGACCAAGCGGAAAGCGACGAAAAAGCATACTTCAAACCGCATCCATGGCCCAGCCCCGAGTCGAACAGGGTTCGTCAGTTGTACCAAGAAGTGGAAAGCCCGATGCAGATGCATACCATATGCTACCAAGCCCTCCTTGCTTGTGAATCCCGAGCGCAATATTGCATCGAGAAATTAATATTCGGGTGAGAAAATTGTGTGTGCCTGCGGACTGAGGGAAAACGTGTAAATGAAAGACATAAGTATGAGCCGGTTGAGCAACACGCGAGCGAGGTCCATCGAATGTGTTGTCTGTTGATCGATCCCTGTATTTTCTAGAGTTAAGTAGGTAGTACGTGCGTGTTTTGTGGCAGCACCGTGGGGCAAGCCGGCAGCGAAACCGATGCACATTGAAAGGCGAAAAGTCAGTTTCGCAGCTGAGAAAAGGTGGAGACGTCAGCCCGGGAGGCAGAGGATGAGTAGGCTCGAGCATAAGTAGGTTGATTTTCCGCCTTCACGAGGTAAGCGAGACAGGGACAGCCTAAGAGGATAGAGGGGGAGGAGAGTCGCAGCCTTCGCCGCATGAAGAGAAGCCATAGAGCATGCATGTGAGAGGACATTATATATACAGATACCGGAGATCTAGTGGACCGGTATCGCAACTGTAATAATAAATTAAATAATAGCATTCTCGACACTCTTTTAGTCAGCCCGTATTGGACTCTGGCTCGAGGGCTCCCTTTGAGTTCAACTTGCTCAATCCGAGTTTACCCGAAGAGATGAAAATTAATCACAAAATCACATAAAAGTCTGAGTTCACCACGGCTGAGGTCTGTATGCAAGCAGAGGAAATGCATCTTCTCCTATTTTCAAGCTATGTAGGTCTCAAATTTCATGACACTCTGCATAGCCACGAAATCCTTCGGCTTCTTCCTCGTCGCTGCCAGCTTTCCCTTCTTCGACGGCCGTATTTCTACTTCCTCCTCCATGCCGTCGTCTCTTTGCCGAACTCGTGAAACATCGCGCCCTTCCGTCAACGGCTGGAAGTCGATCTGACCTGCTTTCATTGCTTTGTATAGCACCTCAATATGTTTCGTGTTGAATCCCGATATGCCCTTATCAGCTTTGCCGTCCGATCGAGGTTCGGGGACTCCCTCAGGCCAACCAGAGATCTTCAGGCCCTGTTCTGCAAGTACATTGGGCATTTTTTCCAGGGGAGCCGGGTCTCAGCTCTCCCAGTCGTCCCAAGAGGTACACTATGGTGATCTGCGAACCTTTTAAATTTCAATTTGGCACATAAAGGGGCCGCTTACTGAACAAATCGACAAAGAAATCATGCAATTCTTTGATCTTTGTTGTTTTTGATTTTTTCGATCCCACATGATCCTTGAGTCGGCTGGGACCTGTAATATTATTTGTGGCCCTCAAGTCTAACACCTTTGGGGTGCATGAACAAGGGACCAATGAATTGAATTTATGACATACTCTTGCCTGGTCGGTCACCTCCGGCACTCCATTATAGCTCACGATTTCACCTAGTGATGAATCTGGAATCACATTGCGGAACGGCAGATGCTCCGAGTCTCCTCTTGGTGGACTCCATCGCAAATAGGTGGACTCCCCTACATGTTCCGGTGCATTTGTATGAGCTTCAATCATTATATCTGAAGTGAAGGCATCCTGGGAGGTGTACATCATCTCAACACCGACTGCAATGCTTGTCAGTGCCACCATGTCAGACCAGAGAGATGACATACCTTGCTCTGAGGGCTTCAAAAATGCGCCCACAGCTGCCCAATGAACATGGCTGTCATTGTCATTGAGAAGGTCGATAATCTCAGGGATGGAGGTCCCAATGAACCTTTGGAACTCGGCTGCAATGCTCATCAGTGACACCATACGGGACCAGATACACTACATACCTTGCTCCGAGAGTTTCGACAACACTTCGACAGACACAGAACGAATACCCCACTCATTGTCCTTGAGCATGTCGATGATCTGAGGGATGGAGGTCCCAATGAACCGTTGGAGCATGCCTGCAATGCTCATCAGGGATGTAATAACAGATATGTTACATACCTTGCTCTGAGAGCTTGGACAACACAAGCACAGACATATGACGAACTTGGTTATTATTGTCCTTGAGGAGGTCAATGATCTGAGGGATGGAGGTCCCAATGAACCGTCGGAGGTCGGCTGCAATGCTCATCAGGGGGGCCATAACAGAGATGTTACATACCGTGCTTCAAGAACTTTGACAGCACATCCACAGACACACAACGAACTTGGTTATTGTCATCCTTGAGGAGGTCAATGATCTGAGGGATGGAGGTCCAATGAACCGTCGGAGGTCGGCTGCAATGCTCATCAGGGATGCCATAACAGATATGTTACATACCATGCACCAAGAACTTTGACAACACATCCACAGACACACAACGAACATGGCTGTTGTTGTCATGGAGTAGGTCGATGATCTGGGGAATGGAGGTCCCAATGAACCGTCGGAGGTTGGCTGCAATGCACATCAGGGACGCCATAACAAATATGTTACATACCATGCACCAAGAACTTGACAACACATCCACAGACACACAACGAACATGGTTGTTGTTGTCCTGTAGCAGGTCGATGATCTGGGGATGGAAGTCCCAATGAACCGTTGGAGGTTGGCTGCAATGCTCATGAGGAACACCATAACAAATATGTTACATACCATGCTCTGAGAACTTTAACAACACATCCACGACCACACAACGAATGTTGCTGTTGTTGTCTTGGAGCAGGTTGATGATCTGAGGGATGGAGGTTCCGATGAACCCTCGGAACTCGGCTGCAACACTTGTCAGCAGCACAATGTCGAACCAGATAAGTTACATACTGTGCCCGAGAACTTTGACAGTGCAGCCACAGATGCACAACGAACACCCCAGTCATTGTCCTTGAGCAGGCTGATGATCTGCGGGATGGAGGTCCCAATGAACCTTCGGAACTCGGCTGCAACACTTGTCAGCAGCACGGGGTCGAACCAGATAAGTTACATACCGTGCTCCGAGAACTTCGACAGTGCAGCCACAGACACATCACGAATATCCCCAGCATCATCCTTGAGCAGGCTGATGATCTGCGGGATGGAGGTCCCAATGAACCATCGGAACTCGGCTGCAATGCTTGTCAACAGTATAATATGAGACCAGGCACGTTACATACCATGCTCTGAGAACTTTGACAATGCATCCACAGACATACAACGAACACTGCTGTTGTTGTCCTGGAGCAGGTTGATGATCTGAGGGATAGAGGTCCCAATGAGCCCTCGGAACTTGGCTGCAACACTTGTCAACAGTGCAATGCCAGACCAGACAAGTTACATACCATGCTCTGAGAACTTCGACAACACATCCACACACACATAACGAACATTCTTGTCATTGTGCTTGAGCAGGCCGATGATTTGAGGGATTGAGGTCCCAATGGCCCTCGGAACTCGGCTGCAATGCTCCTTAACAGTGCGATGTTGAACCAGATAAGCTACATACCTTGCTCCGAGAACTTCGACAGTGCAGCCACAGATGCATCACGAA
This sequence comes from Mycena leptocephala, assembly GCA_029378395.1. Taxonomy (NCBI): domain Eukaryota; kingdom Fungi; phylum Basidiomycota; class Agaricomycetes; order Agaricales; family Mycenaceae; genus Mycena; species Mycena leptocephala. Next base: position 153,637 of record JARJLF010000559.1, on the reverse strand, counting down.
CATCCCATGCATTGTCCTTGAGCAGGTCAATGATCTGAGGGATGGAGGTCTCAATGAACAATCGGAACTCAGCTGCAACACCCTTCAGCAGCGCAATGCCAGACCAGACAAGTTACATACCATGCTCTGAGAACTCTGACAATGCATCCACAGACACACCACGAACCTTACTGTGGTTGTTCTGGAGCAGGTTGATGATCTGAGGGACGGAGGTCATAATGGGCCCTCGGAACTCAGCTGCAACACTTGTCAGCAGCACAATGTGAGATGAGATAGGTTACATACCATACTCCGAGAACTTCGACAGTGCAACCACAGACGCAGAACAAACATATGCGTCATCATCCTTGAGAAGGTCGATGATCTGAGGGATGGAGGTCCCAATGAATGGTCGGAACTTGGCTGCAATGCTTGTCAACAGTGCGATGCCAGACCAGATAAGTTACATACCATGCTTTGAGAATTCTGACAATGCATTCACAGACACACAACGAACATTGCTGCTGTTGTCCTTGAGCAGGTTGATGATCTGAGGGATGGAGGTTCCAATGGGCCCTCGGAGCACAGCTGCAACACTTGTCAGCAGTGTGATGTGAGACCAGATATGTTACATACCATGCTCTGAGAATCCCGACAATGCATCCACAGACACACAACGAACATCGTTATTGTTGTCCCAGAGCAGGTTGATGATCTGAGGGATGGAGGTCCCAATGAACGGTCGGAACTCAGCTGCAACACTCATCAACAGTGCGATGTTGAACCAGACAAGTTACATACCTTGCTCCGAGAAATTTGACAGTGCAATCACAGATGCAACACAAACATCCCACACATTGTCCTTGAGCAGGTTGATGATCTGAGGGATGGAGGTTCCAATGAACCCTCGGAACTCGGCTGCAATACTTGTCAACAGTGCGATGCCAGCCCAGACTAGTTACATACCTTGCTCTGAGAGCTTTGACAACACATCCACAGATACACAACAAACATTGCTGTTGTTATCCTGGAGCAGGTTGATGATCTGAGGGATGGAGGTCCCAATGAATGGTCGGAACTCGGCTGCAACACTTGTCAACAGTGCAATGCCAACCTAGACAAGTTACCTACCTTGCTCCGAGAGTTTCGATAACACTTCCACAGATGCATCACGAACACGCCAGTCATTGTCCTTGAGCAGGTTGATAATCTGAGGGATGGAGGTCCCAGTAGGCCCTCGGAACTCGGCTGCAATGCCCGTCAACAGCGCGATGCCAGACCAGATAAGTTACATACTGTGCTCTGAGAACTTTGATAGCACGGCCATAGACGCTTCACGAACCTCCTGGTCATCATCCTTGAGCAGGTTGATGATGTGAGGGATGGAGAACATTTCGATGTATCGTCGGAAATTGGCTGCAATACTTGTCAGCGATGCCATAACAGACATGTTGTATACCTGGCTCCGACAGCTGCCGCAGCATGGCGGCAGACCGATGAAATTCCCAGTGGCTGTGCTTGAGGTCCATGATTTGTGGGATGGAGGTCCCAGGTGCTGCCCATAAGTGGGGGTTAGCAGCCCCGTTCTCGTTACTGACCATTCAATGGAGGATGGTGGTCTGCTGCTTGTGGTGCCACGTGCACCGACGAAGCAATGATGCCGTGATAAGGTCATCACACGTGATGTGATGGCCTAGGATGGCGAGAAGAGACTAGTCTCATCATGATGGCCCGGAACAGGTGCCTTCTGCCGAACAGCTGTCCAGAATCTGCCAAGAGAGGTCCAGAACAATGTCGGGACAAGGCCTGGTGTTTGGCGACGTAAATGCGCAAATCTGTTCGGCCGAATGCTTTGAGTGACTAGGTCACAAAGGCGGGTGTTTCAGCGCTTGCTTCTGTGTTCATTTATGTCCTAGAAATAATTCCGCCCTTCCCTCTTGTCGGAGACCTCCGTCCACAAGTTCGCCGTCTATTTCTTTCTATGATGAACTCTCTTGTAGTTTTCTTGGGGCACTATTTAATGCAGGAACCCGTTCGTTCTATGTCCAGAAATGGCCCCTCAACGCTCCACCCCTTTTCGTCCTCAAAATCCCCCATATGGAAGGTTCACGGCACTCCTGCGTGTTCGCGCTCCTAAATTGCCCATTTTCTCTGCCACGCGTGAATCCCTTGCTCAGCGGAATGAATTGGAGATACCGGTGACTTGGTGTCCATTCACCAACGATTGGATCCCCTGGAAATTGTTGGTCTTCATTTTTCTCTGCCATTCTGCCTTATGTTAACAATCAATGTAGACCCATGCGCGTTCTCAAAGGCCAAAAAAAACTGGTGCGCGTCGCTGCATCCGGGTTTCACAAGATCAAAGGGCTCCAACCTCCTCGCTGTCCGCACACGTTCTCTGATCCCCGCAAGAGCCTTATGACTCTCAACCTCAACAAAACCTTTGACGACACTGGTGCTCGGGCGAATTTCTATCGGGCTGAAACCCACGACTGTGGATGCAATGGTATGGCTTATACATCTCTTTCTGTTCAATCTTTTAACGCCATCTTAGTGTTCATCCCAGATCCCGAAGAACGTAGGACTGAATATGTTACGACTCAAGAACAGCATGATTATTTCGGTGTGTTTCCCAAGCAGCGCTTCTTTAACGTTGTTCACTATGCTAGCAGATAGTATGTATTCTTTTGAAGATGATGATGGCGAGGAGGATCAGCCTTCCTCGTCGCAAGAGTCTTCCTCGTCTGCGAGGGAAGTGGAGACGTATCTTCTCCACGGTGATCCTCGCTTTCCCAGAATCAACGACCTTCCCCCTGCATTGAGTGGTCCCATCCAGCCATATTTCTGTGAACGGGTAGCCATTGCACGCAAAACAGTTGGTACGTCATTTTTTTTATTTTGACCAGTGCTATTTGGTCTGAACTTGGTGCAGATCTGGAACTGATCCAATTCACTGAAGAAGAGGCTGGTCGTGGTTTCTACGAGCGTGCGTATACCTACCATCTTTTGCGAACATAATAACTTATTTTTTCTTTAGAGCGCCCCGATCTCCATCCACTTGCCCAAACCCCCGCCCACGCTATTATGGCCATTTACGACGAGCGTGTACGACCAGGATGTCTCATTAGAGCATTCTCCAATCTCCAACACATCGACTCGCATGTTGGAAGGGCTATCCGCGAGTTCCACTCGCCCATCGGCATTCCTGCTGATGCTTGGACGGCAATCTTGCACAGTGTTTGTGTGTGCGAGTGCTGTCACTGTGCTTTTAGTATAGACGGTTACAACTCCCACGTCGTTGAAGGGTGTTGTTCTATAGCACCTCCCATGAATCAAGGTGCGCTCTTTCTAGTTTCCTTTGGATAACTCTAGGTGTGTTTACACTATTTCCCTAGTTGCGCTCAAAAATGTTATTCCACCACGCATTTCCGTCCGCACTTATCCTCCTCATTATATTGTCCCTCATCAAGACGACTTTATTGACACACCTAGCGGCATCGCATTTATGGAATGGAACTCACGGATCGGGGTTCCTATGGATGTATGGGCATTATTATGCACGGCTTATGTTTCTCGCAGAAGCTGCAAATTGCGCCGGAGTTTCCTTGCGCACCGTGTTCATTGCAATGAGGCTGGAGAATGTCAGGATCCCGGAGAGGCAAGACCCATTTTGCGTACTTGATTCACAGCGTACTTGATTCACAATATTTTGGTTTCTTGTTATATCGCTCGCACTTGTAGATTTTTTTGCGTCCATTTGTAATATATGATCGGTTATCACAGTCAACTTTCTGTGTGAAACAACCGCGCTATTCTGTGGCGCTTGTTTAATTCTTTCAGTGTTCTTCATCCGCTTGTTTAATTCTTTCCGTGTTCTTCATCCGCAGCGGCTGTCTACGCCTCATCCTCGCCGCCCTTACACGATGGCCTTATATCAAGAAGATGTACAGTATTGTTCAGCTCACCACGCTCGCTCCTCTCGCCACGCTAGCTCCTCTCGCACGCTGCTATTGCTCTCTTGCTCACTACTAGCGCTCTTTAACCATGTCTAGCAACATTATGCGTTTTGACTCCCAATTCTCGGACTCGCTGGCCAGTACTAAAGAGCTCATTATTCTGACAAGGCGTATAGGCAGTCTCTTCATAACGGCCTGGTACTTCAGTTTACCTTATTCCTATATGCCAAATAATTAACATTTTTTCAGGCCACTTTCGAATGGGATTCGTATGACCCCACGTCAAATGATATCATTTGTCTTGAGCGAGGGTCTTCATATGCCTTGCTTCTATTTTCGAACGCATGGCCTTCCTTATGGCTGCGAGTTCACGGTGCTCTCTGAGCGTTCCAGAGACGAAAGAGCCTATGCCTATTGCCATTTCGATCCTCCTAGATGTGACTTCTTTTGTGCGTACAATAATTTCATCGCACCTATGGTATCTAACAGTTAACCTAGTGGACTTGCAAAAGATCTATCTTGAGGCGTCATATGAGATGGAATATCCAACCCCTTTATTGGCCCACTTCCCTTATGGCCAGGACCTTATGACGTCGTATCTCACCAGGCCCACAGAGCCTCTGAATATTGGCCGTCCTATTTTCCAACCTTAGTTCTTCCGCGGCTTCTTGGGCGATAAAACTGATCAGCACTTCCTCGAGGAGAATCTCAGCGTCATCCGCACTTTGAACTCATTGTCTTTAGACGCAGGCCAAATAGGACCCAAACATAGTGCGTTTTTCTCCCTATACTGATTCCTCCTATACTAATATTATTAGGTGTTCCCCCTGTGCTACCGCGCTACATCTCCACATCCATCCAAACTGAGAACGATGATCCCACTTCCGAATTTACCGATAGAAGACTGCTATTATGTCTCTCGCAAACAGATCTGGTATCGCCGCTTCCGATTTTAAATCACTGCTAAAGAAATGCGGTGTTTGTACCAAGTTTTTTTTGGCCCGTTCATTAGATGCTCATGCGTCGCAATGTGGGAGGCTTGATGGACCAAGGAAGTTACGTCGAAATTAGACATCGAAATTATAAGACGATCTTTTTTTTGGGTGCAAAATGTATATAATATTGAACAATCTATTGGCGTTTCAAACATCTACTACTCCTCTTCCGATGAAACTTCATTATCATTTGGAAGCCATCCATTGCGATTTCTGACCCATCTATCACCATATTTGTCCGAGTGCAGAACAAGAGACAATCGGACGCCTTGAAAATCTAAATTGAAATGGGTAATGTCGCAAGACGGGAAAATGAGAATGTCCCAAGGTTTGAGTCGGAATACAAATCCTTGAAAACGAAAATGAGAACATGCTGCAACTGGGAAAGATGAAACGAAACCTGGTTCATAAAGACACAATTCACCGCCAGTCCATTTACCGAAAGGAATGACAACACAAAAGATCTTGTCAAATCGATCGCGGTGAGCTTTAGTGGCTACACCGATGTTGATCACAAAGCCGCCGAAAGGATACGCCAAGCTTCGTTCGTTCAGGGGAAGCTGGTTCACAAATACTTTGATGACTTCATATTCTTCCGGCAAAATTTTTTTGAGCTGAAAGCGTTATAAGTCCAGTCAAGTGTGAAAGAAAAATGGTGCTCACATGGTACTCGACGATAATTGTGATGAGATGGATCATCTCCGTCAGAAGTTCAGCCTCCTCCGGGTTTTCTTCAACCTCTTTCGAAACATAAGGGTATCTTTGGCTATGATTTCCCTTGGATGTATTCGCTTTTCGTACAAACTCTGGATGTACGCCCTTGGGAGCATCGTCACCCTTAAACATATTAATATGGGCTTTGAATATGAGATAATTAACAAACCTTTTCTCCATATCTATTCCAGACGTTGCAGTGCCACGCTAAAAATGGGTGGTCAATATCCGATTTGAGTTCAAACACTTCTCCAGCCATAACGGATGACAGCTGCGAGAGAAGAGTCGTATTCAAATGAGGGACGGTGTCAGCCAGATTTGTAGCGACGAGCGCTATGAGCTGATCGTCGCCGTCACGGAAATGTAGCACTTTTCTAGAAATCATGTTGAGCTCGACATGATATACCAAAAGAAAAAAGAAAATACCCCTCAGCAATGCACGTATCAATACAGAGTAAGAATCTGGTTTCTTCCGTGCTCCAGCATGAAACGTTTGCACCTGAAAGGATGAGCCAAGTATGGTACGACAAATTTCGATCCTCATACCTCAGAGTCCAACTCTTCGAGACATTTTACCTCGTGAGCTTTAGCTGCTTTGACTCTCTCCTTGATTGTAAAGGCAACCCTGTTCTTCTTGCTGACAGGAGACTTGGTTGACTTGAGCTTTAAAGGCGTTGATATGCGGACCTCTTCAGCTACGGAGCTCGAATCTATACATGCAGGGGCTAGAACAGGAGCAATGGCCAGGGTCAACATCTCTATCTGGAGGAGCTTCCAGACTTCATCTTGAGTAGGAAGCGGGAAAAAACTGATTGCGTTAGAAAGGTCATTTAATAGAAATGGATAAACGAACTTGACATCAAATGACCGTAGATGTTTATGAACGTCCGATATTTTACTAAATGGAACACATAACGAAACAGGCAGAATCAATGAGAATGAAGTTGCATCCAGAGATGAGCTGAGCTGCTTAATCAAAGCCATTTGCGGGGCTATCACTTCGCGAACGAGTTTGCCGCATGACACTGTCAGCGAATATGTGTCATCTGCAGCTGTAGACGCATTTGAGCTACCACAGTTTCCCCCAAATTAAAACGTACCAGCTGGATTACACAGTGTGAAAGCAAGGACTTGTATCTGCTTGCACGAGTGCCTAAAACAGACATCGTGTTTCATGCCGCATGCCGCAAATATTGGTATAATGTAGAGAGAACCTTCGGGTGATGAGCATCGAGCAATCCAATCACTGCCATGAGCACTTACTTGCAGATGCCAGATATATTAATCTGGAGCCCGCCGTGAACCATTTTTGTAAGCCCCTTTGGGTTATACTAGCTTCCTGGCACTGCCTTTCCAAAACGGCGAAATTGAAGGGTATTTTATCACGCTTGTTGGCTTTACGCGTACTTGAAAAAGGTTAGACAATTTTGAAGCAGGCTATGTGCAAGCTTACTAGTCATAAAGGAATGCAAACTGCATGTAGCTCATCATTTGATGAAAGTCAGTAACGACCGTCTTCAGATCGAGCGCAGCACATTGATGGGCGACCTTAACAAGAGGCGACCATGAATCACTGATAGCAGGATGCTCGTCCGAAGTTGTTGAGAGAGCAATGAGCAACTGCTTCAGCTTGTCCTGTAGCTCCGGTGAAGTCGTAACATATGAGAGCCATACTACAGGACGGGCAGTTGCAGCGCACAAGGAAGGGGGATCGCCTTTGATACTCCACTTCTCCGCAATATTTCGTGCAGCAGTTTTGCCTTTTTTTCGACAGCCTGCTGTATCATCATCCTCCTCCTCCTCCTCCTCAGGATCCAGACCAGACAGTTCCTGCTCCAGACGGCTTTGAATTTCGGAAATAGTCCGAGGAGCCTGTGCTGGCACTACTCGACGATGCGCTCGGCTACTGGACCCTCCTCGCGATTCACATGCATTTGCTCGTCTGGGTTCACCAGGGTTACCGCCAGCGTCGCCAGCAGCAGCACCAGCTACCAGGGTCTGGCCTTTCTCTTTCTCGGACCACAAAGTGGTCGCTGGTACACAAATGTGTTTAGAACGCCGAACTGACTGCTCGTCCAAGCCTGAGAGACCCAGAGTACGCTTCTTGTTTAAGGAAGGCAGGTCTACAATGGTCGTGGCAGGGGAAGATGCAGGTGTAAGAGTTGGTGAAGACGCAGCAAGAGTTGGAGAAGTCGGTGCAAGAGATGGACTCGATGCAAGAGATAGACTGGAATGATATGAGGAGAAGCCTAGGACAAGGCCTGGCAGAGGGGAAAGGAGACGACCTGGAGGCTGGGATTCCGGCACCGCAGCCGAGCTCGGAGAAGCTAGCAATAAAATGTAAGAATAAGTGCCAGATAAGACCAGTTGCCAAACCTTCCACCGCCATTTCCACATCTTCATCCACGAAAACCCACCGCAGATTACGCCGTCGTCCTTCTGCTGCAATTTGGGAATGTACCCTATCCAGAACATTTTCGACATTGGACGTGGGTACAGCTTGACGACGAAGATGAGGCAGTAAAGAAAACAGAATAGCCGCGTCTTCGTCCGGAATTTCCAGATACATAAGTAGGAGTCAGAGCAAGAGAGAGCGAGACGGTGACCCCAAAGCAAGTCGCCAAAGACTGTCCCAGATAGATTGATCTGAAACATAGAAACCGGGATTTTGAGGCCCGGCTTCCGCTCCCCCCATGAGGGGACCACGACCTGTCACAACGCGTGAGGTGACCGGCCAAGCTTGAGTAACCTTCGCAACACATAGGGCACTTAGACGCGTAGGACACCCGACGCGTTCAAATGCGCTCATTAGAAGCCCCGAAGTTCCGGCCAAACATGGCGCAGCCAAATATGCACAGCCTCCGTTTGTGCTGTGGCGCTTCCGAACTCTCGACGCTATTTCCCTCTCCCTCTGGTTCCGTTCCTCTGCCCAATGTGTTCTTTCCTCTTCTTTCCTCTGGCAATGTGTTCTTCCCTCTTCCTTCTTCTGGTTTCTTTTTGAGCTCAACACTACATCCGCTGTCCAGAACAAGGGGGTCCAATGATAAGAGAAAAAGATATCACCTACAAAAGTTTTTTTTCTGAGGGTTGGTAGACCCCTCCCCCCCTCCCCCGTGGGAAATTGCCTTATATAGGCGCCATTTTAGCCAATTTCAACGATTTTTTCAGATGGGGGGCATCAGAATGCTACCTAGCATGTATCCCAACGTTTAGATCATGAAAAAGTGCAATGTGGAAGGAGGAAAAAATTGAGCAGGTCACGCATCGAACAAGGACACGTGACAAATTCCCTGTTTCGGAGTGGCTGTCCCATCATATCAGCTGTTATCAGGCCTGATATGGGAATAATCTTTTGACCTCAAGCTCCACGGCGACTTCACCCAGCGCTTCGGGACCACCATATTCGTGTTCAGTGGGTAAAATTGTGTCAGATGCGACCCCATTTCGAAATACTGCAGAAGTGGACCCCCTTGGTCCAGAACATGTCCGGAACCCATTGTTTTATGAATTCTACGCTGCAGGTGTGAGCTTCGTTTCTAATTTCTTTGCATTCTTCTTTCTCATTTTTTTATTTTTTTTCTGACATTTTGTCTTCTGGGGAAGTTGCTCTACCTCATCGTAATCCGCACCCACGCCGAAGTGCTCGACGTCCCCACCCCCGTCGTCGATGCCCTTATAGACCTCCTCACCGCGATCGACGAGGGTGGCAGTGACTGCTGTCTGTTGGCGCTCAATGCCGTGCAGAGGCCCAGCGACGGAACGCAAGGCGCGAAGGCCGCGGCATTACTGCATTTATGTTAATCACAGAACAAACGCTAACTCTCCTCTCACAGGCCCTCGACTCCCTCCTCTCCAACCGCGCCTACACGCTCCTGCTTACCGCCCCTTCGCGTACCTTGCGCACCGCACGACACATCGCCAAACGCTGTGGCGCGCGCTTTTTGCGGAGGTGGCGAAGCACCCCGACCCCTGTCGTTCTCGACTTTCGACGCGGATCTGCAGCTGCTTGCGAGCGTGCTTGCGGGTCGCCCGGAGGCCGCAGCCGCGGATGCGCGCACGCTGCTGCCCGCGATGTGGGTGTTTGCATACGTGTTCCCGCTCACGGTCCCACCGGAAGAACCCAAGGCAGACGCGATGGACGTGGTAAGGAAAGGGCGAGGCGGGGGCGTGCGCGGAGGTGGTGGAAGAGGTGAAGTAGAGACTGGGTGTGCTGGTGTGCAGTACGGATGTGTGTGTTACGTGCGTTGTGTGCTTATTTTCTTTATTTCTTTTACTCGATGTTGGATGCTGACACTGTCGTCGATAGGCACGCCGGTCGACGTCGTCGCAGAAGTGTTTCCTGCGAAGGCGGAGCTCGACGCGATGCTCGATGCGCTCCCGCCCGCCGCCAGCCTCGCGGTCCTCCACCCACACCTCCCCCCTGCGTCCGCCATCTGACCCCCGCACTCTGCATTGGCGCTACGACCTCTCCGTCTACACCGCCGCGCCCGCACAGCCTTCGACATGGGCGCCGACGCGGGCTATTGCTTCTCGACCGCCGAGTCTCCCGCCTATTGGCGATTTTGGAAGCCCCCCGCCACAGATCCCGCCTCTTACAGAGGTGCGAGCCAGCCCGCAGCTGCCACCGCTCAGCTTTGGCTCTGAGAACTAGCCTGAGTTTCATTTCTAGCTAACGCCGTAGCAATTTTGCGCAAGACGCTCGCAAGCGCGGCTCCCGCTGCCCACCGTGTCCCCGCGCCGCATTGTCTCATCCTCGGTCGGCGACGAGGAGAGTAAAGTATGTACGCACCCTGTCATTTTTTTCATCCGATCATTAATTCGGGGTTGCCGCCACCTGTTCATCAAGGAGGTGAATATTTGGAGGGAGCTCAAGCACCCGAATGTGCTGGAGCTCTACGGGGCGAGTGGGGCGAGCGGGTACAGGGGAGGCGGCGAAGAATGGAAAGGACGGCGATCGCGCCTCTTCGGGCCGTCCGTTCTCGAGGTAAGCATTAATTAGTGATGTTCTGGCTTCGTTAACCTTCACCCAGGCTCTAACCCGGACCGTCTGGTGAGTAATCCCGATCTTCTGAGGCCCTATTACCACGTACCTCTTCCTCCACTCCCTCATCCAATTCGACATCACACCCGCCGCGCTCCCGCTCTTCTCCGTGCACCCCGCCCTCCCGCTCTCACTTGTTTCCTCCGCGCTCACAGGCCCAACCTCATCAAGACTGGCCTCTGCTTCCTCACCGGCAACCTCATCTGGACGACCGCTTCCTCTTCCACATCGACGACTGGCTGCCGGACACGCTCGCCCCGATCCTGCTGCACTTCACCATGCACGGCGTGCACCAACTGCCTTCTGCCTAACGCTGGGCTTGCATTCGGAATGAGGTGGAAGACGGAGAGCATATGAGGGTGGGCAGAGGATGTAAGCTAATGTGTTAATGAATAATGAATATTATACAACTTTGGGTGCTATTCGTACGGTGTCCCCAAAAGGAAATTTAGGAGATCAAATTATCATATGATCTCGTCTTGTCGTCTCCCTTAATCTCCTCCTATCGTCGAAGGTCTAGAGAAAAGTTTAGAGATGTCCGAGGCCGTGTTGCAGCCTCCCGAGGTCGAACGTGTGTCCTCAAATCTTTCCTCCTTTATAGGCGCTTGATTTGTGAATGCCAGTGGATTTTGATGTTTGGGAACTCGTTCTCCGCAAACACACTGGGCCAGATGATACTTTCAATGCACAGTGGCTTCAGAAAACTCAGTACACCTGCCAAGGATTCGCTAAAATACTCCGGCTCTGATATATCGCCATGTCAATCTCCGGTGCATCGAAGATGCCATTTCGTTCTTTGCCACTGTCTCTCAGTATCCAAGTCTGGCTGGTTCCGTGCGCACACTCCAATTCTCCTTTGATATGGACGGCAACTCGGGCGTTACCCGTATTCTGATGATGAATCATCGTCTGAGGATGGCCGATCCATAGACTCTGTTGATTCTTCTACCAATTCTTCTGCCACTTCGGTACTAGCACAACCAGAGCATGAAGTGACCAAACAGTTCTGGGCCTCATTTATAGAAAATATTCCCAAACTGGTGCAACTGACGACGCTTAGCGTTAGCTATAGCCATTCCGACATGCACTTCTTACATCGTCTGCTTCTCTTTGGAGATTTAAAGGAAACTCTGCCAAGTTCTGTCCAGAAGATGCACTTGAAGCCTCTTCCTGAGGATTATGACCTCGAAGGCGAGGTTTGTTCACGTCCTCTGCCATTTACTTTTTTCATTTACCCGAAATCTAGGACCTTATATCAACGTTTGCCTGGAACTCTGCTTTCTGGCGACTTGATATATCACTTATTCCTCATATTCGTACACTGATCCTCACCACACCTTCCTATGTCATTTGGCCACCGACTACATCCCAGTTCAAGCTCACAATTGCGGAATGGACCGCACAGTTTCGCCACAAAACAGAATCTCAACTAAATGAGATAATCATCAATTTCGCCTTCAATGATGAAGGTGTACTCGTGGAGAAGTGGGCTGAAGAGACAGGGAAAGAAGTAGGCGATGTTTATGAGGATAAGCGAGCGGTAGGCGGTGGGTATGGCACACAAATTGTTTTGTGTCCAAATTCGAAAAAGAAAAAGACTTGGGATTCGGTAAGTGTTCTGGCTGGCTCGTTTTTTTTTTCTCATGGTTCACCCCAGGTCACAATCTTTCATTCATCCAAATCAAATCGCGAAGAGTATTTTTTCGGAAGAGAAGGGCGGGACTACATGTATCCTTGGCTGTATCTGGACGAGGTGAAGGCAGCAAAAAAGTGGCGTAAATCTCAGAGTGATTTCTCTGGAGTTCCCGGGAATTTTGTGGTATATTAAAGCTTGTATGAATTTAAATACAGCACTATGCATTGAGTTCTGGTGAAAAGTAACGCGACGCGACTTTCCTCATTAGAAGCCTGTGACATACTGTCACTGCACGGGATGCAGTCACACCGTGTTCCCCTCATGAGGGGAGTTGGCCGCTTTCGCTATGCTCCTCAATTCTATTCTATTCCAGATGCTTTTCTTCCGTGTACCTGCCCTCTTCCAAGTTCTCCTTTACCCGCCCTTCTTGAGCCTCTTCCAGTATCCGCCCTTCTTGCCGCACCTCATTGCTCAGAAACTGTGCCGCACTTACCCATCTTTGCAACGAGGATCCTACAATGTTTTAGGATCACTTCCGCCTGCTTCCACCTAGTCTCTGTATGGGATACCCTTTGAACACGATGAAGTTCTAGCAACTGCGAGCCTTGTTTGTATCCTAATAGCCGTTGCCTGGCGGTCCTTGCCTTCAAGAAGGGCGGAATTCCTCCGTAGGCATATAAAGGTCTCGTCGGCCAGTATTGCCTTATTATCATTTTGCCCTGACCTGCCCATTCGTTCCTGACGTTCACACTGAATCCTTTACCCACCCAACCCACCAAAACCAAAACATAATGCCACGGGTTTTGGAAGTGCGCATCTCGTATCACGGATTATACTTAGGACTGACTTTTATATCCAGGCCGCTTTGCAGCATATCGCATGCGTTCCAACTTTTATACCTGAAGTTGACCATGATCGCCACTCCAAAGGCTCCAAAACCTCGTACTATGTGTCGCGGCGGGTTGGGTGCCTGCTATCTATACAAACTCGTGCGTTATTATCCCTTTTCAATGTATTTTGGTCCTCATTATTGAATAGCCAACTCGCTGACGACCAAATTCGTGGATTCGCCAATTTCGTTCGCGAAAGTTACGCTACCAAAGAGCAAGCTCTCAAAGCTTGGAACACCTTCTGCCAGAATCACCACGGAAACCGCTGCCCTAATGCTGCGAGGACCTTCTGGGGTATAAAAGGCTTGACAGCCATGTTCGAGTCAAGGTGAACCTTCAAGTTTTCTTTTTTTTTTCAAACGATACTTAACATTCTTAAGAGATGAAGCGATTCAGTTCGCAGACTCTGTTGGACTTATGACAATTAATCTTTTCGGTAGTACTGACGAGAACGAAGTGAGGTCCTTCGTTAGGCTTCCTATGGCTTAGATAGTCTACTTTGACTGGTCTCAAATAAGATGTGAATTTCATGAGTACAGATTGAATAAGTTGTCTAAGTCAAGGATTAACCAAGTCGAATTCAAGCACAGAAACCTTTCCAGTCCTTGTGTTTTGTAACTGTTTAGCTTCCTCTACAAATTTGAGATGCTCCTGGAGGGCCTTGTCCGCGTATCCTGTCAAGCGTATTATTGCGGCACTAATGTCATGGTTTGCGAGATTATCTCGTATTTTTGCGACGATAGCTTGGCGTGCCTTGCAAAGAGAATCATAAGTTTTTTGAAGCTTCTCATTGATGTTGCTGATTTTGTGGTCGGCGGCCAGTAATGTTCTTCTTTTCGCATTATCTAGCCTTTTTTTAGCGTGCAATGCTCGGAATGCTCAGTTAAGGACATACCTCTACGTCGTAGATTGGTAAAGGCATTTTCTGATATGTGCCCTGAGGCATATGTAGGACGAACACCGTAGGTTTCGTATATCTAATAGGAATTGAGCCTAATAAATCATAGAGTAGACAGAATTCGATCACCTCCAGAGTTCTAATCTTCCACGAATCGAACGCCTGCCCTTTTTGTAGTCCTCCAAGTAATGTACAATGTATACCTTCTCTATTGGCGTCACGGTGCACAGACTCTATGAGATTGGTGGTGGAGTCTCCTGCCATCCAAACTTCACGCGGAATAAAACTGCGCTCCCAACAAATGCCTTCAAACGCAAAATGAGTGTTTATCTTGTCCTTAATCCAGTCTGAGAACGTCAGAGACTTCATTAGTCTGTCAAAGAGTTACGCACTTCTTCCAGCCTTGTCCCCTTTCTCCTCAATAGCAGCAATAGTACCATCCCAATTACTATGCTCCATGCACAAGAGACTTCGCATTAAAGTCTTGACATCGTTAGAATAAGGACCAGAAGTGATATTGCGATAGTAGTGGTTAGAACATAGGCGAAAGCTTCGATGGAGATGTTCGTAGGGAGTTAGACTTTGGATGGTACGTGACGGCTCATGGAGGTCTGCTTTGACAGGCATTTTGGCTGCCAACGCTTGTAAATAAAGACCAAGGCCTTGAAGATGAGACGAAGAATCGATAGAAGTAGCCGGAGAGACTCACCTTTCGCCTGGCCGCGATGCTGGTCAGCTGCCCATTGTAACACCATATCATCGAAATCATCAATGGTGGCCGCATTGAGGTGTCTCCATTGCAGCTTTCGTCCAGTATCTTCATAGACTATTTCGTCAATGCATTCAAGGACATGCTGATGTGCAACGGCACTTTGGTGATTTAAAAAAACACGGCAAAAAATTAGGCCTGTTTTTAAAAATAATTGAGATGGTTATAGAGGAAAAGGGTCTTCAAAATTTACTTGTATTGGCATCGCGATCCATGCAAGCCATCTCAAATTCCTGAAAATCAACGATCCTCTTGAATCCGATGTCACTTTGAAGATACCTTCCACTCTTCAAGAGACGCTCGCTTGCCTTGGGAGAAATGCAAACAATGAGTCGTATTTTAGAGTCTTTGAAGGCGGGATCGTCCTCATCCTCTTCATGGTGGTCAACCGAATCGGTGTCCAAGGTGATGATTCGTCGGATATAATGCTCATGAGGAGGGAGGTTCTCATCTTGCACTTGTTTTAAATATTCTATAGCTAGGGAGACGTGATCAAGGATAGTATCAATCGTACCAACAAAGACTGACCTTCCCAAGCTGTACCGAGCGGACAGTGTAACTCCTTGATCTGTTTGATATATGCCTTAATGTGAGAGCGATTGGCTAGAGAAACATGGAGATCGCTGAGAGTTGGGCGTGGAATTTGAGGGAATTTGGTTGCTAGAAAAGATCGGACTATTGGATGGCGTATGAACCGTCTTGGCGTGATATCAGGTAAGTCCTCATGCAAATCTTCAAGTAATTGGAAGATCTGTGCGCGTATGGAGGGAGGAGTCTTTGTAGGCAAAGGAATGGGATGGGTGTGGCTGCCGGAAGAGGTGATCAATACATATGGACAATCCGTTCTAAATTCTTCCAACGGCTCTATAACATGGAATTTCACGTCACATTCAAGGCGCTGCATGAGTGGCTGCAGGAGTTCTCCATCTGTATTGCGATGGTCAAAAGCTGCATTGCCGATAAGATAATGTTAAGTGACATCGAAAAAAGTGTACACACGGCAAAATGCTCTTTGGGAACTGAAATTGGTGACCGTCGTGCACTCAACTAGAGGACCATATCCCAAGGCAAAGGCGGCATCTTCTATCTCCTTGATTTCTTCCTGGTCGTCCCCAAAGAGGGCCTTGATATAGGCCAAGTCGTATGCACCAGTGAGAGATCCGACATTGTTGTCGTAGAAGTGGTCTCGACTGTTATCTGCGCGATAATGCTCACATCTGGAATATATCAGCTTCACATCAAACACCGGACCAGGTTCTTACTTGATGTAAGGCTGTTGGCGTGAATTGTATCCAAACAGCAGACGGCCTTCACAGACTGTATTCTTCGGACGATATCCACGATGTATTTGATCCCAATAGATATCTAGAGTTTCTTTTCTTTCTTCTTCATCTGCTGAGCGCTCTGTGGCCTCGACCAATGGTCTGGAACATCCTAGTTTTCGCAGTGCAGTCACATACGCTGTGGTTTTGCAGAAAATGTCTTTGGAGGGAGACGCATATTGAAGGCGTTCTTCACGGTCAAATTTCAAACGCGTCTCGACATCGGCTCTCGAAGCTTGGGTGTGCGGCTCGGAGAGCAACTCAATATCGGAGAAAGGACAGACTTTGGCCCCTTGGCCTGCATGGAAGTTGAAATGACATATATTCAGCTAGTTTTATAAACGTACATGTACTATGACTCTTTGTGCATGCTATTTTATTACCATCTGCGTCCACCATAAGTTCGTTAAAGACTTCTCGGCCTCCCAAAGTTCTTCCCATAGGTGCCCCGCGTGAATATGCAATGTTGAGATCTGGGACTTGCCAGTCGTTTGGATCCATCAGAAATAGATGGCCAACCGTACTGTCACCGCCAGTTTCCGGATATTCAAGAACATAGTGAAGAGGGTACTGGTAGAGCCTCGATAGGGTAGTCCTGTTGTTAAGCCGCACATTGGGCGAAGATATAACACGAGAAGTGGACGTGCGGGCAATAGGCTGGTCTCTAGATAAAGTCGTTGGCTGGGATTCCAAGGATTCAATAATGGAGAGAAGTCGTTGCTGCATCGCAAACAAGGAACCTCCAGCACTGAGGGCAGCTAAGCGTTCGAGCTGGGGCCGAATGTCAACTACAGTAGAAGCCTGTGGATTTAATTGGACCGGAGCATCGGAAGGATTCAAGAGCTCTGCGATAGTCAAGGGCATATTAGGGGGGGGGAAATCGTTCGGCAAGCAGAGAGCTAGGTCTGCAGTATCCCAGCAACTTGAAACACACAGAAAAATCCTTAGCGCACAGAACCCAATCCATAATTCAAGAAGAGCGGAAGATGTTGAGCGGAATGGCCATTAATTGTGCAGCGAGGACAGCTCCATTTCGGAGGACGCGCCACAGGGATGTTCCGCAGGGTGACGCGGGTCACAAAGGGCTGGACTGAAGCGTGGGTTCTGTGCGTAAGGCCGACGCACGCTGAACCGAGCAAGAGAGCCATGAACCGACGGCGACAGTTTGTGGCCAAAAACTGTCAGATTGGCAGGCTTCGCATCTATTACGCACCATCATGATGAGACTAATCAACCCTGTCCTCTAGGATGGCCACGCAGAGGTAGTCTGTTGTTAACCGCGCCACCGTGTTTGGTGGCCGCGTTATTATATAATGGTCGGACTTTGAAATGTTACCATGCCTATTTAGCACTTCCAGGACTCCCATCCTCAAACTTTGAGAGAGAAAGGGGAATCTATGTCTGACCCCAAATATGTCTTTAAATTTAAAATTTTCAACTTCCATTCTTGCGGAATAGAAACCGCAGATTATGTCAGGATTTGTCATCTGTTGAGCCATCAAAGTTCAAACTCCTGGTTCTTCGACTCTGCCGCCGCAAGTTAGGTGCGAAAGTTGTTCAATTTATGCTAATAAATACTTTATATTTGTGACAACCTTGTTCAGGAATGCATACCAGCATCCGAATTGTTTTTGTGATTTGTAATAATGCGGCCAGCGATCGATGCATCAATCTTTTCGACAGACTACAACATGCGAGGTACGAGCACTCTATTGCTGTAGCATCTGTTTATAAGAGACTAATGCAGAGGTAAACTCGCCCAGCGCGCACGTCCCGCCACAACTCCTGACAACGAGGCGGACTCGACGACGGCAAACCAGCTCTGAGCTGGTCGAATAAATAACGTGGTGGCAGTGTATGACGGCCCGATGATCCGATGTTGTTCTACTGATGCAATAGCGACGTTCAACTCAACTTTGGCCCTAATCCTGCGAGGATGATGCTCCTGAACTCATATACTATGTATGGACACAGTATAAGGGTATTCTGAGATTTCACCCAATTTTTTTCCTCTTTCTATTTTTGCAACATCCGGAACTTGATACATCCGAGTCTGGAGATGAAGTTTTCAAGGTTGAGGCCATTTTGAAGTATTTTCTAAGTTCGCACCTCTCATTTGGCGTGATAGACCAAACCCGGCACTTACATACATTCGGACCCCGGGCACATTCAGCCTACAGGCGGCACTTTCGGGGCTGCAGCCGGTACATTCCCCGAATGTGCCACCTTGGAGCGGATGGCCGGCACATTGTATTTGCCGCCGCGTCTGTTCAACTTTGGCACATTCATGCCATCAATTGAGGATTGATCACCTCAGACAGGGGTCGCACTGCCACTTCTCATATCATTACGAGTCTTCAAGGTAGAAATGCGATCGATAGTTGTAAATAAACACCTCAATTGATAGCTATTCAACATCTGCGGTACACAATAGAAAGCTCGACGCAGATAAATACTAACTACGTAAATAAATAGCCCCAAAATCAAAGCTATCCGTGTACGGCTTTACGCGCAGCTATGGGCAGGTCATTATCACGGAGTAGGCAACAAATAGAAGCACCAGATCAGCCGCTGCAGTAGAAATAGAAGTGTTACCATCATGGCCATAGCCAAGGCAGAAATAAACATGACTGACAAAACGCGGTCGGAACGGATCGGCCGCATTGAGCAGTAATAAACATCTGGAATTGATACTCGCCACTACTGTTGAACTTGGAGTCAGTATCAGCGGTTTTTGTAATGATTCTGGCGCACCTCCTTGACTTTCTTTGTTTGACGCTCCGCAATCGCCTCCTCCGCACTACGTTTAAGTATCATTGGAGCTCTGGAACACACCGACGCTTCAGGGAGAGTGTTTTTTGCATCAACATTGACTCGTGGTGACCCGAAACATCAACGATGTGGCCATGAGCTAGAGGACACAATATTGGAACATTTCGGACAGCAGAGAATATAATAGAGGCGCACGACAGAAATGTTGTTCAACTCCCAGATTTGGGCGCACTGACTTAATGAAAGGTCGAGTGTCATTTTCTGAGCCGTCGTACAGCGTTTGGTTGGCGAGAGACTTTGTGAGCATCTCCTCATCGACGTTCTCCGGAATTGTGTGGCCTCTATTGAAGCCTCGAGTAAAACCGCTACCGCAGATGAAATGCCGGTAACTACGCGATGAGCCCTGGTTTGTGTTCAGTACCAGAGCGACAAAAAAAAAAAACCTCTCGGCTGGGCTGCCAGCTGTACACGTTGAGGCATTGGGTTCACCAGCTGCGTATGTCCCCAGGATTTCCTTAAGCACGGGAATATCAATTTATTCGCGCTCGACGAAGGGAGGGGCGTACGAGATGACCTGGTGTATGCATCTATCCAGGAGTTGAGGTTGGGAGGAGGCGGGCCATGGTGCGACCGTCGACGTACATGGCATGGAGCTTGATCAATGAACGTTACGATACCGAGACCCCGTCAAGGTCACTGGCGGTAAGCTTCGAGCTGGTGAGTGCCATCGGTGGGCGTTTTGACGCGCCTTTGACGTGTTGGCAGGTGTGTTGGGGCAAGGGGTGGTGGTGGGAGGAAGAGAGGAGGCGGGATGCGTTCGGGGCAGAAAAGACAGGCGTGCTTTCCCGGAATAGTCAGTGCCAAGCCCGGCACATTCCCGAAATGGAATGTGCCGCCCCTGCGCTCGCGCGCGGCACATTCACTCAATGTGCCGGCTGTGCGCTGAATGTGCCGGGGGTTCGAATGTATGTACGTGCCGGCCTTCGTATATACCCCTCATTTGGCGGGCAGATCGACCATCACCGAAACGCGCGACGTGGGAGGAGCCTGTGGGAGCCCAGCCGGTACCGGTTGTTGCTCAGTTTTGCGATGGCATCAAATTTCACCGGGCCGGCTGGTCCACGAGCCTAAATGGAAGCTGGCCGTTCGCCAGCATTCACCCTGCTCGGGAGCCGTGTACGTGATCCCAGAGCCAAACGTGCCCGCGGTCTCATTCTTGGCCAGTATCTCGCAGGCGGCGGCATCTTCCATCTGTCTCTATGTCAAACGGATTGTATTGGATCCTGAGAAACTAACGTTATCTGGTGGCTCTGGCTTGGCTCTGGCGAGTATATATAATCTTCGGGTCTCTCGTGGCTTCTTTTCATCCCCCACCATGTCTACTTTCTTCGGGGATGGTCTGGGATACGTCATTGAACATGCCATGAATTATGGAACGGTATCTGTCGCCCTGACTTCAATCCTGATCTTGTGTCTCGCTCTCTCTTGGGGTCGCAGTGGCGGCAACATACGTCACGTCCCTGGGCCTCCATCTCCGTCGTGGATGTTCGGTCAGATTTTCGACGCTTTCCCGCGTCATTCTTTTACTTACGCTATTTGTTCCAGGGAATATGCGGCAACTGCTGATACCCTCTACATACGGAGAATACGAGTTCCGCTGGCAGAAATTATATGGACCGGTCTATCGCCTGAAGGGGTGTTTCGGGGTTAGTCCGCCTCTACTGCACTCGCTTTTTCCTGAGCGCTCCACAGCAAGATCGTTTGATGGTCTCCGATCCAGTATCTTTGCAGTTTATTTTGAACAGCTCACATTTCACATTCGGACCAATCCTCGAGGATATCTTATATTTATCCTTCGGCCAGAAAAGTATTATGATGTCCAATGGTTCATATCATAAACGACTTCGTGCGGCGTTGAATGTAGGATTTACCGCAGCCGCCGTCCGGGACAAGCTACCGGTGCTTGAAAAAGTGGCACAGACGGTGGAGTTGTCACTAACACAAATATCATCGCATTTTAACGTGCCATGACAGCTCGTCGAACAGTTGGAAGACATTTCAGAGGCACCGATCGATATCTGTCCCCTGCTCAGTATTGCTACCCTCTGCACAATAAGTGAAGGTACGCCCGACCAGATTTCAAACCAATCTGGTCGTAATATTCCTGCAGTGGCCTTTGGCTATACAGCAGACGACTTGGGAGAAGAATACATGTCGAGAAATTTTCAGGTCGCGTAGGTCGTCTTTCTGACTCGGGAATTTATCGTGATCACCACGGATTATATAGAGTTCTCGTATCGTCCACCCAATCTTCATTCCAAATCCTCGCAGAGGCCATCAGCGCGCACTTGCCCAAGTCGGTTCGCCGGGCAGTCATCCACCTACCCACCCAAACCTTTAAAATCATACGTGCGATCAACCGTGCTACGGATGCACTGGGTAAGCGGATCGTCCGGGAGAAAACGGATGCGGCCCGGCAGGGATTGGACATTGACACCGATGTGTACGGTCAGCTTCGTGCGTATTCAGACGTGATCGGGCATATTCTGGAAAGGCTGATCGCGTTCCTTCAGTGGAACACGGCCGCTCGGAGAAGCATGCACTCACAGAAGAAGAGATAGCTGCCCAGACTGCGGCTCTTCTCATTGCAGGACAGGATACGACGGTACGCATGCCGTTTTGGTGTTGATTGGAGCTGATATATTTGTAGGCCAACACCTTGGCGTTTGCTTTACTGGAGCTCGCTCGAGCTCCAGACCTTCAAGAGAAACTCCGCGCCGAGATCCACTCAATGGCTGGTAGCAGAGCCTATGATAGCATGCCATTATTGAATGCAGTTATTAAGGTGTGTGCCATAGGGAAAACCTAAGGGAAGAATTGATTGGTTGCCCAGGAAACGCTTAGGACGTACTCAATAGTTCCGCTCGCGGAGCGCATAGCTGTCCAAGATACGGTTATTCCTCTGGCGGACCATATTACTACGTCGACAGGAGAAAGGATGTCCCAAATACATGTGTGCAAGGGTCAGATTGTGTCCATTGACGTTATGGCCTACAACCAGTTGAACCCAGCTCCTCCAACACTTTGTAATATACTCACACAGTGTTCATTTGGCTATGTAGACAGGAGTCACGCTGGGGTGAAGACCCGCGCGAGTTCAACCCATCCCGCTGGCTCAATGGGATGACGATCCAGGGAGAAGCTCTGGGTCCACATGCGAATCTGTCGGTCGATTTCATTCTTATTTCTTGCCTAGTTTTCAACCCGCGCGCAGGTTGAGTTTCATGGGTGGCCCTAGGGCATGTCTTGGGTGCGGTTTGATTTCACCAGGAGAAGTTGTTAATACTCACTGCATGCATGCACCTTAGATGGCGTCTTGCGTAAGTGCTACCAGGTTTCTTTTTGATGGTCCTCACTTCCATTCGCCCCGACAGGTTGTCGGAAATGCAGGTGTTTATTTGCGAGGTGGTAGGCAAGTTCTCCTTAACCCTACCAGAGGGTCACTCAGTTCGCCCCCGTTACGTCACCACCCTGATGCCGACCATGCCCGATGGCACGAAGGGTGCTCCGCTCTGCGTTAAACGGATCGTATAGCGCGAGCCTGCACTGAATGTCAGTGATAACAGAGACGAGTTTCAACGAATTTACAATCCTCTATGCCGAAGAACAGTCTCTCAGACTCTCTCTCTTTATAAAATTATCCCTGTCTGAAGCCTTTTAAACTCCGCTTTCGGGAGATCAGGCCCGAGGCGGAAGCGCTCCAGACCTTTAGAAGCGCTCAATAAACGGCGCTTCCTCGGGGCTTTTGGCCCATGATCAACTTTAAGCGCACGCGCGCCTACAATGCCAAACTCCGCTTTGCCCGGGGTATCAGCGTTAAACTTTCCTCATGCGCCAAACTGGGGCTAATGCCAATTACCAGTCCGCTTTGAGTATTGGCAAATTAGAATTTAGCAATGATGAAGTAAAGTACAGGCCAAACTATTGAAAACCTCATGAAATTCATCAAAACTTCAGTGTCTCATAAAAAGAAACCCATTTTTCATGCTTGAAATTTTCTGGGCCCCAGTTTTACCCAGGTTTTCCCCCAGGTTTTTTTTGTCTGCACAGATCTGCTAGCCAATTTAAAACTGAGTGAGCTGAACACATTTCTGGGGGGATATGGCCACATAAATGAGAAAAGCGCTCAGGCCGTGCCCTGGCCAATTTCTTTTTCTCCGGCCACTGATTTTTGGAAGTGGCAGCTAGGTGATGTGCACCATAGCAAAATTTCAAACTATTTTCATTACGGACATTTGTGACCCCTAAACCTCATCTGTACATCGCAAATTATATCTCTTCGTTCGTCTGCCGATTGTATTATTTGTTTTCTTATGCAAACGGCTGTAAATCCAGAGTTTTCACATTTTTTGAATTTGTGTGATCAATAAAGGGGGAAGGGGACCGCGGAGCGGTCCCCCGAGCGCTTGTACGGTTTAAAATTTTGCCTGTTATTCCGTCAACTCCTTCATAATTCACGAATGCCGCTCACGAATAATTTGGCGCACGCATGTAATGCTATACGCTGACCATTCAGCCGGACCTTAAATACCGCCAGTTCCATTTCCTGCCTTTGCTGTGGTACTAACCGCGGCTGCGGGGAAGCCACCTATCAGCCGAAATACATTCAAGCATTCATCATCTGGCATGTCTCAACGCGTATATATTCATGACTAAACTAATATTTTTATTCGAGCGTCACGCTACCCAGCGGCTCTCATCCATCCTTCCAGCTATTTTCATCCTCCTGGAAACTATGCATGACTGGCTTCAAAAGTATTATCCTTAGCAGCAGGACAATTCAGCGATCCTTGAGTTCGACGCCCAGATCAGCGATACCTCCAAAGCAACCACGACCACATACACAGAACTCGCTTCCTGCCATTATCTCGCCCAGCTGTCCCACTCGAGCTCTGTTACTCTGTTCGATTCGTGCATCTCTGCTAGCAACTTGATCCTTGCCATTGCCGCGCCTGTGGCTTCCAATTCGGGCTGAGCAGTAGCGAACTCGTCTCCAGCCCGCGCTCACTTAAGTTCCCTTGCTTCTGTCAGCAAACAGAGCTATAAGAGCCTCGTTTAAAATTTGTCGGTCAGAATGATATGTTTTGCAAGATCCCTGAATTGTAAACAGAAATATTAGATATTCGAGGCCCAAGATGGCAAGATTTATTGAACTCACGACTGTTACAGGTAACTTACAACATCCAGCAGGGCCTCTGGCGGTTTCTCAAGTCGTTTCAACGTCGAGGTTGGAGAACATCTAAATCCCTGCAATTGCAAAGTGGACATAGAGAAAGTCGCGACTCGTGAGCAACTCACCGGACTACAGTATTCCGCCTCGATGTCGGATTGCTGGCTTGCGAGCGCATATCCAGGGAGTTCGAAACTCTGCGTGCAACTCATGTGGTTATCTCGGGAAAAGTGCCGGCGTCGTGGTATGTAAGGTACATACGTACCTGCGGCGCGGGGTATCCTCAGGCAGAACAAGAGAAAGTTGGAGTTCCGTGGGGACTACGAAGCACGAAAGATGTTGTAGCGTCTAAACTACGTGGGGGACATGTTGCAACAGGACACAATGTGATGCCCAGAAGTTGACCGGCCGAGCCACGAAAGGTCGGCGCTGACCTTGATGCAAGGCGAAGACGGCGCTCCGAAGCCTCTGTGTATCCACTGCGGGTGCGGGCTAACGGCTTGAGTCAATAGGCGTGCGGGCGGTGTGGGCGGGCAACGTTCGAATGGTAGCAAACGCCATGTTTCAAGTTCTTCGACATTAATTTGATTCGTAATTAGAATAAGATATGTACGCAACACCGATTGCGCAAGAAAGAGAGTTTGTAGTTTGAAGCGAAAGTCGTGAACCTAAGGCTGGATCGTGATGGAGCCACGAGTTTGAATCGCAGTTTCAACACGAGAAGGTAACCCTGTCCGCCGCGTCAGTCTTTCCCGAAACACAGAAGAAAGAAAGAAAGAAAGGGCGAATGGATAGAATAGGCACGAACGTCATGGCAACGTTGGGTGTGTTTGGGGGGAGGGGGGATTTATTATACTCGCGTGGTCCAAATGTCTGAACAACGAGTTTACCGAAGACAAACAAGTAGTAATGTATGGGGGGTTATCCTTACATATAACTACAGGATGCCAACGGAGCACACACCATTCCAGGGGGTCGTACTACTCTAGCGTACTGTGGGCTAGCCGGCCGCTTGTATGGCAGGATGGGCGGATATAACCCTGTGGGACCCGGATCGAGTTCTCCCTCTCCAGGTATAAATCCCCGCTCTCCACCAGTCCACAGTGCACCATTGTAATAGTGTCCCTTTGCAGAATGCATGCACAAGCAACCACAAATTGGCGTGTTCGACTTAAGTCCGAGGAAGGTCCACAGCCAATGCAGATCAGCGTGTTCAACTTCCGAAGAAGGTCCACAGCTAACGAACAAGGGAGATTCCAAGAGGACAGTGCAATCACAAAAACCTAGGAGGGAGCACAGTTGCGACGATTCTCGCGAAAAGCTCCAAGGAAAGCCGAGAAAGAAACACGAGGTGCGTCAATAATCAAAACGGAGCTGGGATAGCGTAGCGGCGAAAGGAGCATAACACCGAGAAGCAAGAGAGGCGAGGCGAAGAGTAACGGAAGGAGACGAGGCACCACCGGAGCTGAGAACGACCTGAAGGAGCAAAGAGATGGTAGGTTGATGGTAGGCAACTTTAACGTGTAAATGAAATACACCAGTATGAGCCGGTTGAGCAACACGCGAGCGAGGTCCATCGAGTGTGTTGTCTGTTGATCGATCCCTGTATTTTCATCCTGGACTGAGACTCGGAGGAACGAATACATACGGTACTATACTCGGTAAGTATGGTTGAAGATGCCGTGGCTTGGCGGTGGCGGTGCCCATGTTGATTGTTGTTTCCTTTCTACGCCTGCAACTCAGCAAACACCATCAAAGGTCTTGTTTCTGGTCTTCGTGACGTCGAGCGCAAAGTCGAGCAGTGAAAGCGGTGGTTGGGCAACCGGCCCGTTGATCCGGGTCTAATGGGACAAAGCCACGTTGTCCGGACGTCCACAAACGCCGAGGGACCATCTCTCACCTGAGTCACCTTCCTCGTCTACCCCGCCGCACACCCTCAAAATCCTGCTCGCATCTATGCCGTGGTCATGGGCCAGCTTATCTCAAAGCAAGAGGAAGCTCATCGCCAAGGCACGTTCGGACACCATCGACAGGCAGATCATGGAGGACTGGGAGCGCAGCAAGAAGGAATGCAAGATCCTGCTCCTCGGCTCGCACGAGTCCGGCAAGAGGATGATCGTAAATCAGATGAAGATCATCCACCAGGGCTTCGACGCGCGCGAGCGCAATGAGTACCGTGCGACGGTATACAAGGATGTACTTGATTCGGCGGGCACGCTCGCGCGCGTGGTGCGTAGGGCGGGGGTTGGCAAGCTGGAGGACGGCGAGCGCGCCCACGCCGCGCTCCTGCTCGCGGCGTTTCCTGCCGCAGATACAAATGGCGACGGCGAGGTGGTGGAGATCGGCGTGGACCCAGAAGAGAGCGAGGAGGGCATGGGGATCCAGCCATGGAGGCTGAGTGCGGGCCCAGGGACGGCGGATGCGGAGGCGCAGACGAACGTGATTCTCACCCCTGGGCTCGCGGACGCGATATGGCACGTAGCGCGCGCGCCTGCCGTCGAACGCCTCCTCGACGAGCACCCTGCCGAGTTTTACCTGATGGATAATGCATTGTAGTGCGTATTTTTTTCATGTTCCTTTTCTCGTTCTCTCTTTCTTCCACTATCTTCACGTACTACGCTAATACCTGCCCCAGCTTCTTCGCCTCGATTCACCGCATTGCAGTGCCGACGTACATGCCTTCGGAGGAGGACATCCTCCACACGAGCGCAAACAGCACCACCATCATCGAGACGCCGTTATCGATGGGGGCTTTGTCGTGCGTGTCTCTTTATCTGTTTTCTCGTGTCGCATATATTCCATTCGCGCCCTGCCCTCTTCCTTTCCCCGTATCGTCTGCTGACCGCGCTCCGCAGGATCCGCATTATCGACGTCGGCGGGATGCGCTCCGAGCGCAGGAAGTGGATCCACTGCTTCGAGAAGTATGTGTTCTTTATCTTCTGCGATGACCTATTGTGGCGGGTGGGCACTCAAAGTCATGGAGCGCCGAGACTCGGGGGTCGACGGAGTTGAGGCACCGCGGATGGCGCAGGATCGAGTGCGGCGGGAGGCGACTAGGTGGGCACCTACCGGCACGCGGTGGATCTTCACGCTGGGATCCGGTCAATGACATGCTCGTGCCCGTTCACCGGCGAAAATAATTGCATCATCATTTTCCCCATCTGCCCTTCCTCTCCCGTCTTCCTTCAACTCGCTTCATGGCTCACTCAAACCACTTACTAACTCATCTTCCTCTAGCGTCACGAGCATACTCTTCTGCACGGCGCTGAGCGAGTACGACCAGGTGCTCTCGGAGGAACAGAGCGCGGTGCGTTCGTCTTTGCCTTCCTTCCATTATCATCCGTGGGTGTCTATGTGCGCCCACCCCTATTTACCTGTTTCTCCCTTTCATCGATCCGTTCTTTCGCTGCTGACACGTCCCTGACAGAACCGCCTGCATGAGTCGATCTCCCTCTTCGACTCTGTGATCAACTCGCGCTGGTTCAGTCGCACAAGCGTGGTCCTCTTCCTGACCAAGGTCGACGAGTTTGAGCAGAAGCTGTCGAAGGTGCGTTTCTGTCTCTCATTCTCGGCTCGGCCGTTGTTCTACATTGCCCATCCCTGCTGCACCCTCCCTCCGCGTCCTCCGCAATCCCTTGCGGAGCTCCCCAAGGACCCTACTTCGTCACTGGTGTTGTCCCTATCCCTCCGTCCTGTCCCATGCCACGTTCCCCGCCCTCGCACCGCTGAAGCCTGACGCTCCTCCACAGATTCCCCTCGAGCGCTACTTCCCCGAGTACGTGGGTGGGAACGACGTGCAGAACGCGACCCGGTTCGTCCTGTGGAGATTCATGCAGGCGAACCGCGCGAGGCTGTCGGTGTATCCGCAGTGAGTGTTCTTCCGCCCTCCCGCCGGTTTTGTGCGCATCACCGCCGGTCGTACCTCACCATCCGAGATCCATGTGGCTTTCTCCATCGCTCCACGAATGAGTCATTCGAGCGATCTCCCCTTTCCTTTGCTTCGTACCGCATCAGCATCCTTCTGTGCTAACCAGTAATTACTAATGCAACCCCCCAGCATCACGCAGACGACCGACACGAACCATATAAACCTCATGTTCGCCGCCGTCAAGGAGACAATCCTGCAAAACGCGCTCAAGGACTCGCGGGTTCTCAGGCACTTACCCTTTCTGTAGCCCCGCCCACACTCCGCCGCCAGACTACTACATCCGCATGCGCATCCGGAACTGAACGAATGTGCACGGCAGCAAACGCCTTCCGTATAAATAATGCCCGCACGCCGTATGAATGATGGCGAGGATAAAAGGACCTGAATGGGGACGATGTTGTGCGGTATGCGGTGCGCGATACTTATGTGCATTGTGCCCCGGGTCTTTACTCTGCCTTTGCTTTCGCGTATTCCGCATTGCGCATTGCTTTCGCGCATTATTTTCCATCTCGGTTTAGTTCTCATCGGTATACTGCTGTCCACTATCGCTACTACTAACTATAACCATAATGGCGGGTGTGCTGGCATACATACTACAGTCCGAGTCGACTCTGTCCTATCTCATGCCTGTCATAACCGATTCTCTGCTAAAACCTATTGGTTTTTGGTTTAACCGGCTGGCGACCATGGCCAGTTAAATCCCTTCAATTCTAACGAGATTATTCCTGTCCCGATGGGCCACGTAAGATCTGCGCTCCTTTTTTTTTTTGGCATCTGAGTTGTTCATGAGTTCATGAATGCTTGTAATTTCTGCTTTAAATTTAGGAGAACATTCGGGTGGATTGTGAGCGTCGGATTATGAGCGAAATGGTTGGAGAAGATTCGTGAATAGAAATTCAAAAGATAGAAACCAAAAGAAACAAACCAGCGAGAACGGTCCAGTCCCGTGTCGAACGGGGCCGTCTGTAACTTGATACTATACCAGTGGTCCCTGTCCATGTAGATTCTTTCCAATTTATTCGGTGGAGTGGAGAACAGACAGAACTTGCGGAGGGATTGATCGTGAGGAAGCGGTCACGGTGCAGCCTGACTTTGTGCGCGCCAGAGTTTGAGCAGCAATAATCTAAAGACCGAACGGGAGACAAGGAAACAGAATATAGAGGCAAGAACAATGGCCTGGGCCCGAGTCGGTCGTCTGCGGTCCCGGTCGGGAGTTGCATAATGTGCAGCCGCATACCAGATGCAGCCAGGCCTTATTGAGCTCCGTTGTGGCCCAGATATGCCCACCTTTTCAGCTGCCTAAACCGTAGCTGTTTGGGCTGAACATGTGTACTGTTATTGCTTGGTTCCAAAGGAAATAGAAAGGTATTGAGAATGTCGAGTTCAGTGTCCATGCGTCGTGGGTAGGTACCTGGGATGGTCGAGAAGATCACGCCGCCTCTCCCGTTGCGTGGTTTTCATCGCCCGCAGGTAGAGATGCCAGCCCATCTGAATTTCATGAAGCAACGGTGATCTACAACAATGCGCAGGTACAAGCACTTCCTTGTTGTAGCGTCTGTTTATAAGAGACTAACGGTGATCTGAAATCGCAGCGGAGATTGGTCAGCGCGTATTTGCGCCGCCACAAAACTGTCGACATTTTCAACACTGTATCCCAGTCCGACGCGCACGGCAATGAAAAGGCAGATTGCTGATGGTGGGAGATGGAGGCCGTCTGTTATAAAAGTAATGCTCGTTGGCGCCGAAACACCACGGAATAGTTTGATGCATGCCAGCTATAGTTCGAAATCAAGGTCGGTAGATGATCTCGAGGCCCATTGCAATACTCCCGGTGAATTTTTGCATGGAAGCAGCGGCAAGGCAGCCGATACTGCGAGTCTCATAGCCCTCGCTCCAAATCGGCCGATACCATCCAATTTCGAAGCCAGAACAATAAATGGTGATAAAGGAAACACCACCAGAACAAATAAATGGTAGATGACACCAAATTGATTTAAAGCTGGCCAAAGTACTCGTACAGTGAAAATGTGCTGAGTGTGATGATCAGTGCAAACTGCACACTCATCAGGATAGTCCAGTTACGGGATGGTGCGATTATTCCCACTTCTTCAAGAGCGCAACACCGTTGACCGTGATTGACTTCTGGACCCGTTGGAATGACTCCTTCGATCGCATTGCAGCACAGTGAATCGATCTCCGCATCCTGGAGACCGTCAACGACGCGATGCGACCCTGCAACTCAAATCATGAGAAAGAAGTTCAGATTTCAACAATCTAGAGGACGTACCATCTCGCTCGTTTCCGGATTCGGCGAAAGCCTCTTTCCCCGAGACTCCGTCAGAGACAGGTAAAAAATCGTCTGATTCATTCTCTTGCACTATTTAAGCATCAAAGGCGTTGGGATGATGCTGAGTATGGGCTTACTATGCGCAAATAAAGTGTCCATTTCGCAAGATACATGGTAAAGGGAAATTCCCTCCTCCATGGCCAGCGAGAGCCGGCTGTGAGGATCGAAGCCTTTGACTTCGTGGAACTGGCGGATTTCGGCGTAGACGCTATCATCCCAAGACCTAGCGCGGACTCGCCTTTGCACATCGATGGTTGGAAACCCCAGGTCTTTTGCCGCCTCAGCACTAGCTGGTGGACTCCAGATGGGTCGAAAGACCATACGCGGGCATTCAGGAATGTGAAAAGAGAAAATATCGGGCTGGAAGTCGGCTGCGGGGCATAGAAAGAGATAACTTGGCGGTAGAGTATCTCTCAGGTCCAAGAGTCGTAGTCGGTATTCGACACCATCTACGAATGCTGGGGAAAGGATCGCCAAGTTGCCACCTGGAATAGATCTGAAACTCACCATAATTCTCGAAGCCACTAGTTGTATGCAGAGAATCAAAGATATGATTGGCCTGTGCCAGCCAACACGAGCTTCGAAATGTAGCATCCTCGATCTCTATTACGCGACAGTACTCATCGGCGATGCCGGCAGAATCCACACTGCAGTTTGGCAATCATGGTTGGAAATGGTGGGAAACGAACGGAAGACGGACCGCATCCAACCATTCTCCATGATTGATATCCCAGCTCTGTCGCTAGTCTCTCAATAATCAGAAGGACATCGAATGAATGGGCGGACTGAACGTACGGATTCCAATTATACTCGGACCAACCGCTATCGCGAATATCACAATCGGGTGTAGATGCAATCTCTGCCGAATTCTCGTATTTTTGCCCAATCCGATGACGGATGGACCCCAATTTTACCGCTACATTCGTGGAGATAGAAAAGGGCCGCCACCGAAACATTGAAGTAATGGTGTCCCAGTCTTCCGGTAGCTTACATACGAAGGCTTTAGGCCGCGGGAATCCGCGTTGTCCGAGTAGAAGGGCGAGGGAACCACATTCGAGAGGTGTGAGTTCAACACAGAGACGGCCTGTTGAAGGTCGTACCCACACATTGTACTCGGACCGATCCTGGACACGGAATAAGATACACGGATCGCTGAGAAATTTAAAATACCGGATATCTTCCGGAAAGAGAGGATATATATCGGTCGACATCCTGCGAACGGTTGAGCTTAGATATCCAAACATAAATCTGTTTATTACCAGGAAATCTTCTGCCTGCGAAAAACATCGTTCATGACCGCAAATGGAGTTTCGGACGTACCCTGTACGCCCAGAAGAATGTGGTCGCGAAAGGGGCGTCGCGGTACTTTCCCAGCGGTTCTGTGAACGGTATCAAATCTAAGGCGACAACATACATCGTTAATGTAGTGATTGGGTGGGTAGAAAGCTTCAACCTTCGTGGAAAATCATGGCATGAAAGCATGCTGTGCTTGCTATACCATATAGTTGCAGAAGATACGGATGGCTGCCATGAGATTTATGAGGTTTCAGCAAGCAAAGTGACAAGGATCGATCGGCTCACCGAAGCTCAGAATATCGGGAAAGCTCCTCCCGCCATTTCTAGGAGGTCAAATGAAGGTAAGAGTCGACCTTGTAGGTTCGCCCTCACCTCTTCAGCCCCGTCTCCCTCGTACAATACTGCCGTCATGCCTGAAGGGGAACCATGAATCCTAGCAGAGTACATCCGTCTGAGACAGGCTCGTCCGCTTAGACGCTGAACTACCCCATGCCCTATCTTGTGACACAGATTCAAGTCTCCAAAGGGAATCACTCGAAAGTCTATTATCCCTCCTGGGTAAGTCTGTTTGTGGACCGAATCCGTCCGCGACTAACCAGTAGGAACATTGGGGGCACTCTGATGGACATTTGTGACACTGGTGAAATTCCCGCCATGAAGGACAAAATGATTTGCTTTGTGGAAAAAGGCGCCGGTACTGGTTTTGCGCGATGAGACGCCGCCAGTTAGAGGTACGGGAAGGACGTACGGTGCGCGGGAAGAGCCACGGTCTTCAGAGGTCGATTCAATTGTTAATTCCAGCTCGACTTGGGCTTTTTGGGTCATGGATGGTGGAAGTGGGAAGAGATGTTACACGTGTGGCCGTATTCTAAATTAAACGACAGCGCGGGTAATGAGTGACAGATGTGACCAGCGATGCAATTGGCTGGCCTGCATAATTCAGCCTCAGATGTACATCGTACGGCAGGTCTTGGCGATATCCGGAGTATGGAGTGATCTCGCGGCGGATTCGAAAGGACGTTGCACAATTTGCAGAGGCTTTAAGGTTGCAGTTTTCTTGAGTTGCAGTCTTTTGCAGGGCCATTTGCAGCTGCCGACACCACGGTCCGCTGGAGAGAGGGTTGGAAAAGCAAAGGAGGGGCAAACCCTTACGTTAATGGCAACTTTAGAATGTTCTTAACATGCAAGCGCACCAGGTTTTTCGATGTGGTTCTGGGTAAAGGGATAAACACTGCCACTGATGCTATCTTTGATTTCCGCACAGTCGGTCTCGTGACCCGACAGCTTTGAAGTCACTCAGTCTTTGGTTAAATTGAAGATTATGTATGGATCCCTAGCTAAAGCCCGTCGCAAGACTATGAGATTACTAGGCTCGAAACCAGCCTATAGATGAGAGACGAGTCTCGATCTACAGGCTGGTCGATCGGAGTTTGAAATCAGGTAACGCGCGAGTTACCATAAAAGGCTATTAGATAAGCAGTGTTCCCGGTCCAATACAACACGAGTAAACAACACATCTTCTACCAAGAACACCTTCTAAAAATTTTCCCTGTGCATCTTTGCCTACCATGGACACTCAGACGCCCTCAGGAAGTCTTCATGAACAGGCTGAAAGCCTCAAATCCATGTTACAGCCCACCTTACGCCAGCGAAAGCCCCGCATTGTCGTACCCGGTGTTTCCACCTTACCTGCCACTCAGCAGGCTGTTACAAGCCCTGAAAGCCCACAAATTCCGTATCCTGATACCCCTACACATTCTCATGCCTCCGGCGTTCTATTCCGCTCTGTTTTAACTCCAAAATCCCTTCCTCGTCCAGTTTCACGGCCGCCACTTCCTCCCAATGTGATTCCAGCACCATCACCTCTTGGACCATCGAGTGTCACCAGTTATGATCCATTCATATTGCCAATGTTCCCTGAATCAATTCCCGAATCAGAACTTGATGGATTGGCTTGTGAATCTTTTCTTTTCCGGCGGCAAAGGACGAGCACCTACAATAAAATCCATGGGCTCCTTGCAGAATTAAGACGAGACCGCATATTCCCCATCAACATATTGATACAGGTCCTAGACCCAGACGACATCTCATATGACCGCTACCGCGGAAATCTCTATCGCGATAACAGCACCAAACTCATGGAATTACTCCAGACCATCTTCGCAGATCGTAACGGTCGTAGGAAGCTATTGGACTGTATGCAGCCACACCTCGAGGAATTTGCCTGCGAAACCGTTGCCGATGAGATGGAAACTCGTCGGCGCAATTCAACACTGCCCGGCATTGCGGTTGTCACACCCGATTTCATCGAGAACTGGAGTCTTGACGAAGACACCAATGACACTCCATTCCTCACGAGTATCTTAACAGCCGCTTCCCAGACAGAGCGTGCTAAGAAACAGAACAAGCTCAAGAAGCCCGATAAGGTGTGAACAATTGCTAGTTTGGGCGCATCTGGTCCAAAGTATTTACTTTCTTTGTTGTAGATGGTTCAGGTCGTAACGAGACAACTGTTGTACCAGTACTCCAACCGCTGTTTAGCATTCCAGGCAGAATTTGGGCTCTTCCTGTGGTCCACAGGTTGCGCTCGACAGACTATTGATGCGTTATTTCGATGTGGACTTTCCGTGGGCTACGACTCTGTTCTCAACCTCGTTCAATCATTGGGAGATGGTTGCACCGCCAAAGCCGCTGAATCATTAGCACATCGATTTTCGTCGAGCAGAGAGGCGCAAATGGCCCAGCCAAAGTTACTTCCGGCACTTTCGGTGTTCTCTACGGTCTTCGGAACGCGAAATTGGATCATATACTGATTGCACCCATAATGAAACGATTCAGGGAGTCCACTGGTCTTCAGTTCAACCGCGACATTAGACCATCGATAGCCCATCTGAAAATATTCTACGACCAACTCCTCATCACCATTATTGATTGCCTTTTCACTTATAATCAAGGCTTCGAGGACGTGGCGAAACATCCCACTTTGCAGCACAAATCAATTCGTCCCCTCCCCGTTGGTTATAAAACCCCACAATTTGCGACGCGTGCTTCCACGAAGGAAGAGGCAACCACTCGTGGAAATTTGCAATACCACGATGAGCTGTATATCACCCAGCTCAAGCGAACGCCAGAGTCGCTCAGCAAATATGCAATTCCCAGTATCAATGACCAACTCACTAACTCTCGCATCCGCTCCGCCCAATTCTTGCGCTTGAAGGACGTCAATGCGTGGGAACGGCGTGAGATTCTCCAACTCGGCTTTGGACTTTTTCATTTGTGCCTAAATCTCGTTTGGGCTATCCTACACACTCATCGCGGCAGTACAAACGAGATGGGCAGTCTCACCTATTTTTTTGCGCTCATGGAAAAGGCGCGACTCGGTAATGATCAGCCAGATTACCACTCGCTTCTCGCAGCCCTGACACAGGTCTTGCATGGGCTACTTAATGCGTGGTCGAAGGAGTGCGGGTTTGCATCCTTCAAATTGTTTGCAGACTCTAAACCCAGTCCCGCCATCCTACGAGATATTGCCGCCCGCATACTCGACAATTACGCCACACCTATGAATAATTCTAGTTCGCCAGAGTCCGGATCCGCGGAAGAGCCTGCCGCCAGTGACGACTCTTCAGAATCCGAATCTGGTTCTGAAGCAGAGTCAACTTCTCATTTAAACCCACCTCCTGCGCCGGCGGATAACCCCAAAGATGATGTTGCATATCACAACATTCGCTTATTGACCCGGGATCTGCTCATGGTTACTGCCCTGGTGCGTGCGATTTCGGATGGAGATATAGGACGAGTTGAGGCCATGCTTCCCCATCTCGCAATGATGTTTCGTGGCTCCGGCTGCAACAAGTATTGCACTGAGATCCTCCATTTTCTCCACAACCTCAAGCATGTGTGGACACCCGAATTTGCGTACGGATACTTATCCTCCTGATAGCCTTACACTGATTTTTGTTACAGAGATATCATGCGCGATAATATGATCATCTGTATTTCAGGAGGTGGGCCAGGGCACTGCATGGGCGTTGACTTGAACATTGAACATTTAATCGGATATCTGAAGGTTCGTGTTACCCAACCTATATTGCGATTACTTATTACGGTTTTTAATTGAAGATTCTGCTACAAGCAAAAGGCATGAATTCGACGTGGGACCGGCTTGGGAACATGTCAGCTGCAATTGTACACCTCCAACGTGTGAAGAAGAAAATTGCGGCAGCTTTGAATTCAGCGCACACAAGTGCGGGCCACACCACACCTGAAACCTCGCACCTCGTATGGAGAGTGCAGCGCAAAGTTTCCAGCGAGAAAATACAACAGTTTGACTCCACACGGTCGAACAATACACGCGGTAAACTAACAACGGACATTTCAAAGGTTGGTGAGGCAAAACTAAAATCCTCAACCCTTGCGGCTTTCAATAAGCTTCTCGCGATGATTGAAGGGCATGGATTCGAGGATTCGAGGATGAATGTCCTGCGATGGCATTTGGGGATTCCGCACTTCCTGATGATTAACTGTAACATTTTATATATCTATTTTCCTGCCAGTCTGCTACTGCGACGAATATTCGTTGAAACTTCTGCCAATGGTCTTGACTTCTTCGCCACCGGCTCGTAATCGTCTTCTCGACCTTTATCTTTCCTCCCGCCGACCTTCGAACTCTTCTTCCCTTTCCTTGTAGCGGCTTGTTCGTTTGAGTTCGGGTTCAACTCCGCGTCATATGCTGAAATGATTGCCAGGACGTCGGCTCCCCATTCGACTCCCCATTCTGCCGTCTCTTGTACCGCCATAACGACTTGGGACACCGAGATGATGCGATCCGGGTGGACTGTGGAGAGGGCCTTGATCGCCTTAGGGTCCAGGATGAATGTAGCGGGGCGAACAGCGCGAAGGGGATCGGAGGCATGTGCTGATGCGAGCCAGGTATGCAGTCTGCATTGGAGATCGCTGCGGTCAATAACCCGGCGGTTTGCGAGGCCTTTAGCCTTGCGCTTCTTTCCCTTGGGCGGATTTAGGTGCGCCCGATTCGCTTCGTCGACATCGCCAGCGTATATCGCTCCTTCCGCGTCCGCATAGATGAAACGGCCAGGGAAAAAAGAACGCTTGTCGAATTTTCGTCCGGGGT
The DNA here is from genome assembly GCA_029378395.1 of Mycena leptocephala. NCBI lineage: Eukaryota > Fungi > Basidiomycota > Agaricomycetes > Agaricales > Mycenaceae > Mycena > Mycena leptocephala. The sequence goes on along the minus strand of JARJLF010000559.1, from coordinate 116,730 downwards.
ATTTTGGATGGTCAAGATCGCAACACCACTCATACGAGATGTCCAAGGCTAAGTCGCTCATGTCAGAAGGATTTGAACCTTGGATAATACACTTGCCTTCACGAGATTCGTCTCCAAGGTACCTGCGAATCAAGTCACGGAGGCAAACCTTCGATCGGACGTATCACTGCGTTCCGGCCCCCTGTAGGCACACCCTTGCCTACGCTCGTGTTCGCTGGTCTACGTAGGTTAAAGTATGTCGATGGCTGTAGGCAAAGGGATATCGGCACAGCGTTGCCTTCGCTCGTGTTCGCTGGGCTACGTCAGCGTACGTCACGTAGGCGAACTTTGCCTAAGTTTGTCGACAGCCGTAGACAAACCTTGGTCTCCCCCACCTTATTTCGCCCTTTACAATGATTTGTTCCAAACTTGAGAAATCTGCATCCAACCACGTTCTTCTACATGAGCCTACTGCTGTAGACCAACGTAGGCATATTAGATCAATGTAGACTCACGTACACCAAGAGTGTCTACATGCTGTAGGCATATGTAGGCGAACAGGTTTGCCTACATGTTGTCTACGGCAGTAGACACAGGGTGTGCCTACAGGGGGTCGGAACGCAGTGTATAGGACCATTGCTAGGCCAGCGCGCGCCGGCTTTCTTGAATGCTTCGTGAGGTGACCTGAAATGAGACGATCTGGGTCAGTACTTTCCGGATCTACGCTGTCGAGTGAAGATGTATAGGCCCAGCACTCAGCCATGACAAGGTAAACCGACATCTGACCACGTCGGCCGCACCTCCCAGCACGCTGTAGGCCCGTGAGCTTTTTCTGAGGCAAGCCGTAGTCAACGACAGCAACAATATTATCAACGTGTAGGCCCTGCAAATTTCCTTGAGCGTGCGAAGTGAAAGGGATAAAAAAATACCGTTGATGCGCCTTCAGTGGCGTGTAATTGTTGGCAGACGCCGTCTGGATTGGAGAAGTCGTCGAAGACTTGCTGAAGGTATGTTTTTGACATCCCACCATGATAATGCCGCACAATCCCAGTATTCCGAAGCTCCTTAGGCAAGCGGCTGTCCATGTACGCAGCGGCCTCCGCGCATTGTTGTGTGTCGTCATGATATATGACAGCCTTGATTATACGCGTGAATGGAATGGAGATGAGGAAGTCCAGGTTACGAAAATCTGACAAGGAGCCGACGATCCGATGTGTAACGTAGATGATATTAGGACGATTAGCGCAGAGTTTCAGAGAAAGGAATGTAGAGGGATTGAAATTTAAATGTTCGATGATAACAGACTTTATGTGGTGCGGTAACGTGCCGGAGAGAGCTTGAATGGGAGTCCCTGTGGGAAGGCGTAGCCTAAGTTCGTCTAGAGCACCCCAAGAAGGGCGGAAAGCAGGCAAGCCGTAATGAGGTAGTCCAACCGTGTCAAGAAAGTGAATTTCGTCGATGTGCACGCGTGAGATCTGCTTTGCGAATTGCGGGAAATTTAGAAGTCTAGCTAGGCGAGGAAGGTGCCCGTGGAACGATCCCAACTGCTCGGGTTGCACGATTAAGTGTTGATAGTGGCCATTTTGTATATGCTGCATAGTTTGAGCAAAAAGTCCAGGCAGATCAAGCGGCACTCACATTCCATAGCTCAGTTTCGTTTGGTGTATCTTCATTAATAGAAATAGCATTGATACCCCACCGCTGAAATTCGGCAACCTGAAACTTGAAAAAGAATGTGAGTTGCATCCTATTGAAAAGTCCGAAAGCTTGCCTGGAGTATCTGCAGTCTTTTCAGAGGGGATATCGTAATCGAGGTGGTATTAGGGTGTAATAGGTTTGGGATAATCTGGCAAAGAGTCTTGCCAGAGCCGGTGCCAGAGTCAACGAGGATGTCGCGGCCATCTTCGAGTGCGTTGTTTGCTTCGAGTTGGTACTGGCGCGGTACAATGGTGCATTTGCTTGCAAAGTACACGAGGAGCAAAGCTTTGAGGGATATTTTCCTGTGGGTATCATCTAGAGAGTCAATGAATTGCCTCGGGTATCTTTCTGGCGGTAAAAGGTCAAGTGCGAGGGCATGAAGCTCAGGGAGTGTTTTCTAGGGCATCAACCCGTCCCGTATTTTTACGGAAATACGGCCCGTAAATACGGTTACGCCCCCGTACCGTCGGCCAGGTTGGTTCAACCTTTTACGGTACGGCGACGGTACGGGTCAAGCCGTAAACGGGTCCCCATAACCGTCCGTTTACGCGTTTACGGGTTTCCAAGCGGGTTTCTGAAAACTGACCGGCATCGCTCCAAAACCATGTCTACAACGGCAACATTGGTGCCTCTGACGTGACAGGGAGCTCGTGTCGCTGCATGGCGGTGTTTCTGTACCTGCAGGGAGGAACCAGTGTTGAGTCGATTGGTCGAACTCCCATCAGAGATCTTACCCCTTTGAGATTCTCTGCGCCGCAATTTGGCTCCCGCATGTTGTCCAGGAATTGGAGGCGACTAGGGATTATCTGGGAAATTTTCCGAGGAGCAGAGCAATGTATTCAACAGGAAATTCTATGAGATATAATTTCTGACTTCCTCGAAGCCAGACAAAGATCCGAGACTGCTGATGCCGGTACTTCAGCCGCTAGCGCAGAACAGGATAATTAGTTGGAAGATACTATATACACAATTTTTAACAGCACAAGTCTGTTGCCAGAATGCCACTGTCGCATATATTTGCACGTTTAAAACCTGTTGTGCTTTCGAGGGTTCAGTTAAGCCGTGGTGCAGCATGGGCGAAATCATTTAGAGTACCCATCCAACTGTTTTCTTGCCATCCAAGCAAGAAGCAAAAAAAGTCCGCGAGAATGGTAGAATCATTTGTTACTTACCTGGACATGCAGAGACTCAAAGATTGTGAATATATTTGCTGGTTGAAGGGGCCGAAGGGGCTGTTTGATGGGACGAATGACAAAATCTCTCTCTCAGAACTGAACTTGATACGTGCAGCCTTGAGTAAGCAGTGTTGTACATATGCTTTCCAGAGGAATGCAACTTTGGTTGGCCCACAAGACGATCATTGACGTTGTTGGGGACGAAGATGATGTTTAATTACCGTAAACGCCGTAAACGCACGGTACGTACGGGACCCGTCCCGTTCGAACTTTCTTTGTGGGTCTTTACGGACGGGTTTGGCCGTGGCGTAAGAAAAATACGGCGTAATTCATACGCCCGTGGGCGTATTACGGACGGTTTGATGCCCTAGTGTTTTCTGTCGGATATCATGCAGAACTTCTTGAAGTTCTTGGTATATTGAGGCGTTAGAAGGGTCCATAGGTGAAAATAAAGGGCATAGAGGGCGCCGGCGCGATGTAGATACCAGCGGAAGGCAAGAGATGTGTTGTTTACCAGTGTTGTATCGGACCGGTGATGCTGCTTATCTAATAGCCTTTTATGGTAATTCCGCGCGTTAACTGATTTCAAACTCCGATCGACCGGTCTGTCTATCGACAGCTTTGCTTCATAGACAGACCGGCTCCAGTCTATGAGATTACTCTTTCAACTACTGTAAGCCAGACTCAATGTGGACCGGTAAAAGTAATAAGTAACTGGCTCCGGCAGTCTTCAGCCTTCTGCCATTTGCGCTTCCGAGCCGTGCCCTCCTTGTCCGCCGCATCTTCTGCCTCATGCTTCCGGGGTTTTCCCGGTACGGAGCAAGTCTTTCCCGCAGAGAATCATATAGTTGTTGGTTGAACCCAGCGAAGTGCAACACCATCGCCTCAACCTTAATCACTCTGTCTGGTAGCGCTGGCGAGTTATCGTCTCGTAATCCAATGGAAGAGTAACACCCAACGCTGCGGTCTTGATCTCGTGTTCGGACTATGTGATCGACCATGAAGTCAATACCGCGCACGCCGCCTGGCTTTCTTGTCCTGATGGTGTTCTACTTGTGCTTAGGGCCATTGCTGGCGCATGGCGGTACTCTTCAGGGCTTCCGCCTAGAATATTTAATTTTTCACCAGTAAATATTCAAGCTTGGGCTTGAGGGCCATCTATTCGTGCCAGGGCCATTGCTGGCGCATGGCAGTGCTCGTCAGGCCGCGTTTCTATTTTCATTTCAACATGGATGACTCGATTCCAATTGGCGAGTTGTCCAAATCCCAAAAAATAATCTCAATCCCTCGGAGTGCTGCACCTGCTGGAACATTTCATTTTGAAAGAAATATCCTCAGTCCCTCGGAGTGCTGAGCCTGCTTGAACATTTCATTTCAATTCAGAAGAAAGGTCCATAATCCCTCAGAGTGCTGTGCCTGCTTGAACATTTCATTTCATTTCAGAAGAAAGATCCACAATCCCTCGGAGTGCTGTGCCTGCTTGAACATTTCATGCTCCCGTTCAATCCTGAAGAAATATCCCCAATCCCTCGGAGTGCTGCCCTGCTTGCACAATTCATTTCAATCCAAAAGAAATATCCTCAGTCCCTCGGAGTGTTGCACCTGCTCAATCATTTCGAGGCCATCACTTCGGCTTTCTTCTGAATTTAAAATAATTCAAAATTGCGGAGTTGAATTCACAGATGTCACAGCCTACAATATCTGAAACATCCATTCTGAGTTTGCCCCCCCTCTGTTATTCCCAATCTCAAGCCACAACCATGGTGGCTGCCTTGCTCATGAAGTACTGTACCGGTGTGTATGGTAGCAACCGTAATGCGTAACGCGGGCCCAATATGTTGCCTAAATCGCACCCGTAACGCAAAAAATCCGACTTTGGCAGCTCTTTTAGGCAAATTTTCGGCCCTGCGGGGATGGAATTCCCTTTTTAGGATGGTCCAGAGCCCAAAAAGGCAACCGGTTGCTAACTTTTGAAAGTTGGTGGGCGCAACGCACCCTCAGTGGTTGCTACCATACACGCTGGTACAGTATGCTTGATTTTGTCAAACCTTAGACTAAGGTATTATCTACCCAATATACAGTGCAATCTGCACATCCGTTGTCAGATGTTTCTCAAGAAACAAACCATCCTACCAAGAAAGTCTATGAGGAGGACATACTATAGAACTCATGGTACATATTAAAATTCAGGGAGAGATATTATCAGAGCAACTTTGTAACAGTAACCATATGAAGTTTGATTAATCAGACGCTGCCTCAATGCATAATCCTGCTTGATCATTGATTTCTTCAAACCACTGTTTGAACACACCCCAGGCAAAAAGGTGAGCGACAGCGGAGTCAAACTCAGAGCCACACCGATTACACAAGCAAGATTGAGATGAAAACCAACTGGGCAGGAGCAACATCAGCTATCAAGAAGTACAGAGGTCAGCCTGTACAATGAGCTGTAATAGCTTTTGTTCGTACAAGGCTTCAAGTCCAACATGTGCCAGGAGGGCACAGTATTGAGTTCCTCCCAGATGCCACCCTCGCTAAATATTGTTTGGCCCTTTCACTGTCTTCTGACTCAATAAATATTAGAAACCTCACACTATCTCCTTCAGTGATGGTTCGAAGAAGTAGTGGCCGTGGTGTAATCACATCATGGTGAGGTGATTATGAGGTTGGTCAGATGCAGAGGATGTGATCCAAGGACTGGGACCACTGTTCAGCAAGATGAGTGACCAACCAAATGAATCAGCTCGAATTTGATACTTGCTTTGTGGGGGGAGAACTTACTTGTCGGCCTCAGAGTCACCGTCGGCGCCGCCGGGGTTCCACGGCCCTGCGTACCGGATGAGTGTACTGTTCACGTCGATGGTGTGTACGACCGACGGCATGGGGTGCGCTGCGCGTCGTGGACACAGGGGGCATGCACCGTGGGAGTGGTTTCATGGCATTTTATTGACACCTGCCACGGCACTTACCACGCACTTGCCATGGCACTTGCCACGCACTTGCCATGGCACTTTCCACGCACTCGCCATGGCACTTGCCAAGGCCGATTCAGTCACTCTTTGTTCAATTGTTTGGCTGCACTTTGTCCAGCTATTTGTTGGCGGATCTCCGCGGAACTATCTTTGGTGGATGTGTGCTTCTATCCTAATCAGACCCTCTGGCTTGCACGCGTGTGTGAATAATATAGCCAACTTTGTTCGTGATTTGATTGTGGCCGGAAAGTAGGCAGATGAGTGATTAATCTGTCATGAGTAGCAGATAAAGCATAGACGAAGCAGATGCAAGGTCCTCCCTCCCTCTCCCACCCACCATGGGTGCCAAGGTTATCTGCACTTGTCCCAAGTGTATAGTACACTGGGTCATTGTCGATGGCCAAAAAATACCAGGAAACAAGATCAGCACGCAGCTTCGTCGTCAACATGAAATTTCTGCTACAGCATCCAGATCACCTGATTTTGCTACAAGGCCGAGCCCTCTGGGAGTCAAAGACTTCTTGGATGAGGAGGATGATGAGGTATATGGCCTTGGCAAACCAAAGAGCTCCCGGGGTGTGTGGACATATTTTTCCTGAGCAAAAATGTTGATGAAAATGCAGATATTGTGATTGACAGCACTCTTATTGTCCAGCTCTGTTCTGCTTTGGTGATATGGTTGAATTTGAAGGCTGGTGTAGGCCGTGAAACCGGAAACACAATTCTGAAGGCTCTTCAATTAATCTTGACAACCACTCTAGAGCTTGTGCAGCTGGCTTTGATTGCTCATGGAGTCCCTCTACAACTGCTACAATTTCGAATTCCCCGGGACCTTCGTACAGCCTACCGTAATTATACCTGGGAGCCAGAGATTGTTCGAACACCCTGTTGTCCCAAGTGCTATACACTCTACCCATCACTCGCAAATATGCCGGAACACTGCACAGCAAAAGTGTCTAAAAAATCCCGCATCAGTTGCAAAGCTGAACTTTGGCGGACACAGCGCCTTGGAAAGGAATATAAACGTGTTCCAATAACATTCAATACGCAAAAATTCGAATCCTGGTTGGAATGGTTCCTTTCTCGGAAATCTATAGATGATGCCCTGGCGAAGGCATTCCAGAGAACTCCTGCTGCAGATGGCGAGGAGATGCATGATCTGCAGGACAGTCCCAGGTGGAAAAAGCTCAAGAATGTTGGGAAGGACAAATACAACCTGGTGTTTGGCCTGTATATTGATTGGTTCAACCCACGAGGAATAAGCTAGCAGGTATATTATTGAATGACCGATTGCTGCCAACAACTGACACTCTTATGTAGGAAAAACAGCTTCTTGCGGCACAATTGTCCTCTATTGTTTGAATCTCCCACCAGAAGTTCGCTACTTGCCGGAGAATGTTTTTATTGTGGGATTGACTCCATCTCCAAGGAAACCCACTGCTACGACTCTATTGAATCTACTTGATCCCCTGATGAAGACAATTCTCTCATATGATTTACCAGGAAAAATTGTAGCTACACACTCCCATCCAGAAGGGGTGGATGTATCAGCCCGCATTGTTCCCCTTGTAGCAGATCTCCAGGCTGCGAGAGAGGCTGGTGGATTTCTAGGGCATTCTGCAACCATGCTTTGCTCCTCCTGCCTTCTCACAAGGGATGAAAGGCACCGATCAGACTACTGGACATGGCCATTGCGAACAGCCACAGTTGTGCTTAAACAAGCTCGAAATTGGCTCAAACAACCCACAAAAAAACAGAGGATTGCTCTGGAGAGAGAAAATGGTGTCCGCTTCTGTTCTTTGCACATTATCACATACCGTGATCCTGTACATGACACTGAGACGGCGCAACACCAAATGCACGTCCTCTAGCTATTTTTGCGCTTATAAACACATCATTAAGAAGTGCAGGATAGCTTCAGTGTTATACAAACATATCTGTATACCTGAACTCTGTTAGGTGATATAAAGGAGAGTCAGAGCGAGCTCCGACTACTGACTGTAGTATTCAGAGCACGACCGCGGTGACGCCGCGGCGTGTTGTACTCTGAATGCACTACCAAGGAGATATACCCATAACCGCCTATAACCTATTCAAGGGATTTATTCCTATAAAAGCGACCCAGAGACTGCATAGATGAAGTGGCGAGACTTGACATGTTGCGCGGTACAATAAACTGCGTAGGAGAGCCGCCGCGGTGCCACCGCGGCGCCTCTCTGCCAAAGACATAGTTGTGTTAACGGTTACATTATGGAGGAAAGCGACCGCGGTCATGCCGCGGCGTCCCATAACTGTGTATAACCTACCGCGGAGCCTACTAACGGGCCGCGGTCGAGCATAGACCCATTGTTACCCTAAGACAGGGAACTGCCAAAGCGATCGGACGATCACGTGGCGCCGCGGCGCGACGCGACCTGTCAAATCAAAGACACACAAGTCCTAATTCGGATTCTAGCGATCGGATTCAGGCACTCCGGTACTTCGCGGGCCAAGCACTGCCCGCGGCCGGATCCACCAAAGACAAGCACGAGGAGAATTGTATTGAAAAGGCTGGGTTCAACCCCAGGCCGGCGCGGCATCGTACTGCGGGTGCGGAAGGCACCGCGGTATTGCCAATATACCAAATATAGACCGCGGGGGTCAAAACCGACGATCTCCCGGCACCAAGAGCATGCGGGATCGACGAAGAACCACGAGGGAACGAACCTACATGACCAAGCACCACATCTCAGTTACCATATCTAGTTTATCTCCTTTTGTTTGTACTATTACTATAAAAGCAGCCTGTAGAACCCGCATACAGCCAGTTCATCGCACCGTCTATCGGCGTGGGTGTCCTCAGGCATATTTCGCGGAGATTCGTTTACTATCTCTGTTTGTAACTTGTCTATAAATTGAAGTTGGTTGTTGGCTCGAATTGTCAAGCAAGGGACTCATCAGTTAAGCTTCAAACGGTTAACCACCTGAGAATTGGTTGTGACTTGTCAGCTGCTTTGCCTTCACACTCGTCAGGGAGAGTCCTGTCATTAGCTGTTGGATCGATTAGTTGGACTTTGCAGTCAACGCTTAAGCCGTTACTATAAAAGTGAAGGAAACGTCCCTAAACGAGGACAAGTTTAGGTCTGCTGTACGGGAGAGTCCTGCAGTAAAGAGAATTGCCAAGGAAGAAACAGCTTGCCTCATTATAGCAATTGGAATCGGCCATTGCTGGGGATATTTTGTGAACACCAAGTACAAACTCTGCCCTGAAGTGATAGAACTATCTTTATAGTCACTACCTTCTTGTATCCGTCTCATACAAACGTTCATCCAACGCCGCGGCGGAAAGATAACTGCTGTAACTTGCCAAGTGAAGTGCCGCGGGGACTTTGTTAGTGCCTCATAGTACTTGTTTCGTTGTTAACTATACAATCCAAACCTGCTGGCCGCATACTACGGTCCGGACCCGAACTCACTAAGGATTGCGCTAGTCTTTGGGAGTGATAAGATATTGTTTGTGTGGTTTTAGTGTTGTTTCCACAACACGCTATAACTAGCATATTCAAGACGTATTGTAAGCGCACCGTTTCAACACAATTCTGGGTTTTATGCACAACTGGCTTGAAGGCATCCTTGAACATCAACTCCGTGTGCTCTGGGGCATAGGACGTGATACTCAACGGACAAAAGCTCTGGCAGAGCTTGATAAAGACAATGAGGATCTTTGGACTGACGATGATATATCTGAAGCAGGGGGGAGGCAGATGCACAGGAGGTTCTTGACGATGAGCAGAATTTTGACCCTGACCACTTTGCAAAATGGAGAGAGGACTATCTTCGGGCTACATACTCTGATTATGAAGAGCAGGATGACTCCAATACGCCTACAGGAACACCGGCACCAGATGGTGATGACCCAATGGATGGCTCAACTTCTGAGGCCACACCTGTTCCAGAATCAATTCCACCAGATGATACAGATAATGATGGGGAAGGAGCTGATGAAGAATTTGAAGATGTTGCTGTCCGGGTTCTTGGAAGTTCACCAAGGAACGGGTGGACAACATTCGCTGCTGCATCAGAGAAGTCTCGCTTCCTACATGGGTCTCCCGTCCCCCAGGAAATCTTGGTGAAAAGACGCATGGAAAGTTGAAAGCAGAAGAATATCTGACTTTGTTCTCAGTTATTTTCCCTCTTGTTCTGCCCGAGATGGAATTTGATGATGATCCCGCACGCCATGAGGCAATGCTGAAGAGTTTCTGTGATCTTGTTGGAGCCACAAATATTTTAGCATCTTTCAAAACTTCAAATTCAGCAGCTGATTCATTTATGAACCATCACCATAACTACTTTGTCTCCATCCAAAATCTCTTCCCAGATGTTGATACCTTACTGAACCATCATTATGCGTTCCACAATGAAGACATTCTTAAAGACTGGGGACCTTTGGCAAGTCAGAACGAGTTTATGGGCGAACGTATCAACGGGATGCTCCAACGGATCAAGACAAATGAGCACCTTTGTAAGTCTCCCACTTGATACTTAGGCTAGATTCCTTTCTCATATCTTCTAGATGACATGGATTTCACCAGGCTCAGGCAGATGGCTCGTCTTGGGCGGTTACTTGCTCGGAAGCATGATAAAAACTTTCACAATGATCAACCTGCAGCTATACAAAGTCTTGACTACATCTTGGACCCTACAGACCCAAGACTTGAAAAGCCCAAAGCACTGAATGAGACTGATTTGGCGCAATTCCTAGCAAAGAAAAAAAGAGAAGTCCCAGTCCGCATGTATAACTTGATTCTTGGGTATCTGGCCTCAGTTGGAGAACACAAACTTAATTTTTGGGGTACCCGCAATGCTGCTGGTGCAACCACTCTTCCGGATCCTGACCACAGATCCATGATCCTGCCACCTAGAGCCAAGCGCTGCCGAGAGTGTTATATAGAGAAGTGAACATACAGTTGCTACTCTTCCCATCAGGGAAACAGCTTGATCCAATTTTACAAGCCAGGGACCGATCCAGGACGAAACGAGACCTTTACTGGGGTCATTGATGCAATTTTACAAATCCCCCTTGACAACTTTCTAAGAACCTTTATTTTTGTTCGTAAACACCGCCCTCTCAACATCCCGCTGTATTCAAATCATCCAGAATTAATGACCTCGGTGGTGTATGTAGAACCTGAGTTTGGCCAGATGGTTATTGAGCCACAGCATATCATTACCCACTTAACAGCATGGAAACGATCCCCAGAGATTTACAAGACTGATAAACCAGTCATGGTTGTGTGCTGGGCATTGAACCGTGGTCGTCACTAGTTTGCTTTTTTTATCTTGTACCCCATTATTTATTATCCCAGATATCTTCTCTCAAGCTACTTCCTACTATGCACCAGTTTTCCTTATATCTGATTACTATGTTACTGTGTACATTTTTTCTCTCTTTGGTTTAGGTCTTCGAATCTAGTGTATGGCCATGTTTGTTTTGGATGTGAACTGGCCGGAATTCCACCGTGTTGCTCACCTCCTCGGAACTGGAGATATGACCTTTTTGTTTGTTGGCTAGTGACAATACCCTAACTATTTATCTCTCCAATTTTGTCTGTTCTTCACCAGCTGTGAATGGGAATTGAACTATCCCCAAAACGGTATCACTTGATAACAGCTGCACGAACACAAACAGATAGTGCTGTCATATATTTGAGTGTACAACCTCCCATTATACTGCATGCTTTTGCATAAGTGCTTTGATTTAAGATACCTGCGGTTCAGTAAGACCTGGACCTGCGATTTGGCCTGATCCGGCAGAATGTAGCATTTTATACTCTGAATTTGGACACACAAACAATAGTGGTATAAGATTACCTGGCATGCCTTTATTTTTATCACATTTTCATTTATTTCTGCTTTCCTGTGCTTGCTGCTTGGTCCCCCGCTGTTGAAACGCGTGAACGCAAACGTGAACTGTCACACCTGTGACTGCCAAAGTCGAGCTTGCTGGTACACAAAAACATGTGTGGTATAAGATTACCTGGCGTCAAAGCCTTTATTTTTATCACATTCATTTATTTTCTTCCTGTGCTTGCTGCTTGGTCCCCCGCCGTTGAAACGCGTGAACGCAAACACGAGCGGTCACACCTGTGGCTGCCAAAGACAAGCTTGCTGGTACACAAAAACATGTGTGGTATAAGATTACCTGGCGTCAAAGCCTCTATTTTTATTACATCTTCATTTATTTGTCCTTCCCTATGCTTGCTGCTTGGTCCCCCGCCGTTGGTTGCCAGATTGAAGGTCTGATCCGGCAGAGTGGGCAGAGCGCCACATTTTATGCACTCTGAAAGTTATCCATGTGCACTTGGGGACACTGGAATTGGATAGGTATGTTGGTAATGAGCCCCAAAGTATTTAGATTTGGTGTCATGTTGAGTTGTAGTGGGAACAAAGAGCTATCGAGCGGGTTGCCTGATCAGGCCAAAAGTCGGACAGAAGGAAATCTAATTATCGAACAGATACACGCATCTAAAACAAGAATATCCAGACCCAAAGAAACTATCCATTCAGCTCTTCATCGACCTCCATCTCCGAATCATCTGTGTCCGCCAAATCAATTTCCTCCTCCTCTTCGTCGTCAGCATCAGAGTCAGATTGCTCTGCGATCTCTTCTGGAGATGGAATGTTGTACTTAGCAAGTACCTCGTTCCCATAAGCTTTCATGAAATCTGCCTTGCCCATCTTCATCCAGTGTGCATGGGCATCATTGAAGACGTATTGTTCAAGAGGGAAGGCAACACCTGTGTCGGCGTACCTGGCTCGTTCCTTCACGGTGAGTGAATTATAAAATTCGGGGGTGAAGAAGTCAACGGGAACGTCGGGCGGCAGAACAAGACCAATTTCAGAAGGGGGTAAAAGCGGGTTGTTGCGATGGCGTGTGTCCGGTTTTCTGAAATTGGGTTTAATCGTGCGGAAAATATTGTGTTTTATCTGTGACGTACGTCTGACCAGGTTTACCATTGCGCTCCCTGTATTCTTCCGCCTTTGCATCAAGCACTTCAACAAGAAACCTCCCCACAATAGGATTGCGCCCCGGCTTCTCACGGACACGGCGGCCCCCTCTATCCTGGGAGTGTTCGTCGTTAGAATGGACCTCGTTGATATAAACCATGCGCTGAACAGGTTTGCGTAATTTGAGTCTACGAGCTGTTTTGAATCGAGCCTCACACAACTGAAACTAAAGTGTGAGCTCATGGCCAAAGACTGAAAGAAAGAACAACATACACGGGTGCGAGCTTTGTTTGCGACACTGTTACGCAGAGAATGGCTGAGGCTTCCGGGACGACGCTTCTCCTTCTTGGTGTTCTGCGCAAGAGTTCCGTAGACGAAATTATCGTACATATCGCTGCAAAGGTTGTGGTCCTGAGCGTAGTGGTTATTGACGTTCAAGGCCATGAGAGCGAAGGAAGATGAGAGGAATTGGAACGCAGAAACCGCCAAGTGGCGATGAAGTTGGTTATATGTGGAGTACGCCGGCCCTTCGATGTCGGGGCAGAAGCCCTGCAGACCGGCCTTCTGCACCATAGTGAAGACGGTGGCGAGATGCTCTGCCGGGATGCGAGCAATGTCGTTTGCGATAGGCCCAGACACTGCTTTTACGTCTCTGATGAGCTTTGTAGCACGATCTATCCCCTCCTTCACAGCGGTCCTCGATTCGTCTACAAGGCTTCGCATATGGAGGCGATAATCATCGACCTTGTCGAAGCGCTTGTCGTAGTGGTCCCGCTTCTCAGCGGCGGATGGAAGGACGTCATGTTGCGTATAGAGACCGCACATTGCTCGTATCACGCGCTGAAATCCTCTCTGCAGACGGGTTTTTAGTTGTATCCAGATGAGAGTGAGTAAAAGACGTACCTGTGTCGGCTTTGCCTCTTTGGGAACCTCTTTTGGGTGAATACCGAGTTGATTCCGTACACGCTTCTTGGAAGGAGCCTTAGCATCTACATCTGCTGTCCCTTTGGCCCCCTGGTCAGCATCGGCAGCAGGGGCAGAGTTGCCAGTCTTGTTGCCCTCTGCAGCTGCACCACCAGATGTGGAGCCCTCCGAGGTAGAGGATTTTCCGGCCGCAGGCTCCTGGCTACCCATTGTACGTGGCTTCTTGCGCGACGACTTGGGACTGGAGCCCTCCGAGGGACTGCCTTTGCGCTTGCCGTCAGTCTCCGGCTTGGCCGTAAACCTGACATTGGGCTTTGCTTTTCTCGGAGTGGGCCTGCTTTTCTTCTGGTCCTTGGGCATGAATGCAAGAGTTGAATAGCAAGATTATTGAAAAGTGAGAGATGAAAGACGCGTCTGAAAGAGATATATTTTGAAGCCGATCATTGATGTGTGGCCTCAAGGCAAGTTGCGATAGATGCCAGTGAGCTGTAGGGGATGGATGGATGCGGGGGAGGAATCCTGCTCGTAGACCATGACAGCCATCGAAGCAATGCAGAGCACACACTAGTGCTTGTCAATACATCGATGGCTATATTAATGGCACGGCAGCAGCGAGCAGATATGTATTTAATGCGTAATATTAGTGAATCAAACTTGCTGGGACTGTACTCGATACACAGTTGGCAAGTGTCTTGATAATGCTGTTAGCGATGTGAAGAAATGGCTGGTCCAGACACTGGCAGATGAGAAGGGAAAGGGAGAGAGAGTCGCGCAAGTCATGCACGCAGCTGACAGGAAGACACCGTGAGTTCCGCATTCCGGGCCGCTATTCCAATAGACGCCATGGAAAGTGCCATGGCAGGTGCCACGGCAAGTGCCATGGCAAGTGTCAAACATATGCCGTGAAAGCACTCCCACGGTGAGTGCCCCCCGTGGGAGGGGAACATCAAGTCGAGACTTGCAAGGAGATGATATAGCGTACGCTGGCAAGACAGAAACAATGCTGTCTGAGTTGCGATCACTCGTTCGGCGCCACTCATTGACCAAGAAGATTAATCCCAAGCGAAACTTGGACCTAGAGAGATATCAACTAATGTTGCCCACGACTCAAGTCGGCCAATTCAATTTATCGCAAATAACATCTGACTAAAGAGTATAACTCCAATGAATATATATGAAGTATGTAGGGTCATAATGGGTGTATAACATATACCAAGGGTTCCCGCCGATACCGCACCGTTCGTGAGAAATATTGGATTTATTGATCGACTCGAGTCGAGTCGAGTCGAGTCGAGGTAAACAATGATTTGGGAATTTCTCCACAACTAAACATCCAATCGCCAAGGGGTTTGGATATATTATGGACCTATATGAGCCCTCTTTATTGGTTATGAGATATCTACCTTTCGGGGGTAAACAATGTGGTTATACGCAAAGTTTGATTTGATCGACTTGAGTCGCAGGCAACATTAATATCAACTTTGTAATCTTGGACAGCGGTTCGGACCACTGCAAGTACTGGCAGAGTTCTATTGGCCGTGCCCAGCGGGGCAAAGTGATTTCGCCGCTGCATTGCGGGTCTCACGTTCACGCATGCGATATCAGTCCACGTCACATTATAATTAACCGCTCATCTCAGTAAATGCCTGCGTCATCCAGCTTTATCTCTGTTTCTCCTCTCTTCTCGTGCTTGGATTTATAATGTCCTGGCCCTTCGCATGCAACACTCTCCTGCCGGAAACTTTGCCGCGGTTCTCATTCAATGCCAGACATCATCCCCTTCGAACTCTTAGACCTCGTCTTTCTATCACTCCGGTCTGACTCCGGCCTGCGTCTGTTGGAATTCCGAGTCTGTCGCTTGCAGTCACCTCCGGCGCCGCCGCTTGGTGTATTAAAGCAACAGGCACATGTGTTCCTAGTCCCTTGCATTTACCGTGGTCTGCATCACAGTGACATTTGGTTCCCATGACTCCTATTTGCTGCGCATTCGGTCCATTTACTTGCAAGTTGCTCAACTCATTCACAAACAGAATTTATTCACAAACAGATTCTGTTTTGTGCTATGGAGTGTCCAACTTGAAAATCATAGGATCCCATATACTTACGCTGTCGATCTCGTCGATTCTCACCTCGCCGATCAGCCGCTCAACGGCCGTTCAAAAGGCCCATCATTTCCTCCACCGAAATTCACCCTTTCTTTGTATTCCCCTAGCCAATTGTTGCGCCGCTTCGCGAGGTAAGTAAGCTTTCCGGTGTTATTTTTTTCATCCTCCTTTTCCTAACATGCATTTGAGGCCACAAGAGACTGTGTTGCACCTCAACTCTGGATGAACGAGTTCGAGATCGAAGGAGGTACGCAAAGGCGTCGTGCGGCGAGAGCAGACGGCGGAGTGCAGGCGTGCCAGAGAGAGCAGACCAGGAGCCATCTGCGAACGCCGGCGTGATGCCCTTGGCTGCTGTCGGTGTCGGGCGTCGGTCGTCAGCCGGAGAAAGAAAAGCAACGGAGCAAGGAAGCAGCACCCGATCCGTCGCCGCCTATTTAGAGCTAGCTCTAAAGAACCGGGTCGGATATTGACTTAAAAGGGCTGTCGCTGTCTGAAGTGATGTCAACAAGCACACGAAGAACGAGGGGAACTCGGACGAGGATCGGGAAGGAATCGGTTCTAAGACGCAGACGTGTCGCCGAGGACGTGCGGGTGTCAAATACCGGCGCGGCGCGATCATGGCTCAGAGCAATTCAGGCGTCCGAGTATTATATTACTTGTAGTACTGTAAACCGATACTTTATCTTGACGCAACCGTGACTTGGTTTACAGTAAAGTTCAACAATATACCTTCAGAGAAGTTGGCACATCATTTTATTTACCGCCCACAGGTCGCCTGGGTACTATCATCTTATCCGGTATCCAGACACGGCGGCCAAGAAGGCAACGAGTCGAAAAGAATAATAGAACATGTAGTATTACAGTATAAATCGCTGACAATCGTCCAATGTAGATACTCTCGGAAGCCAACTCGCTTATTTGGCGGTCTCTCCATACAGCAACTCATCCCACAGCTCATTCGAAAATCTCTGCTTGACTTCCTCCAACCCCCACCCTTGTCCCTGCCCGATCTCCTTCAAAATCTCCACAAACTCCGGAATCGCGTCCTTGTACACTACCTCCCTGAGGAACTTCCTCGCCTCCATCCTCTTCGGCCCCATCTTCAACCCATCCCACTCCTTCGCCCAGTGCGGCCGCACATTCAGCACCCGGCCCTTCCCATCCTGCAGCGCAATCCACTTGTCCGCAATCTTCTGCGCGAATCCCACCCACTCCTTGTCCTCCGCGGCGTCCGGCACAGTGAGCATCTCGATGCTCGCCGTGCCATGCGTGTTGCCGCGCTGCGGCGCGAGGATGAGGTTGGAGGCGCCCATGATGCGGAGCTCGAGCGTGAGTCGCATGGGGGAGATGGTGCGCCCGGAGCCGGTGTATTCCGGCGCGTAGACGAGATTGATGGCGTCCCACCAGGCGCGCTGGACCACGGAGAAGTCAGGCTGCGAGGGGTCAGAGGGGAGCCCCGGGATGGGGATTTGGAACTCGACATCCGGACGCGCATGTTCTGTATGCCTCGACGGAAGTGAAGCTTGAGACCGCAATGAGTGAATGAAAAGAAAGTGGAGGGGGTCTGCTTACTGCGTTTGGTAGCTGGGTTCTGGTTGTCATGAGTAAATTAGGAGGAAGAAGTTAAGGACAATAAGTGAGTAAGTGGTTATGGAGAGTAGATGTGCGCTTACTTGATGGTCAGGGTGTCGTCCTCGCCCAATGTGGGCGGCAAAGCTGCCATGCCCATGGTAGCGAGAAGTTGAGCTTGCCAATGACCAGGAATGAGGTTGAAGAGGGTGCTTTGTGAGTCATCAGCGGCGGTAAATTTGAGATCAAGGGAAACGGTAGCTCACCTCTCCGTCAAAACACCTCCTATCCATCCCTCCAACCATTGGACGAAAACCTCCACATCATTCGGATAATTCACCGCCGACTCCGCAACGTCCACCGGATTCCACGTATTTACCCACGCCTTCTGCTGGTACGTGAACCAGAACCACTCACTATAATAATCATCCCTCGCCCGCCTTACAAATTCCTGGCGCGCGCTCTCCATCTGCGCTTCTGCGTCCTTATCTCCATACCAATCCGCCCGCAGCACCGGTGGGATATCCTCCTTGTGCAACGGGGGGATCGCAAGCCCGATGTCCACCTTGCGCGGCGCCATGACCGCATAGCTCATCGCATCGAGCTCGAACGTCAAGTGCGTCACGACACCCAGCAGGCCAAACGCGCCCGCCGCGACCGTCAGCTGTCTCGGATCTGACACAGTCTGCACGACGCCTTTGCAGTCCACGTACTCGACGCGACGCACGTAGTCGGAGACAGTGAGATGCCTACGTCCCGCGCCGTGGCAGATGGGGGCATTCACGCCGCCCACGGTGACCTCGACCATGATGACGCTCACGGGGAGCGCCCACGCATTGTGCGCGACCGCCCAGCGGCGGAAGTCCTCGTTCGTGACCGCGGCGCCGATGCGGCAGAGACGCTTCCCCGGCGCGGGCTGCTCCATGAGCTCGATGGTCTTGAGGTCTGGGACGCCCGTACCGGTGTAGGGGCCTGGGATGAGGCTGAGGGGGTCGGGCAGGGTGGTGACTTCTGCGAGATTGACGAAGGAGATAAGGATCTCAGAGGACTGCGAGAAGATCGGGG
Organism: Mycena leptocephala; assembly: GCA_029378395.1. NCBI lineage: Eukaryota > Fungi > Basidiomycota > Agaricomycetes > Agaricales > Mycenaceae > Mycena > Mycena leptocephala. The sequence continues at coordinate 98,256 of JARJLF010000559.1, read as the reverse complement.
ACCAGCTGTGGCGGAAGCCGCTACAGCGGACACGTAAGTTGTTAGCTGAGGCGTAGCGGACGAGATTCTGGATGCCGAGCACGGTGGTGGGGACGAAGGTGAAAGTCGGGGTGTTCTTCACCGTTTCACCCCAGTTCACAAATTCGTCGTTGGCGTGAACCTTTCAATCATCTCGATGAGATCAGAACACGATTCGACGAAGAGAATGTACTCGCCTCCATGAGCTTCGTCTGTGCCTTATCCTCATAAATCTTCGGCAAGTGCGGCCCAAACGCCTCTTTCAACTTCGCCGGGATCGATTCCAATACCTCCATAATCGACTTGTGGTCCTTCCCGACCACACCATGCTTGTTCGACGCCGGCAACACAAAGCTCTTCGCGCCTAGCACATCTGTGGCCGACTTTCCTTCGATGAACGCACCAATCTGCGCCTTCAACTCCGGTCGCCCGATCTTATCAACACTCGCCTTGAACGCTGGCGTATACTGCAGCGCGCGCAAGAAGCCGCGGATCTGGACCTCCATGTCGAACTCGTTGCGCAGGACGGGGGCGATTACCTCCTCCTTGAGGGGCTTGGTGTCGATGTCTTTGAGGCGAGGCTCCTTCCTTTGGAGCTTGTCGATGTTGGCGAGGATGTCCTGTAGGATATAGTCTCGCTGCAAGATGACCTGTTCGCCCGATGGCGATGTGGTGGTGGGAGGCTCCATCGTGGTGGAAAAGCAGCAAGAAAGAAATTTTAATTGGCGAATCCTAGTTGAGGCTATATGGCGAGCGAAGCGAATCCAGAGGTATAAGCAGCGGTATTTGATAGGGGGCCAAAAGGTGCAGAAGCGAACGAGGATGCTGGAGGGAGTTCACTAGCAGTGGACACGGGAGAGAAGGCGGTTTATATGGTCCGGAGTGCCGACAATGCGGGGCAAAGGCGTAAGTATACACTGCTTGTTGCTGATGAGTGCCGTATTGGCGCCATATCAAACGTACTGTACTATTAAATTCAATTCGTCAAGGGGTGTGACACGTGACCCGAAATACCATTTCGTCAATTCGTCAAAGGGTCCCCAGCTGCGTGACAACCCCAAAAATTTCGTCAACCCCAGGAAATATTCCAGGGGTTGCAAGACATGTAGAGTAAACCATTACGATGACTTAGGAATCATTTGAGAAGTTTCATTTCAGCAAATCTGTTGAATAGGGAAAAAATACATTTTTCACCGTTGAACTTCGGTTGAACTTGGTCTGAAGCATGATGTTTGCGAGGTTTGAAGCAGGAAACCTTGAGAATGGCGAAAAAATAGTAGGAAGAGTGTCCGCAGCTAAGTAAACTTGCTCAGAGCAGCCCTGAACCCAAATTTTGAACCGACCGTGACGAAAAGTATATTCGTCAAGAGCCTCCGTGACGCGTGACAAGGCTCCAAAATTCGTCACGTCAAGCACCCCCGTGACGCGTGACTGACGAACTGATTTTAATAGTACAGTATCGCCGGACGCTACACAACGCCGCAACGTTCGTAATGGTGTACGGCTGTTGGAGTGAGCGTTCCGGCGTAGTACTAGTGCCGCCATAACATAAATGAACCCTGTAATGGTCAAGAGAGAGAGAGAGACGAGATTGGCGGTGGCGGTGCAATTATTTGATCCGCCGCGGCATTCATCATACAACCGTATAATCCGTACTATATGCGCATATTCTTTGGAATTCAATAGGGCAGGCCAGCTGGGCGGACTCGGTGATCTTTCCAAGTTGAAGCAATTGCTAGACTCGGAGCAAGAACAACAATGACATGAATCGCAGACCCAGCCTTTGCGAGTCGGGAATACCAAGCCGAGAAGCCGAGAAAACACAAGAACAGGATCTTGAAGTCCATCAAATGGCCCAGCGGCCGTCGTCTGCACGTATAGATTTCTATCGAGCACCCTAGATCGGGGATGCACACCACGTACAACCGGGGCTTGCCCTGCTCCGTAATTAATCGCTCTTTTTTTTGGATCTGCCCGGATCCAAGAAGGCTCCGAATTCTTTTAAAGAAATACACACATTCAGCATTCGAGTGCTGCTTCGACCCGTCCGATGTAGCCGCCGCTGGGCGATATAATTGCGAGCACACCGCGAACTGAAATGGAGCAACATACAGCGTAAAATATCAGAAGAAGGAAGATGGGAAACCCTTTTTAAAACAAAGAAATTGCCTTTGAAAGGTTATCTGGGCAAATGGCCTAGCCCCGAGTCGAACGAAGATCGTCTACGTACACCAAAATCCACCGCTCAAATACCGCGTAGATGCATACCACATGCTCCGAGGCCTGGTCGTCTGCGAATACACAAACACTTCTCCAAATATCGAGCGCAGACACATAGGACAAGTTACCGGACCTGTCTACCTCTGCAGATACTTCGGTATCACCAGCATCCGAGCGGCATAGAAGGAGAAAAGATTGATTGATTGGCATGCCAAGAGCAATTCAGCTGAAACGGCAAGAATGCGGAACTCAGATCGAAAAAAAAAACAAAGTCGAAATCAAGCGATCGCGAATGGCCCAGTTCCGAGTCCAACGGGGTTGGCTGCTGTATATATGTATCAAAGATGATCAGATGCCGCTGCATACAGTCCGGACGCTTTGCAAGGCGCTTGTGAATAATTCGGTATTTATTAAATAGAGAAGTCAATAAGTATAACACCTATAGCGCGCTGTCGCGGCAGAACCCACTAACTGGGTTCTTGAAACTTGTAGTATACTTATTTGTTGTATACCAGGCAGCCGAATCATCTGCGGTGCGAAGTAGTCCTGCGTACTTAAGTACTATAAATACTACTTAGTCACTTGCTCGAGCTGTAACCATAATCTGAAGATTTCAGTACTCTACTTCAGTTGCTTTGGGGAGTTTCCATCAGCAACAGATTTGGGTTCTTGAGTGAACAAACTACGAAGTCTTTATATAATCGCGTATTGACCAAATGCAACTCCCAGCCAACGGCGAGAAACTGGATCAATTAGGTCGTCACCATAACAATTCGTCTGATCAAGGTTTTCTTCTACAACAACGAAATTTACATTATCCACATGTTGATATTGGGAATGAGTTGTCACTGCCCAAATATCCATCCTTGCCAATAATATATACATCACTTTATTTTATTTCCTCAGCCATCCTGCAGCCCGAGGTGCAGCGTCAAGCTGACACAGTCCCATATTTCGTCTCATAATTTCTGACTATTCTCGGGATTTTCTTGGCAGCCCCATGTGTGACAAAAATTTCGAAGAACACGAGGGAGAATTACTGTTTGTTCTTCGAATCAGAGCGGCAAGTTAGCAAAGATATTTCACACGCGAAACATTGCACGGCAAGACTGCTGTCGCATGCAGACAGCGAACCACATATCCGGGCCACACCACGGTCAAGTGAACAGATATGTTTGAAATGCGTCGCCGGTCCGGATGATTACCCGATACCAAGTAAGAGGTATCAAGTTATAATCAAGAGCCGAGTCTGCGATGATGTTAGCCTCAGGGTAGTGATGTTCGAGCTTGGCTTGGCTTTGAAGCCAGGGCTTTGGCTTAGCTTCGTCGCGCGATGGGGTTCCTGTCCCTCCTCCACTCTGCTTCGCATTATGCGACCTCTCCTATTTCAACCAAAGGCCTCATCACACAGTGCATCTCCACCTCTGTTTGCTGCTCCCCGCCCTCGCGCCGCTGGTGCTCCTCCACAGAATCCTCTTGAGCGCTACTTCCTCGAGTACATGGGTGGGAACGACGTGCAGAACGCAGCCAAGTCCATCCTGTGGAAATTCATGCAGGAGAACCATGCGAGGCTGTTGGTATATCCACAATGAGTGTTCTCCTGCCCGTTTTGTGCGGATCACCGTTGTAATTCACCATCCCTGTCTGTGGACACACTGTGGAAAGACTTATCTTGACCTATGTCAAGAGGTTAGTAGAGAGTAGATAAACTAGGAGGAGAAAACAAACTTGCAAATTCTTATTAAATTAATTGTGTACAAAACCGGGGTGGAAGTAGCTGCAATCAGAATCCCTTTTGGGACTCAGGCATTTATTCATTGTCAGCAAGCAACGAAAGGGCTGCTGAAAGATCAACTTTCAGCTGCAACTTCCAACAAAGGAGAAAGCACATCTTTCCAGCAAAGCAGAAAGCAGTGTTGAAAGAAGGGCTTTCAGAAGCCCTTTTGACTCAACTGAAACAAAGACTTTCATCAATTTTGGAAAGTGCTGCAGAGAGAGGATATTTCAGGAGAACCCCAGGGTGCAGCCTCAGGTCGTGAGGTGCACCTGAGGGTCCTAAGTCACTCTTGTTGGGTATAATAGAGGGCAGAATAAAAGTGCATGGAGGAGGGTTTGGGATGGATGCACTGGGCAACAGCAGAGGTAGTGGAGCTTCAGAATCAAATAGCACAGGAGGAGGGTCACAGGTAAAATTCAGGCAAGGGGTGGAACAAAGGAAGAAATATGCCACAGTCAAAGGTCTTTGAAAATAGGAACATCAGAAAAAAGGAACAAAAATGCAGAGGTCAGAACTGTATACAGTGGGACTCAATCGATCATAGTGCTAAGTGAGTGGCACACAGGGAGGGTCAGAGGTAAAAGAAATATGAGAAGCAGAACACGATATGCTGGGCTACGTTGGAGCCAGTGCAGAATAAGTGGCACTCAATGAGGGTTGAGGGTTGAAAAAAATGTCTCGGTGAGGGTCAGACAGAACAAAGCAAGTGAGGTTTTGGATCGAGTGGCACTGCATGAGGGTCAAGGGGAAAAAATGTTTGGAAGGTGCTCAGTGAGGGTCAAGGTAAAAAAAGGGTTGGAAGGAACTCGGCCAGGGTCAGATCAAATAATGAGGTTTGGACCAAGAAAATCATAGAACAAGTGGCACTCCGCAAGGGTTGAGCATAAAAAATGTTTGAAAGGTACTCACCAAGGGTTGAGGTACAAAATGTCGGAAGGTGGGTCAGATCAAATCAAATGACCAAGAAATCATAGCCAGTGCCGAATGAGTGGCACTCGGAGAGGGACGAGCATAAAAAGTGTTTGAAAGGTACTCACCAAGGGTTGAGGTACAAAATGCTGGAAGGTGGGTCAGATAAAATCAAATGAGCAGGAAAATCATAGCAAGTGCTGAACGAGTGGCACTCAGCAAGGGTCGAGCGTAAAAAGTGTCAGAAGGTAATCACTGAGGGTTGAGGTACAAAATGTTGGAAGGTGGGTCAGATAAAATCAAATGACCAAGAAAATCATAGCCAGTGCTGAATGAGTGGCACTCAGTGAGGGTCGAGCGTAAAGTGTCAGAAGCTACTCACTGAGGGTTGAGGTACAAAATGTTGGAAGGTGGGTCAGATAAAATCAAATGACCAAGAAAATCATAGCCAGTGCTGAACGAGTGGCACTCGGCGAAGGTTGAGCATAAAAAGTGTCAAGGTACTCACTGAGGGTCGAGGTAAAAAATGTCGGAAGGTGGGTTAAATCAAATCAAATGAGGTTTGGACCAAGAAAATCATAGAACGAGTGGCACTCAGCGAGGGTTGAGCATAAAAAGTGTTCGAAAGGTACTCACCAAGGGTTGAGGTACAAAATGTCGGAAGGTGGGTCAGATCAAATCAAATGACCAAGAAAATCATAGCCAGTGCTGTAGATCATCATGTGATTGCGCATGCTGCCAGAATTAGACAAATCAACCACAACAAGGTGAGTTAATCCACAATTCTGCCCATGCCCATTGGACACTTAATTCCCAGGGTGGATATTCAAGTTCCCTTTTATTTGTAGGCCCCACAGTCATGTTAATCAAGTAGATTAATCATAATATCTGTTGTGAACCCTTAAACCAGTATGTGTGGTTTCTGGCAAGTGGATCTCAGATAGACTCATAATGTTCTGTGGTGGGTAATGCCTTGATTAACCATTCAGGACTCATGTTAATCCTCAGATGTGCATGTCATGTAAACCATATAAACCATGCTATGAAATTGCAAAATTATTGACATTTCAATAGTGGTTCATTTCACGGCTTATCAGCGGTCCTGCACAGTTGTACAAGCAACTCGATCATAGATGGCAGCCTTGTGCTCGGACATGAGACCCGAGTGAGAAGCAGCAACAGCCATTTGGACTCGTCTCTCATAAGAGAGATGCTCGAGGTCACTGTCGTCACAATTATGAGTGTCGACCAGCAATTCAGGGTGCTCTGTGGCGGTAACACCATCGGTAGGCTCGGTCAGTGCGGCGGGCGTGTCGAAACGAAGTCTCGCACGAGAAGGCATGAAGACTATGGGTGAAAGGACACGAGAGTTGGGCAGAAATGTGTTAGAATGGGGGACAGGCACACCAGCTATATGCGAACACAGAGCGCTCGAGGAGCCATAGAATCTCACGGTGAGATGGAAAACATTGTGTTGAATAAGAAATAGACATGGTGAGATGCGCCAAAAGATATAGATTGTGCATAGTGATATGTCGAAAACTGGCTGATCGCCTCTGATAAGGAGCCGGCGTGCAGCACCAAAATAGGGTGCACATCCAAGACGAGCTAGGATTATCACCAAAGGAGGTATATGAACGTACCAAAGCCGCCAGTTCCACCGCCGAGGTTGTTCACTTCCCCAAAAAAACTCGATCTCACGGACTTCCGTGAAATGCTCGATCCACAAAGCGGGGCTCAATAACACCGAAATAAAATCGATAAAATAATATCAGTATCACAAAGGGAGTGCAATGACTATGCTGACTGCCCATACCGAGTTTCGCAACTGTAGCACTACGATGGCATCCGATAAATTGCTGGCGAGCACTGTCAAGACAAGCCCTGGGTCGACCTGGCATTGGCGGGACAGGCAAGAACCCGGCCGGGACGATAGTCAAATAACCCGGTGGTGAGTGATCGTGACGGACAACGAGAGGGCAGCACTGAACAACACAAGTACGGGAGGGGAGTTTGGCTGTAGCCGTCGAGGCGGGTTGTCGTGAGACTCGTGTGAGGCGGTGGAGGAACCGCCTAGGCACCGAACTCGAGGTAGTCTCGAGGAGAATAGAGTGTGTCTGGAACTGCATTCGTGGTCGTGGTGAGAGAGCGCTGCACCGTTGTCAGGTCAAAGTAGGCTTGATATTAGACGAGGTAGAATCTAAAGTTTCTACCGAGTTTATATACTGTGGCCTCCAAGGCTACGGTGTGACCTCTTGATGAAATATCAGACGTTGATACGGCCCACGAAATGTGAAGGCTGAATCTCACGATTTTTGCGATTTCTAAGGCTAAAGCCTAGCCCAGAGATTGGCGGAGATTGTGCCCCTAGGGCCTGTACAACAGCCCTAGGGCACCTGTTCTGGTGATACTAAAGGAGAGCTAGGGTGAGCTCCGAACCACTGGCTGTAGTACTTTAGTGCAAACTAAGTACACTATCAAGGAGATAAACATATAAACCCAAGAAGTCCAGCTAGCGATCATAACTCTACTAGGAGTACCAATGACTGCACAGTAAAGGTTCTAGGAAGGGAGACGGGACAGCTAGGAGGAGGAAGACGCCTAGGCACGGATATCGTATAGGAAGCTTGCTTCCTAGGAGGTGTCTAGTCGATAGTGACTAGCCAGCTGGGGCCAGTGAAGTGCCCTAGGGCGACGTTACGGAAGATTTGTCGAGTAGTAGTTAAGTTCTACTTAACCAGATGGAACGAGTACTCTGAGGAGCGTGCTCAGACAGTTGAGGCAAGGCTAGGAGACATGTGACTTATGCGACGCGGTCGCGAGGTGCCAAACAAAGACAAGCAACTCTTTGCGGCAGCAGTGGTGATTGTAGAGAAGGTGGATGCCGAAGTGTAGGCGTCCTAGTGGCGTGATGGCGGATAGAGTTCCGCATTAGACCCCGTAATGACCTAAGGAGGCTTGGATTATCAACCAAGCCAGAGGCATTCGTCCCCAGCGGGAGCAATCGGCTGGCCTAGGGCATTACAAATATACCCAAAACAGACCTAGGGGTCAACCTGGATGACTATTTCGGCCATTCCATCATGACGATTCAACTCGGCACTAACGCACCTGATTCTTTCTTATAAAGCACCTCATCTCAGTTACTCAATTTGTATTATCTCATGTATTTCGCAAAGTAGTATAAAAGGGCAGAAGGAACCCCGCAGAAGACCAGTTCATTAAACCCAGTGTTCCTAGGGCATCCTTAAGTGGTTGTTCAACAGTTCACTGCACCCCCAGTTCGCCTAGGCAGTTGCCAAAGCCAGCTTTACCGGCGGTAGTGTTCTCAGGTCGGCTTCGCGGAGAATAGCACTTTCTCTGTTTGTAGTTGTTCTATAACAATTGGAGTTTAGTTGTTGGCTCAAAGGCTTGAGTTGTGATTTAAGCTTCAGAACCTTGTGTGACCTGTGAGAAGGCGCCCTAGGAATCATTGAATCGTTGTTGGCTTGAGGCTGCGCAGTGAGATGTTTGGGCATAGACTTATCTGTATGGGATTTGCTCTATAGAGTCAAGGTCATTCATTGGTAGACCCTCAGCAATCGTGAGACAGTGCAAACGTCCTTTGGTCTAAACAGCCAGAGTCTACTACCTGATAGGTGACGGTGGTATCGTGCAGCTAGGAGCTAGGTAGTTCTCTAGGGGCACACAAAGTCGATTGTATCTGTGGCTGGCTAAGGCTGCGCATTGGGACGCTTGGGCATAGACCTATCTGTATGGGATTTGCGCTATAGAGTCAAGGTCATCCAGTGGTAGATCCTCAGCAGTTGTAAGGCAAACGCAAACCGGGCTTCTTGAGGCTAGGAGGCGCTTAAGACCCAAACTATAACAAAATCTACCAAACCAACCCCCGTAGAACCTGTTCATCGGGTCCTAGGGAACGTTGCGTGAATGGTTACTTTCGAGAGCGGAAGTGTACTTGAGAACATTCATCGGATTGTTCAATTGGAACTTGGTTACTGTGTTTTCTGAGAGTTCAGACTTCGCTTGCCGCATACTATGGCACGGACCCACGAACATAAAGGAAGTGCTATTAAGAGGGCAGTTGTGTGTGTGTGTGTTGGTGGTTTTTGGTGGTGTTTTACATCCCTAGCTGCTATTGCATTTCAAGCGTACTGTTTAGCACACCGTTTCAACATCTCCAGGCGTTCGATCGTGGTAACAGACGATCGGGGTGTCCGATCGTCGTTTCGGTTCGATGTGAGGACATATTGGATAACCCCCTGGTTGGTTATTATTCCGATCGTCGTTTCGGTTTCATCGCGAAGACACATTGGATAATCCCCTGGTTGGTTATTCCGAATGTGGTCGCTCCAATCTTCAAATAGGAATATGAATAACCCCCTGTTGGTTATTCCGTATTCGTCTCTCGTCCTTGTTTTGACAAATAGGTCCAACCTCGTTGCTTCGGTAACCCGGGATGTCCCGGGTCGAGGTTAGGCTGCAGCGTTATGATAACCCGGGACAATCCGGGGTCAAAGTTGAGCGAAAGTGTTTGATGGATGCCAAATCATGACAAGCACGCTGCCTTTGATGTGGATTTTAACATTATTGCGCCAATCTTTGAGAATAATAGCAACACATTGTGACGCCGCAGACAGTTGGATGGATGCTGAGATGCAGCCAGACATCCTACGAACAAGACGAGCACCGGAAGTCGTGGAACAATGAAGAGGTCATGCAGCAAGAGGGGATTTCTGACAGGCAGTGATCGGCTTTTCAGATCTATGTGTAGTATCTTTGGCACTTTATTTCAGTATCGAGATCAGAGGTGGTGTTGTTTGACAAAGAGCTCTGATGCGCGGAAGCTTCCGAAATACCCTGAAATAGATCCCTGAGATTCCCGAAAGATTGTGTAATATTTGGTTTCTTTTGATTTTATTTTAATAATTTCCTTCACTAGCACCAGTCTCGAGCCCGAATTCGCACCCGATTGTGTATTTTCACCATCAATTGCTGTCCCAGATGGCAGGAGCACCGAAACCCGCGCCGCGTCCCGGACCATCCGTAAAGCTCGCTGTGTTCCCCTTACCCCCACCTGGATCCTCTGCGACGTCGGTCAAGTCTCAGACTTATCCACAGTCAGGTCGCGCGCTGCTTCAATTGCCCGTCTGAGATCCTGGGTCCGACTATGGGCTGCACAACTGTCAGTATCTCAGCCTAGAAGCAAAAGAACGGATATCAAGCTGACCTGCCTCCAACGTGTCGGCATTCGTGAGGCGCGGTATATCCGCAGCCTCCAAAATTGTCTTCAGCCACAGGATAACCTGCGTTTGTTGCTGCTTTCGCTCACGTTACACCTCGAACACGGAGTGAGGCGTTGTAATTGGATTCGAGTTGGACTTGGATCTGAGTTGGACCCAGGATCGACGAGTGCATTCAACTCGTTGGTGAGATTGATGATGGACTTCGAAACTGATGATGTTCGAGACTGGTGAGCTTTCGCAGTCCATCATTCCAAGAACAATGCACGAACCTTTCTCAAGCAGGGTCATACATTGTGTGAGTGTCGTTGCGTCGAGAAGTGTGTGCGGAGCGTGCTCGCTCGGGAGCCCGTTGTGCAGTTCGGATGGTCAGTGTGTGAATCGCTTGTGATGTTTTTCTGTGAGGATTGTCGCAAGAGACATTTCAGTGGTGAGGTGCGGTTCAGGGTGGCTTCCTATTCAACCTTCCAGCACTCGCTTTATGAGATGGTCGGTAATGCGCTTTGACCCGCGGTTATTGTATCTTTGGACCAGGTGCGCGATCACCAAGCGATCACCCAGATTAATTGTCTCACATACTATAAGCTCGTTTTATGGAACTCTGGTAGGTCAACATAAGCCACGCACCTCCGGTCGGATTTCTACATCCGTGGCGTGGATCGATTTCAGAAAGTTAGAGATCGTGTAAGCTGCAGGTCAAAGTGCGTGGAGTATCACCCACTGGCTTGGACCTCGTCTCCAGGAAGGTTGTACGAAAGACGGACACAATTTGCTGTGAGGTCTGGATCCAGAATATCTAGGTTTCCAGCGGTGGGCCAGTGGCAATGATCGTACTGATTCTTAAGTTGGTATAATATGGGGAAGAACTTCTATCTTCGACTCCACAATTCGAGTATAGGCAGTTGTTTGGCGTCCCAACGAATGTTCACAGCATCACTACACTCATATGGATCGAGTTCTTATCCTGAGAGCGCGATGTACGTGTGATCTAAAGAAGAGCAAGAGAGATTTAATTCCTAGTCTGTGAAATGGAATGCGAATGAAAATCGAGAGGTGTGGAATCCGAGGTGGAGATCGAGATAATTAGGGGTGATACGCTAGTTTTAAAGCTGTGGAAAATTACCGTTTGTAAATAGTTTTATGTAAAGGGTTTTCAACTGTTTGGATACGGTTTCCATTTAGTATTCCTGGATCCACAAACAAAAACTAAACAGCTTGAGCCTTATCGAGGGCCAAAAGCGAGAAGAACAAGTGGAAGAACGGAGCAAAAAAAGGCGGATCAAAGCGGCGTTACCGCATTTAGTTGACAGCTGTCACCGACGAGCGAGGCAGGGTTCTTTTTTTTTTGAAGTGTTTGGAGTAATGGTCCTCAGTCTACAGAAGCATTCCAAGCCCATCCGGACCGTCGGTCCGCTCCTGAAACCAATTGTTTCGGCGCTTCCGAAACCGTTCTTCCGTTTCGGGAACAGTTTCCGACCTCCCGAAACCTTTTGTTTCGGGAACGGTTTCGGACCTTCCCTGATACTTTAGGTTTCGGGAACATTATCAGGGCCCCCGAAACATCGGATTTTCTGGAGTGGTTCGAACCCACGGCCGTAACGATTACGCAACCATTACGGCAGCCGGTCTTTTCCGGCTGGGACTTGTGGCATTTCCGCTTAACCACGCGTCCCCCGAGACAGGGCTTTCACAGCGTCTCCTCTCGTCCTATTTGCTCTCTCGCCTATTTCCCCGGCGATTCGACGGCGGAAGATCGGTAACTTGGAAATGTTAATCTGTCATTCCTGCTACAAGCAAATTATCTCCGCAGGGCGTGAAATCCAGGTGCCACTGGTAACGGGGCCCAAGCATCGTAAGTGTTCTTAACTAGAACTCGAATTGAAGATAAGCCTGTCCATGTGAAGTTCATAGCCAGTTTTCAATTGAAAAAATGGCTACGGCAGTGCCCAAAGTTCTTGAAAGACGGTCATTGTTTTGACAGCCGTACCAGGACAGACAACTTGCGAACGGCGCAAATTCTGATGGGTCGCATATATAATTAGAGCATCCCGTTGTTGCCGATAACCTACATCATTTATTTTTTGCAGACCTCAGGGTCAACGGAGTTTTGGGGGCGAAAATTACCCGATTTGGATGGATTAGATTTCAGTTGGGCTGTTTCGTAATTCGATCCCTCATGTACCGAATTCAGCGCAACTAAAAGTTGGCAATCTCCGGTGTGGTTCTTTCACTGAAGTGCTTACTGCCGGAAGATAATATTTTTGGTACATAGTCTTATAAACAGACTACAACAAATTTAACTTGTGCCTTGTTATGTTGTAAGGTGCCTTTTGGCATTGTTTTCATCCATGATTGGCAGTATCCAAACCCATTGAACCAAACGGTTAGGGTGATATCTCCATTGAGGCCTCCGGATGGATATACTCAAAATCCGTGCTGTAATGGTTTAACGGTTAGGGGATGGCGGGTGGATCAATTGATCAGAGAAAACGGATCCTGCAGTGCTTCTTAAACGTCCGAGGGCGGAAGCTGGTTGCACAGTTCGGCTGCTTCCCTTTCTCCCAAATGTCTCTCCCTGCCCTTGACACCATCACCGGGTAAAGTCTTCTCCCCTCTCCCCCCTTACAAGTTAAATTTGGCCGACAGGGCACTTCTCATTGGGACCTGGGCAAACTCCGTGAGCACTGGATTCTTTCTCCGCGTTTCCGATGCGACCTAGAATTGGCCATCAGCTTCTGTATACGGCCGAATTCATGCAGGCCATGTACTACTTTAGTCACTTCAAGCACGATGGCTGGAAGTTGAAGGTATTTCCTTTCCACTTGTAGCCAGCTTACCTCGAACTCAATTTCCTGCAGACGCTCGTAGCGGTAGCATTCTTGATCGACACCGTTTCCACTGTTGTCGACTATGTCTGCGTGTACCTTGTGAGTGTTCGCCTTCTGTGCCTGATAATTCCACACTGGACCACTATGCAGTATGTGATTACACATGCGGGTATGTCTCAGAGCTATCAAGGTGACGACCTCCTAAGTGCTTGCAGGCGATCCGCTGTACCTCGGCCACACGCCCTGGGTACGTCGATTTTAATATGCGTCTCCGATGTTGGTGAGAACTGCAACCGTCCAGCCCCTCCCGTTTTATGTCATCGCTACTGCCGTCGTTGGTGTCGTGGTTCAAACCTTTCTGGTCGTCCGATACTGGCGCGTGTGCGTACTTCATCTCCTTTCTCCGCCCGTTTGCTCTCCATAGCAGTTCAACTCCGTCAACTTCTAGTACCCAAAACACAATTGTCGTTCTTTTTCTGGCTCTCTTAATCGCTAGCGCGGTACGTACACAATTGTTTTACCCATCGCTTCATGCTCATGCTACTTCCGGCGCAGTTTGGCGGCTCATTTGCATGCGGTTTGATGGTCGCGCTGTACCCCACCTTCAAGGATCGTACAAAGATCAAGATCCCAGCAACGTACGTGCCTTGCTGTAAAGTTCGCTGTGCTGGCATTCATGCATTCATGATCACCCCGCATGTTTTGCGATGCTAATTCACTTAGGATCTGGCTGGTAACCGAGGCCATCATAGACCTTGGCATAGCGGCGGCGCTACTCTGGGAGCTCAGGAAGGCCAGGGGTATCATGGTAGAGAGACGGAGGTGCGGAACATGGCGGTCGTATTTCTCTACATGGCTGTTTACGCACTGACAGCGTTCTCGATCGGCTTGTCGCGGTGACCTTCCAAACCGGTGCAGCGGCTGCGACGGTGGCGGTGGCAGCTCTAATTGCGTAGGTCCCACGGGTTGGCAAGCGTTATCAATCGAACTCACTAGGCTTCGAAATCAGGTACTTATTAAAGCCGGAGAGCAATCGTCCGTCGCTTGAGTAGGTTTAATTCCGCGCTTTAGGCTCATCTGTCCTTTGCAGTCCCCGGGGGGATCACGTACACCCTCGGCCGCATCTACGTCCTCACTCTGGTTCGCCTATTCCCCAATATCCAGATCAGTTTGGAACGTCGTTAAACATCCAATAGCTTTCCAATCTTAACATCCGGAGGTCGGGGAAATCGTACTCCAGTACTGGTGTGTCGTCGAGTCCTGGAACGCGCGGCCGCGAGCCAGGATCCCTGGCCTTCGACGTGGGCGGAACAGACAATCCCAGTGGTATTCGTTCGTTGTTTCTCATTATTCCATTCTACCCGGGCGGCTGAATTCCTTGTGTAGATGTCCACCGCACAGCTCGCACGTCTATTGTAAGCCTTCGTCGACCATCCCTATATCTCCATGTTTATTTTATTTTATAACTCTCTAGGTCAGTATTGATCCCCGGTAGGAATTCCTGTGGTGACAAGCAGCGTAAGGAGCATTATATGTGATCTCATTTACTGTAGTATTTCGTTCATTTCGTATGTCCCGCGTCACACCGCGACATCTATAGGAAGATTTTTCGTGAGTCACGGCGTCACGACAGACCAGTACGAAAGGTCCCGGGAAGTCACTCAGAGCGCCCTGCGGGGATGTGAGGTTGAAGGCATGGATACTAGGCCGTTTTTTTGAAAGGTACTGGCTAGTCGGGATAGAGAAGGTAGACTTGCGCTCGCTGGGTTGTCTGTGGGCGAAAGATCTTTGACCGGGGCTTGTGAGCCCGGGAAATTTTTCTCCCGCATGTCTGCAGGGATTTTCAGTTGTTCGCGTTGTTCCAGTGGGAGCATCCTGGCGGCGGGTCTTGGGCGGCTGTTGGGCCTTGGGCGGCTGTTGGGCGGCTGTCGAGGCGGCTTCGTACGGGTACGTCTGTCACGCCGGACCTGTACGAAAGGGGCAGTGTGCGTGTCACACCCGACGTCAGACATCGTTGGAATTACACTCACGCAATAATTGAGCGCGGAGTGCTGTTGAAAAGAGTGAGTTCTCCTTTGTGTCGTGAGAATTTGGATTCGTTGTCCTAAAGTGCCACAGGCAATTGACGCCTGGGTCTTTGAGCGTGAAGAACTGCGGCCGCTCTTCCTCAAACCGGACAACTGGACGCTACTTGAAACGCTTGGCAAGTTGTTCGCAGTGCGTATCATGTATTTGAGTCATTTAGAGTTCAATTTCACGTTTCGGCCAGATGTTCACGAAGGTGACTAAACAAATGTCCCACTCGAGCACGCCGAGGCTGCCTTGGGTCCTCCCAATGTACGAGGCAATGCTCAAGCATCTCCGGTCGTCTAAAGGCAACGAGACGATGCCTGAATGTCTGCGTACAGCGGCGGCGGTGGGCCTCGACAAGTTGGAAGGCTGCAGCGTGCGACTGTCAATTATATTTTATCGCGACATGTATGTGTTTTTTTCACGCTTCCAACAATTGATTTCTGATGCGCAGCAAGTGCTTCACCCGTCTCTCGTTATTACATGGTTGCGCAAATCCGAACTGTTCAGCGCGGTTCGGGCGCAAATATTATTCGAGCATGCATATAATTCGTATCAACAGATTCACGCCAGAAGCGAGTCTAGCCAGTCCCAGCCGCGGGTGAGACCTTCGCGGCCCGGGACACTTAGCTCTTTTCTTGACGACATTCGCATGGTCGATGTTGCGGATGTCTCGGAACCCGAAGTCGTCACCGTAAGTGAGCTAAAGCGTTTTTGGGACGCGGTCAAGAACTATTCGGGTGATTGCAATGCACCACCGACGTGGTGGAAGGTAAGTTTGTCTATGGGCTTTCGCATTGCTGATAGCCGTTCAGCGCAACCGCTTACTTATAACACCGACAAGAATTTCCGTTTCTGATTTGCGGGGACCAGGGTGGCGAGGGTATGTGGGTTTTGAGTTTTGAGTTTGCGATGCAGCCATTCGAGCCATCTGATGGCTATTTGGCGTTGCACAAATTGATGGCTAATGGCTCGGACCAATTTTATGTAACTTGAAAGTTGATATTAACCTGTTTGCGATGCAGCCATTCGGGCCATCTGATGGCTGTTTGGCGTTGCGCAAATTGATGGCTAATGGCTCGAATGGCTTCGGTACTTGCCCCTATTTTTGGAGTCATACCTCTGAGTCGTACAGCTCATGTAGTCCCATTCACATATATAACGGCTGGATTGTAGGCCCAAAATAGTTAATTTTGTTGGATTTGGAAGTCTCATGCAGTCTGGGGGCATTCCTTACGGTCGACGTGTAAGAACACACTAATTGACACTATTTTTAGCAGAAAAGAGTTCACACTGACTTTATTTATCAGCCATCCATCAGCCATTAGCCATCGGTTTGCGCAACGCCAAACCTCATGGCGGAGTTGAGGATGAGGAAGGTAGAACAAATGCGCACGACGGCAAACGCCTTCCATATAATCCCCGTTCCCGCACGCCGTATGAATGATGGCGAGTGGGAAGGTCCGGATAAAAGGACCAGAATGGGGACGATGTTATGCGGTGTGCGATATATATGTGCAGCGGGTCTTTGCTCTGTATTTGCTTTCGCGCATCACGCATTGCGCATTGCTTACTTTCCATCTCGGCTTCGTTCTCATCGGTATGCTGTCCACTAATGTTACTACCAACTATATGGCGGGTTAGTTTTCATGTGTTGGCATACATACTAGTTGACTGCGTCCTAATACCTCATACGTGGCATTCTCTGCTAAATCCTATAGGTTTTTGGTTTAACCAGCTGGTCATCATGGCCAGTTAAATCCCTTCAACTCTAGCTAGATTATTCCCTGTCCCGCATGAGATCTACGCTCCATTTTTTTGGCATCTGAGTTGTTCATGAATTCATGAATGCTTGTAATTTCTTCTTTAAATTTGTGAGAGAATATTCGGGTAGATTGTGAGCGTCAACATGGTCGTAGTGAGGATAGAAACAAAAAAGAAACAAATCGGCGAGAACGGCCCAGCACCGAGTCAAACGGGGGCGTCTGTCACACCAGTAATGGGATGCAGATGCGTACTAATGCTACCAGGTCTTCCTGCTCCCTCTCACAGCCTCTTTATAATTGCTCGGTGCTCAGTGTTCATCTGCCCACCAGCTTAGGATTAGAATCATGGACGGAGAGGCAGCCCGGATAGACTGAAACGAGCCATAATTTAGAAACCTGATGTTCGGGCTTCAAATAAGTGATTGAAAAAAGAAGCGGAGAAGAAGAAAAAGAAATCGAAAACACTCAAACGGTGTGCCCCAGCCCGAGTCGAACGGGGGTTGTCTGTATTCCAGAATTGACCGATATCACAGCGTGCAGATGCAGACCGCACGCTACCGGGCCTGCCTGAGTTCTGTTGATACTTACTATAGGTATCGGTGCTCAGATTCTGTGCTCAGCGTTCGGTTCCCGTGCAATTCAGCATTCGGCAAAGTAGAAAATTAATACACTGCAGAGCTGGGTGGACTTGTCGTGTGGCTGGTTGCTCATAGAATTAAGCAGCATGCTACCGGGCCTGGTGCAGCCTGGTCGTGAGAGAGGTTATTCCAATACACCAAGACGGACGCGGAGAAAAAAAGAACAAAAGAAATATGAGTTCTAATCCCATGGCCCGGCCCTGAGTCGAACGGGCCATACAAATTCATTGCACATGCAGTAATGAGATGCCGATGAATACCAATACCATCGGGCCTTTCTGAGTTTCGTGGATACTTGGATATTCGTTGGCATCCGACATTCAAGAAGGCTTGGGGTCTTTTTGAAGAAAGATTATAGCAGAAATTCGGGTGCGGCTCTGAGCGTGATTTATCGTGAGCCAACGCTGAGTCGATATGACGGGCAGCGGTTGGATAAAATTGAAGCGACGGACCAAAACGGAAAGAAAGAGAAGCAAATGGCCCGAGTCGAACGGGGACGTCTGCGAATATACACAAGTTGCACCAACATTGGGGGCAGATGGATACCGAATGCTATCAGGCCGGCCTACGTTCGGTGAACCCCTTGGACATCTGTTGTGAATTCCAAGTCCCAAGCGTGCATGAACGTCAGATGCAAAGAATCCCCACAGCAAGTTTGGGTGCCGCCGATTAATTGTGAGCCAGCGCAATGATGCGCAGCGATCGAGTAATGTTATATAACGTTCAAACGATAGAATGGAAGGGCAGGGAAAAAAAGAAAAACACCGAAAAAAAGCATGTCCGCACTGATATGGTCCAGCCCTGAGTCGAACGGGGTTCCTCTGATCGCTCTTTGAAGAATATCGAAGGCAGTTGCATACCGCATGCTACCAGGCCTTCCCCTGCTTTGTGGATGCCTCACCATAACTGCTTGCTCTTTATTCATCCTGCACACAAGATTAGAACTTATCAGAGCATAAATCATCAAGTTGAACAGGGATGCGGCTTCAACGTTCAACTTTCGCGAGCCATAATTTTGTAACGTGATGTGCAGGCTTGCGATATCCACCTGAATAAAATGCAGGAGATATTGTAGAACGGAAGGCAGAGGGAAAAAAACCCCAAATTGCGCTTCTATGGCCCAGCCCGAGTCGAATGGGGGCGTCTGCGGTCGAAATGTAATTCCAAGTCGGTCTTCGATCGCGTGTGTGGGGACGCATATCACAAGCTACCAAGCCTTCCTTGCTTTGGGATCCCCAGCGCAATATTGCATCGAGATAGTAATATTCGGGTGTATGCTTCCGGACTGAGGGAAAACGTGTAAGTGGAAATGAAGCACATAAGTATGAGCCGGTTGACCCAAGCGAAGTCCATTGAGTGTGTTGTCAGTCGATCGATCCTTGTATTTTTATCCTGGACTGTGACTCGGAGGAGCGAACACATACTGTACTGTACTCGGGTTGCAAGACCCACAGTCCACAGCCCGAATTTGGGCCGAATCGCCCGAGATTCGACTCGGATTCACGATCACGAAGGACTCACTGGATCATTTGGAGGATGCGGTCTCAAAATTGATCGAACCCAGGAGCCCAGAGGTCGTACGACCAACGTACGGCTCATTAGTCCACGCTTCGGTACGTAGTTCGGTTGTGCCAAGTTGTGCCAATTGTGCTGACTGTAGCGGCTTACGATGCCACGTGACCACGATCTCTTTTCAAACTCCGATCTTCGCTTTACTCTCTTGATGCCACCTAGGTCAACGCTCGAGAGGCGCACAGCAAAGTTTCCAGTTGAACTCGAAAGAATCATATTCGAACTTGCTGCCCAAACCCCGTCGAGCATCCCAGCACTTCTGCGTGTGGCCCAGCGCGTTCATGAATGGTAGGTTTTTCATGTTTCTTGAAGCAGAGGCTTTTTAACGATTTTGACCAGGTTGGAACCCTTGGTATACAATGTTCTCAACTTTGACACTTGTGCCGCACCAGCAGTTCTAGAGTCGATTAAGACAAAACCGGCCGCCTTCCTCATGTCCGCTGTCCGACATGTGTCTGTGTCTTTATACGAAGACCTCGGCGACATGACGGTGGGAGACCTGGAGAACCTCCTGCGATTATGCCCTGGAATCACAGATCTCTGCATCTCTGGGGACATTACCATGACCGTCCTTCTGCCAGCGCTCGCCGAGATGCACATCCAGCGCCTAAGTGTCGACTTGGGTCTGCTTTTTGGCAATGACGCGGACGCCGACGTGCACGAGGGCGCAAACGCACAGAGAGTAGATCTCGAACACCCCCTGTTCGCCGCTGTTACCCATCTCGACATATTGGACTCCCACGAGTTCGAGAACGACACTGCGGAGGGGATGGAGTGGCTCCTCAACCTGTCCGCCCTCCCCGTGCTTACCCACCTGTCTCTCAGTGGCACGCCGCCCAATCCTGCAATCCTGAAAAATATCCTGAAAAGCTGTCCACGCCTCCGCGTCCTCATCGTCGCGTTCCCGGTCGGAGACGAAGTCGGCGCCTGTGCCTATGTCGAGGTCATCGAAACCGTCAAGGATGCCAGGCTGGTTTTAGGGGTAGATACTGACCCTTACAGCGAGTGGGAGGTGGGCGCTCGCGGAGGCGAGGATATTTGGGTCAAAGCAGAGAAATTTGTGGATCTTAAGACGCGCGGTGAGCGGTCCTGTGAGTTCCGTCCGCTATTTGA
The DNA here is from genome assembly GCA_029378395.1 of Mycena leptocephala. Classification (NCBI taxonomy): domain Eukaryota; kingdom Fungi; phylum Basidiomycota; class Agaricomycetes; order Agaricales; family Mycenaceae; genus Mycena; species Mycena leptocephala. The sequence continues at coordinate 78,102 of JARJLF010000559.1, read as the reverse complement.
TTCTGTCTCCTTTGTTAATTATCTCATGCCGTGCCCCAGTGAATGCCTTTTTAATGTACTGTACATGATGTGAACTTGCTGAGGACTATCATCATTGTGAAATTGCGCTGGGACGGCCTCAGAAGAAACTTGAGTCTAGCAGATCTCCGTATTCAACGGCATTGAGCTCAATCGACAAGAAACCATGGGAACGAACGACGCGCAGGTGTCGGTTTTGTTTCAACTCTAGAATTTCTTCTCAATGAACATCCTGCGAAAGACCTTCCGCGGCGACTTGACACAACTCATCTCGCCGCTTGGATAAGTCGGTCAAAACTCAGTCGTACTCACGTCAAAGTTGCTACCTCGGAGGAATCATCCTTCCGGCTACAGCCCCGCTGGCGCCCAGGTACTGAACAATGATTCCCAGCCAACTGGTAGCCCACGGCTTCTTTGTCGCCCATGGCCGCATGTGCTCGTCTCCACTCTATCATTGTGGTCGCTACCCAAGTTGACTTGACCTCAAAGAAGTCACGATGTCGCATTGACCTCCATTCCATCGTCCCCCGCGTCTGCAGGATCCACAATGAACTGCATGCGCTCGTCGGCAACTACAGCATCGTGATCTCTACCCAGGCTAACCTAGTAACTTTACTTTGGAAGATGCCAAGACTCGGATGTCAGAATTTTTGGCATATTACCGCTGTTTGGATTTCCAGTACTTTGCGCACGGATCGTTTTTTTCATCGGTTTTGAGCAGAACAGCACTTTTGGGCTCAGTTCTAGGTCTTTTGCCGTGATAATGGGCTCATTCTCTCGGCGTGCTACCGGACCTTCCTTATGCTCCGTCGATACTTACCATCGATATCATGTTGGATATAGTTCAGAAGATAGAATCCAAAAAGAAAAACTTCCAGACTACAAGTGCATGGCCCAGCCCCGAGTCGAACGGGGTCGTCTGCAGTCCATAGACAACAGTTTCGATTGAATGATGTGCAGATGCATACCGAATGCTACGAGGCCTGCCTGCTCTCTGTTGAGGCTTCAATATCTGCGCTTCTTTTTACATATGTCTAAGTGGTTCATGTGGAATCTTAAAAGCTATAGCGGAAGATTGTGAGCCACTGCTGTAGCACAATATGGTGCGCAGCGATTGGATATGGTTCAGAAGATAGAATCCAAAAAGAAAAACTTCCAGGCTGCGAGTGCATGGCCCAGCCCCGAGTCGAGCGGGGTCGTCTGCAGTCCATAGACAACAGTTTCGATTGAATGATGTGCAGATGCATACCGAATGCTACCAGGCCTTCTTTTTAAATTCTTACGTTCTGTTGAGGGCTCGATATCCATGCTCCCTCATCTCTCTGAATCGTTCATGGAGGCTTGAAATTTCCAAACTCACAATTTGTGGTCTGAGTGCAACTGGCTGGGAGCAAGCATCAGTGAGTGACATGATGCACAGCGGTTGTATAAAATTTGAAACTACAGAATGAAGGCGGAGAAAAAGAATTCAGCTATCCCTCTATGGCCCGGTCCCGAGTCGAACGGGGTCGTTTGCGTATAAAAGCGACCATTATTGTGGGTAGATGCATACCACATGCTACCAGGCCTTCCTTTCTACTATACTCGGTCGTTACTTCCTATAGTTATCCGCGCTCAGTTCCCGTGTAACTGCTTTCGAATTCAGCATTCAGCGAAGTAAAAGGATTTTACAAATACAGAGCAAAGTTGGGTGTGTGATTGGTAATTGATTGTGAGCGAACTATGCAGCCTCGTTGGGAGCCCGGATGAACCTCAGATGCGAAAGGAGCACGGATATCGAGGATCCAACAGAGCTCAGGAAGGCCTGGTATGTTCAGACCAGACCCGAATTTTTTCTATAACGTTCTCAAAAATTCCAAGCCCACGTCAAATGAAAAAGGAGAGATATCGAGGCTCCAACAGAGCTCAGGAAGGTCCGGTAGCGTGTAGTATACATCTGCACACCATGTGGAACATCCACAGATTTCCAATGCAGAACCCCCGTTCGACTCGGGGCTGGGCCATATTGGATTCGAGGAGCTTTTTCTCGGTTGGACTTTGAATATTCTGTTCACAATCTGACGCACTCAGAGCCAGAGTGCACCAATCGTTCATAATCAATCATCAAGTCCAGCTTTGCTCGGTATCAAAATAATTGTTTCCATTCCGGTTAATTGAAAAGCAATCGTACGGGAAGTGAGCGTGGATTTCTATAGAAATATCGACCGAGCGTAGGAAGGCCTGGTAGCATGTTGTATGCCTCTGCACATTATCCAATGTTCCGACCCGGACTGCAGACGACCCTGTTCGACTCGGGACCGGGCCATAGAAGGATTGCTAAATTCTTTTTCTCCGCCTTCATTCTGTAGTTTCAAATTTTATCACTTGGTAACAGATGCTTGCCGATTGAGGTCAAGACCATGGCCGTCTGGTTACCCGAGACGCCGGTGACGATGTCGCACCCGCGCTTGTAGTTATGAACGCCGACACGGTCAAGACGCACTGCTCGCTGTCCTTAAGTTTATGGAGTTAAATAATTCGTGTTGAAAGACCTGAACTTGAGAACTTTATTGATGTACATACATACAAGTTTAGAGAAATGATAGTTAGATCCGGGGTCAGTGGATTGCGTGAAGACCTGTTCGCTCTTGCTCATTGACAAGGATCCGGACATCCCGGATCACCGACATATAAATTTGCCGCCATCGTGCCTCGTCGACACCCGGCGGAAGAGTATTTGAGATCCGTTTTATCCCGGCGTATAAACTAGAGGTATTAATCCGCAGAGGAACCAGCCAATAGCGCGACTGCACGCCCTCGATAAGGTGCACGATATGCAGTTCCATGCGGCCCTCGCTACGCGACGCGCGCGACAGGGCAGTTGTCCATTCCGGCCCTAGGAGGTTCTGGAACTGTACAGCCTGGGCCGCGTTGACGACGTCGATTTTTGCGCGGCCTCGTGTGTAGTCGAAGATGGTGAAGAAGGCCTGGGACGGATACATCGCCATACACAGTGCCTGAGAGGGGTAGATATTTTCTACCCTTCCAGCCTCGTAATCCTTCTGAACGACCGCACGCATGAAGGCTCGCTCGCACCGACTGACGTCATTGAACTCGGCTGTAGATGTAGATAGTTAATTCAACGCTCTTGGATGTTTCAAGGAACGTACTGAGGGACAAATTGAGGCCAAGAGAGCATATTGTCCTATGCCCGCCGTGTCGCCAATCCGAGATCTGACACTCCCTGGAACAATAGTACGCGTTCTTGCACCCAGAGCAGCGTTTGAAGCTCGGCTTCGAGCTGATTACACCGCACTACCACACATGAGCCACTGTCTCTCTGGAGGGCCGGGAGCATACCTCAATATTATCGCACGCAGCTTGCCAGACAGCGGGCAAGTCGACAGCCGTGAGGATGGTCATGCGTTCTCTTGCCAAGCCTACAAATTGTTGCCACATTTCCGTCCTGGGGAGAGAAGACCCGGGTACGATATCCTGAATGTCAGATAGCGCACCCTGCATGGGACGCACAACGGAATAATGCACGAGCGCCGGTGGAAGGACCGCCTGGAGTAAAAGTTTCAAATGCCCATGCACCGCACTGCTTGGGCCCTGATTTTCACATTTCACCATGGCACGCAGCAAACCGCTCTTCAGCGCTTCTGCAATCCAAACATAGCCCTGTCGGGCGCTGAATGTCAGGCTCAGCAGCGTAAAGGAGTCGTGCAGAGCGTTGCTCGAACCAGGGAGGGCGCTGGCTGCCAGAGCGTCGATCACTGTGGTGAGGATCCGGGCCACTCTGTGATTTCGAAGGGCGGTGGATAGAATCTGTGAATTGCGTTGGCCATCATGGACATTGTCCGTGGCGACGATGAACTGCAGGAGACCGCGGAGGAGTTTTAGGGTCTGCGCGGACACAGCAGGCGCACTGCGACTGGGCACGAGTTGGGAGATTGTCCTAGCTACGAGAGATGCGAGGTCATCGATGTCACCTCCCGCGCCCTGGATATATTCCGCGAGGCCGGAAGTCTGGGAGGCGTTACCCACTCCGACCATACAGCCGATGATAGTATCGAGGCTCATGTCATGCTCGTGCGAGACCTCTTTCCGAACGAGCAGCCACCACGTTCGCGCGATGACATTACGCACGCCAGCCGTTCCTGAGACGAGCCTGGAGGTTTCGGGGGTTCGTGACAAGCTTGCCACGAACCCAACGCAACTCTGACAGAGCTGAAGCTCCGCGTCTTCCGAGTCCTCGCAGTGTTCCACGGAGCTCCGGAAATATTTGAACCATGCCCAGTACCGCGGCCACAGATCGTGAAATGAGGAAGAAGGGGTAAAGGACATTGAGGTATACAGACCGTCCAAAGAGGCCAAGGCGCAGTCGACTCTTGCATCGAGCCGGTTTGCAGCGCTAGGCGGCCCGGGCGGGATCCCAGTTGGATCTAAATTGGCGTAGAACACGGGGAGGAAGAGGATGGCCGTGGTGCTTGGAACACGGTTATCTCGTGGCACAAGAAATCAATGTCCTCCGCAGAGCCGTTTGCTGCAGCCGTTGCCCTCCGCTAGGCAGCGATGAAATGTGATAGTACGTCAACGAAGACAAAACATATCGGTGGATGGATTTGGCATACCCTGAGAGACGTAGGAAGACGAGAGAGATTCTGGGGACGCAGGCAATCGTGCATTTCCGCAAGCCAAGGCACAATGATGGGGAGGAGCAGAATCAGACAGTGTCACGCACATCACGCGCATAACACCGGCCCGTCTCGAACCGCCGAATCAAGTGGTGTGATGGAGTGCGCAGGAGCCCGGAGCCACGGAGCCACGGGGTGGCTCGGACCATGCGCAAGTGGCTCAAAAGAGTTACCAACGAGTCATCGACGTCATAACTTGGCGGTCGCGGAACTGGTTTGCGCACGGTCCGAGAGCGCTCCGTTGCTCATAACCCAAGAGGCACGCGGAACTAAAGTTTCCGACATCAACCTCTGAAAGTTTTGACATGCTGTGCCTACGAGGAGGAGGAGGGTCCGGATTATTCTAATGAGGCTCTCGAGAGCAAATTCCGCGTCCTGCAAACACAACAGAATCAACCTGGATTGGAGCTAGTAGCTACTAGTGAAATTGAACGGTCGCTGCACCGACAACTTGCCAACCGCGGCTGCGAAAGTCGGAATTGAGAATAAAAGTGCCAGAAGAACGGTGATGGTGAAACGGGTTTGCATCCGAGTGAGAATGGAAAAATAAAACAGTGGGTGATGAAGAAAAAAAGAGCGCTGTTGAGGAAGGGAGAAGGAAAAAGGGAATGAGTTTGAATGGATGGCATAGATCCTTATACATTTCTGGCTTGTCGGCGTTCCGCGACTGTAATTTTTCTTTGGTCTCGTATGGCCAGTTGTTGCGCATCTTTACGCCGTGGTAGATATTCTTTGCCAAAAGTTCGCTCTTGAACGTCGCGAATTTCAGTGCTAAAGTGTAGGGTGAAAAGCTTCATATGTACTGTCGTGAGATTTTTTGCGGCAACGGAATTCATGGGATCTGAGTAAATTTCCCTCAACCTCATGCAAAACAAGAGGAATTTGATGGACTTGGGGTTCCACCGCGACCATGATTCCGCCTAGAGCCCAGACGTCGCATGGCAAAGCTTTGAATGCTCCCTGGGAGTTTCCAAATCTTACTAAGTTCTAAACATCGCGATCGCCGCCCGGGGGCATAGCACTACACAAACGAGCACCCACAGGCCAAATGGTAGCGCGCAGACGCCGCCTGTAGCCATGCCGCTTTGCGCATTGGTTAAATTCAGTGCCGGGGTGACTTCTGCGAGAGCGAGACACTTCGGCGGGTTCGCGCCCTTGATATAGGACTCCTCCGAGTAGACTGTAAAGGTACCAGCGTTGCGTGCGCTGGTGCTGGTGAAGTTGACACGCAACTGCGACATCATGATCACGTCAATAAACATGGCGGTTTATGTCTTAGCACTTGGCTTCCACGCGCCTTCGTTCAAAGGTTGGTAGTGGGGAAGAAACCTCGGTTCTGTCAAGGGTGCGATAAGGAACGAATAATCAGAGGGAGAGAAGGAGCATACAAACGTCTGCGCGCCTGCACTTGCTCCCGTGGCGTTGTTAACCATCTCCATGGTCGCCGTCATGTCCGCAAGCTATGTGTCGCGCGTATGCGGGTGAACAACGAAATCAATCGAGTGATACGGAACTTCTGACGCACAGAGTCAGACAACTGGTCCACCTGGTATAGCACGAGTTCGATGGCGGCATTGGGCGCAGCGAGATCAGTCTGGGTGAACACGTTGAAGCCGGCCGGGCTGATGATGCGCCACAGGGTGTATGCGGGATCGGCGGTGCCATGCACTACCACAAGACTCACGTTCCCGCACGGGTCTGGGTCATGCTGCTGAATAAAGACCGGGAGATTCGAAATGGCTGTCGTGTTCGAGAGGACCGTGACGCCGCTGTAGATGGTACCGTTTGCGTGCACACGAAAGGGTCCTTGGTTGACCTTTTGTGGGGGTCAGAAGAGTGGAACATTCGAGTGAGTTCAGGACGCACCCCAGTGTGCAATTGGTAAGATATGTCACCCTTTTCAGAATAGTTGATGCCTGGGGAATTTGAGGAGAGGTAAAATCCCAAGTTGGGTAACGACGAGACGCTCATGATCACCGAGTATGTCATACAGCTATTGATATGAGATCGAAGGTTATCGCGGGCCCGAGAGGAGACTCGGAGATTTCTCGAATCATGGTGACCAAGAAGAAACTTCTAAGAGACCGGCGGAGTCACATCTGACAAGCATGTGTCACTGTGACTGACACGTTGATGGCCGAGGATTCTTCCCTGCTTCGCAGCACACAGCTGCGCCCTCTCTGATTCTGTTTCAAGGCGTTGAAATCCTCTTTAGCATGACTCATCTGGTATCGAGTTGACTGGCATGGCTGTCGGCCCCGTTTGGTGGCTTCAATTTCAGTGACGACATCTGCTGCGAGCTACAGCACCTGCAAGCGATCTCAGCTATTATGCTCTGAACGTCTACCAAATGTGCTCATACTTCCGTGAGAACGAATAGCTCTCGCACAGCCAAGTCGTTTGGCATCATCGTGACACAATTCGCGTCTGTTGACTCTGAAGCGCGTTTACAACGCGTATATAAGCTGGCCATCGTCTGGACCTTAGGAACATACAATCTAGTGAACCTCTCACCAGTCGAACTTGCTTACCAATGTCATACTACCCATTCTCCACGCAGCGCCGCATGGTCTGCCTAAACTGCCGTGACAAGAACATCATCTGCGAGGTAACCTCGCAACCCCCATCCACGCCATGCGCACGCTGCACACGCAAAGGCCTCGTCTGTCAGTACATCACCGTCAGCAAAGCGCCTAAGCCCACACCCGCCCCCGCACCCCGGCCCGTGCCGTCTCCTTCTGCGTACTATAATGCCGCCCCCGCTCCTGCACCTGCCCTGCCATACACCCCACCGCCACCGATGCACACCCGGCCGCGCTACTCCAGCGGCGCATACCCCGACCTGTCGCTCTCCCAATCCGGTTCAGTCACACCTCGCACGGCGCACGCGCAGCTCCCCGCAAGCCCCACAGGGTATGCATACGTGCAGCCGCAGCCGCAGGCGTATGCCTACGCGCCGTCTCCTGCGGCGCCCGCATACCCTACCACCCCGTACACGTCCTCCAGCCACGGCCACGGCCCGGGATATACGTACCAGGGGCAGCATAACTACCGGGGGTAAATCTTCTCTCTCCGGAAACAGCTCTGTCACGCCGTGGATCTCGAACAGTTTTTCGCTTAGAGATATATTCCAATCACTCGTCTCCGCCCGACCCTTTCTGTCGTCTTTCTCATGGCTTCACCCTGCAGCTCTGTCTCCGCCATCGTCTCCTCGATCGCCGCTGCTGTGCCCGCCGCCCGCGTGAGGATTCCATGAACGCAAGGTCAATCAGACCGCCGTGCGGGGAGAGGCCACAACCAACGACACCACGGTCACCGAGAGCGATGCTCGAGGTGTTCGAGCCTCGCTCCGCCCCCTCGCGCGTCCGAGCTCTGCTCCGCACTTGTGCGATCGAGTTTGATTCCGCAACCGAGCATTCGAGCGTTCCTCTGCGCTCGCGCTCCGCACAGGATTTGCCCGTAGTACCCCCTCGTCCCGCAGTTGCCGGTCCTGCCCTGCCCACTACCGTGCAGTCTGGTGAACGGACTTCATACGGACCGAATACACGCATCATTCACACTAATACATGTACAATAAACTTAACGTGTACCATAGCTGCTTGCAGCGGCTCAACCACACTAATGGATATCAATATCATCATCAACGGTCACCGAGATGTCATTGTCCAAGGTCACTCGCACGCAGGAGCAGAAAGATAATTTCATTGCTTGGGGATGTCTCAATTCCGTTGTTCGATTTGTTCTTTCTCATCAGCCATCCCAGTGTAAGCGGATGGTCTGCTTTATAAACCTTTGGCCGGGATTCGGAGCTCGGCTACCTCGGCAACCCAGCCGTTGTTTTCACAGGTACGTTTGAGTTCACTATCTCTCATTCCGAAAACCTTCCAGACTACAAATGCATGGCCCAGCCCCGAGTCGAACGGGGTCATCTGCAGTCCATAGACAACAGTTTCGATTAAATGATGTGCAGATGCATACCGAATGCTACCAAGCCTTCTTTTTAAGTTCTTACGTTCTGTTGAGGGCTCGATATCCATGCTCCTTCATCTCTCTGGATCGTTCATGCGGGCTTGAAATTTCCAAACTCACAATTTATGGTCTGAGTGCAACTGGTTGGGAGCAAGCATCAGTTAGTGACATGAGGTATGAAATTTGAAACTACAGAATGAAGGCGGAGAAAAAAAAAATGCCGATCCCTCTATGGCCCGGTCCCGAGTCGAACGGGCTCGTCTGCGTATTCATGAAAGCAACCATTATTGGGGGCAGATGCATACCACATGCTACCAGGCCTTCCTACTGCGCTCGGTCAATACTTCCTATAGTTATCCGCGCTCACTTCCCGTGCAACTGCTTTTCAATTTACCGGAGTAGAAACAATTATTTTATGTAATACCCAATAAAGTTGGACTTTCCGTGTGATTAATGATTAATTATGAGCGACCGGTGCAGTCTGGCTCTGAGTGCGTCAGAGTGCGAGCAGAATATTCAAAGTCCAACCGGAGAAAAACGAGAAAAAGCTCCTCGAATCCAATATGGTCCAGCCCCGAGTCGAACAGGGGTTCTGCAGTGGAAATCTGTGGATCCCACATGATGTGCAGATGTATACCACATGCTACCGAACCTTCCCGAGTTCTGTTGGGGCCTCGATATCTGCGCTCCATTTTTCATTTGACGTTCATGTGGGCTTGGAATTTTTGAGAACGTTATAGAAGAAATTCGGATGTGGTCTGAGCATGCTACCAGGCCTTCCTGGGCTCTGTTGGAGCCTCGATATCCGTGCTCCTTGCGCATCTGAGGTTCATACGGGCTTGGAATATAAATATTTACCAAACGGGTGCAGCCTGGGCGCGGTTGATCGTGAGCCAGAATATTAATATTCCAAACCAAGTGGAGAAGCAGAGAAAAAAGAACGCATGTCCGCACTACTATGGCCCAGCCCGGAGTCGAACGAGGTCTGCAGTCCAAATATGATACCGATCTATGGTGCGCAGAGGCATACCGAATGCTACCAGGTCTTCCTGAGCTCTGTGAATAATTCTATATTTGCACTCCTTTTTTTGCATCTGACGTTCACGAAAGGTTGGAAACTTTTTAAAATTTAAAGTCATAGCACTAAGTAGATCATTCGAAATCGATTGCGCTCTGAGCGTGTCGAACTTTGAGCAACAATATTGCACAGACCACGCGGAGAATTGAGGAGAAAATAAAAAATGAAAGAAAAATGAAAGAAACCCAACGCCACATGGCCTAGTCCCGAGTCGAACGGGGTCGTCTGCTATAAAAATGAATAGCACGGATAACCATTGTTTGCAGATGCATACCAAATGCTACCAGGCCTTTCTTTGCTCTGTGGGTACTCCAAATGGCTAGAGAAATAATATTCGGCGGAAATTGTGTATGCCTGCTGACTGGGGGAAACTTGGGAGTGGGAATGAGGCCTAGAAGAGGAGGGAGACCATCCGAACGACAGCGCTGAAAGTACGGAGGGAGCAGAGAGAAGCAGGCAAGATTTCCGAGCTGGAGTACCGCTGAGTCCAGGAATAACATCGGCCCAGCAGCAGATGAATAAATATTACAGGAAGACCAACGACTTGAGTGCGAGGGGAAACTTGGGCAATCATTGCAGTGGTTCAAAACCGAAGCGAGTGCGTTCTTTGTCGGTCTTTACATTTTCTCGTCCGCCCAGATTATATGACACGGAAATGAAATGCCAAGTCTCCGTCTAATCCGACTCTCAGATCTCGGGACCAGGGAGACGAGGGTTGAACGAGGTAGAACGGGGTGTTAGATGGCGTCACCTAGCGCTGTGTAAGAATCAAATTTGTCCGTGTGAGAAATGTGAGATTCAAACCTCCCTTCCGTTATTTAACAAGGCCATGTAAAATAACAAGTTTTTAACATGGCCTAAGTGCGCTTTGGAATTTTTTTCCCCGCCGGTTTCTCGACTTTTTTGGTCGGATTTTAGCCCCCAAAGCGCCGTTAGCTGCGGCAACCTCGAAACACGACCAAAACACGATACACAACGAGTTTTCAAGCTCTCAGAAGGCCCTGACAAGCCAAAAAATCGTGGTCAAAGCCTAGCCGAGGCCCCTTTCCTCACACATTAATAACATGGGTCTGGGGAGCTCAATTGTGAGAAATGTAATTAACATGTTAATAACGGTGTTAAAAAAGGTCTGTTATTTAACACGGAGTTTCTTACACAGCCCTAGCGTCACCGAAAGGAGATGCCGTGGCTTGGCAGTGGCGGTGCCCGTCTTGATCCGCGTTTCTCTTTTCACCGGAAGAGGAAATGAGTGTTTGATCGGAGATGGCATTTTTGATCCGGCTGCCGTCATTCCGCTCTCCTGCTCCTGCCCTCATCTCCGTCGGTCTCTTTGACTTCTGGGCATGTAACTTACCAAGGCTGAAGGCACCTCTTCTGCCCTCTGTTGTCATCCCTTCGTTTCGGTCCGTCTGGTCTTGCTTTGAACCTTCTCAACCGTTGCAGATCGTTGTTGGCAAGTTGTTGGTTGGATCCTTGGCAGATCCCAAACAGATCCAGTCTTGTAGAAATGATGACAAAATATTATTACTCGGCTTTTGTTGGCAATTCGAACCCTCCGCCTTCCCAACTGGACTCTGGACAGGGCTCAGGCTGAATACATCACCACCGTTCGTAGCTGTGCGACGCTTTCCAGAGAAGCAGTTGGCTTCTTTGACATGTCAAGTTGTGTGTCCTACAACTTTCCTGCTTCCTATCCGATAAACCCCTCGGTTGACGCCAAACAAGGCTGGTGTTTTTTTAAACTCTGGTGGTATCATACTACCCAGTCTCAAAGTCTTTCTCTCGCACGTGAAAAAGGAAGGCAACTCTCACTTCCCCAGGCATGAATCAATGACGAATTTTCCAGGTTTATTTTGACAAATTTCACGAATGCCCTCTGCGGAGCGGATGGGCGCCAAGATAGGACACATTCACCTCGTCACCGGGGCTTTATCTGCTTTTCTTCTTCACCATGCGGTGGGTTTTCTCAGTTACTGCTCAGGCACGCGTCATGCTATTCACGCGCCTCGTTTGTTTTGGAATTTTGTAGTTGCATGTATGCAATTTTTATAGTTGCATCTATGGGGCCGAGTGCAAAAGTCGGACGTGGTACACTATTTCGACAAAAGAACTGTCACATGCTTCTGTGGACTATATCTTGGGACTGAAGGCACATTTTCATATGGACTCAAGTGCAGGATCATAGAGGCGGATCGCCTTGACAATTCTGTACCCATTATACCATCAAAATTTAATGATGTGCCATCAGCACGGGCACAACACTGTAATAACCGAGAAATTCAGATTTTGGACTTTCTTTCTTTGGGAAAACCTGAATCGCCCGTATTGAAGCCATAGATGTCCCATTGCATCCCACATTTTGAATGGACCGAAAATATGCAGGGGATAGGGCAATATTTGGCTCGCAAGGTTGACAAAAACTGGCCAAACTGGCCAAAACTGGCCAAAAACACGGAAAATGGCCAAAACGGTAATTTTTCCCATCATCTCTCTATTTCTTCAACTTTCTTGGAATATCTGGAGCGCACAGCGCCTGTGACTACAAAAGACGATGTTATATCTAATAAGGACCCTCAAACCTTCTTGATTTGTTTATGCAGCGCGAGAATCGAAACAGTTGTAAATTCATAAAGTTAACATGTTACTAAGAAATCTCAAACAAGGGTCGGACTCGGAATTGATATCTTGGTACAAAACGTTCCTTTCACGCCTTGCTCCTCCTTGAAAATCCACCTCTTTGTGTGGTAGCCTCATCAGAATGTGGCTCGTTAGGACGAATTTGGAAACCATCGCTGTTCGGGAGACCATCCCTGTCGATGTGTCCCAGTTTGACCTTCGTTTTGCGTGCCGCTTCAACGCTCTCCTTGCGTAGGTCAACGAACGTATTTCCTAGGCCTCCAGCGGAGGCAGCGGCCAACAGAAACAGTGGATTGCAAGGATCGAAATCTTTGTGACGAACCGCTACCATGCACCCGCGGTACTGGACTGTGGGGACGAGCACGATGGCGATGGACGCGAAAGCGACAAAGGTGATTGGAAGGAGGAGGAGGAGGTTGGCTGTTGCGTTGTATTGCCACCCGAAAGTCGCTGTCAATATGGTGCCATTGATTTTGCGTAACATAGTGTCCGGTGGGCTACCACCTAAAGGACCGGTCGGGATCGTGAGTTCCCATTTCAGTGCCTGCAGACTGCAGTGTCAGGCCGGTGATGAGAAAATGTGTTCGTTGACTCACTGTTCCGACGAACTCGATCACCCCTTGAATATATTGCTCCTGAAGCACGAAAGTGAGCAACATTGAGCACCGGTAGAATGGGAAATTCACCCAGAGCGCCGGGTAAGAGATTGTTTGCATTCTCTGGTCACGGAAAATCGAAACGATCGAATTGCCTACACCATTCCGGAATGGGCCCTGCCCCAGCTCTATTGCTGTGGCTAAGCCAAATACTGCTGCCCAACCCATCCCGGCTGCGCCACCCTGAATGGGAGGGTAGTTTGGGTCTGCTGTCGAGGATAGATAGGCGATCTCGAAGATGGAGTAGCTGGTGACCATATTTTGGATCACGGGAGTGATTTCGCACACTACGGATCCTTCTCCTGCGCCGATGTTCGCAGGATCGTAACCGCCCCGACCCGCGATGATTATCCCTGGAATCACCAGGGTAAGTGGAGGTCATGGGCAACGAGGGTAACTCGTACTGTACGTCGTAGTGTCTGGCAGATACGCGCTCGGACACACCAAGGGGGATAGCGTATTTATCGTGAGCGTATCATTTCCACCGGATATGACTGGCACTCGGCGTAAATTACTTATAAGCGGTTCCACGAACGCAGCTCACCTGGATATGAAATGGGCTGCCCATTGCACGTACTGCCCACCTCGACGATAGTATATGGTTGTTCGCTTAGTGTCAAGTTGGCTGGCTCGACGACGGACGTCGGAGGAGGATCCGAGTCGGCATTGAGGTCCTGCAGCTGACACGAAACTGAAGCTGTCAGGCCCTGCTGACTCATTGAAGCGTTAAACGAGGTATAGAATGAGGGAAGTGGCTTGGTGGGCAAAGTTGGTAAGTGGCCCTGCGCATTGTTCGCAGCCGGGTAAAGTTGGATGGGAATCGTGCCTCCTGGAATTAACGGACGGTGTTGAGTGAGAGATCGCGTACCGGAGTAATAACTCACCCGTCGAATTCCAATAGGCGTAGCCTTCGAACGCCAGTGCTCCTGGATAACCCGCCGCCCAATTTGCGCGAGTGGAGCCACTTGCGTCGATGATCGATAACAGGGCTGAGTCGACTGAAAAGAATTGGATACCGTTGTTGATCATTTCATACAGAACTCACCGAAGGAATACAGGGTGGTAGTATTCAACCACAAATCATTGAACCTACTATGGAATGCGTCGGTAGTCATGTCGAGTTCTGTGCCTTCGAGCGGCGTGGCAACCTGAATGCTGATGGGTGAGAGCAGTGTCGACCAGCTGATACAAAAAGTCGTCAGCAATAAGCACATAACCGAGTCGGCAAGGGCACACGCCTGGAGGTTTGCTGAATGGTGGCGATATAAAACACGGCGGCCGTAAAGACCCATGGAATTGCTTGCAACTCCTTGTCGAATATAAGCGATTGCTGCGAAATCGATAACGCAAAGTCGAAGCTCGAGAGAGCCACGGGATGTTTAAGATACATCACGACGGCATGGCGGACAGCCTGCGACAACAAGCTGTGAGGAAATGTATTAGCTCCAGTTTCACCGCCGCTGCTCCTTCAGACAACACACTACGAAGAGACAGTCGCTAGGCCGGTCGCCACGAGTGTGAACACATATGTCGTGCCTCGGGGGTAACGCTGCAGTGCCTCCGCGACGACAGTATTCAGCGTGATCTGTCCGCGTCCGCGCGTCACCGCTACGAAGCCAACGAGAGTGCCAGAAGAAGTGATTGCCCGAAGATGACGGCGAGGGCCATTTAAGACGTCTACATCCATTCTTCAGTTCTCTCCCGTCGCGATGCAAAATGTAAAATCTACCGTGTGTACTCGACTTTAATGGCTGCCGTCGTGGAATCTGAGGCCTTTAAAGCCTGCTCGGGATTTCCGTCCAAGAGGGAGTCCTTCTCTAGTGATGGACTCCACTGGTGGTGCCAGCGCTGCTTGTGAAGTTAATCATCTCCATGTTGCTTACGTCCCCAGCTTGCGACATATGTCAGGGACGTCGGCCATCAGGTAAAGGAGCAAAGGATTCATGGGAATTAAATATGTACTTATATCTCCAGCACATGTGCCGAAGGATACAATTATGTTTAACGCCCAACAGCGGTGCGGGTAAGGAACCTTGCACTAAATTCAGCAAGCTGACTGGTTCGCCGGTTGGAACGTACTTCCGACATTTTAAAACCATGAAAGACAGAGCAGGCACATGCCCCTGCGTTTAGTTCTCGAAGTCGCCTAATGGGCGGCTCTCATTGGAATCTGGGCTCCAAGGGCATGGTAACAACATTGCAAACGTCAGCGCCGATTACTTGACGCGCGGAGGAACGTGCCATTAAATATAGGGTCACACGTTCCCGGTGAAGCACAGAATAGCAATACAGCCTCGGCACCCGCCTAAAAGTAGGCGCTAGTTGGGCGGCAAGCAAGGCAACACGACATTGACAGTGAAAGTGACAGTTGTATGTACATCGTGGGAGGAACACGGGGTCCGGTGTTTCAGTGGCGTTTGCTCCATTGTTTCGCGCGCCAAACAACACAATTCATTTAGGCCCCCGGTCACTACCTTATCGGACGGTCTGCGATGGAGTAAATCAACGCCCCAAAATGGCCCTATCTCCGGCCATTTTATAGAGTAAAACAGACCGGAAACGAGCAAAGTTCGACTGGAATAGAGTAAATCTCGAGGAGCGCGAGATTTTTTTTTTGGCAAAGCATCCTCATAAGGCCAAAGTGACATTGATTATGTAGACCGAGAATCGAGCTGCAAGACTCAAGAGGCGTTGGAAAATGCGAGTAGTGAGTGCAAACGGTTGAGAAAGGGTCCAGAAGCGAAAATTTTGGCCCTCGCAGCCGAAAATGGGAATTTTGGCCTCAAATGTCAGTCGGAAATAGAGTAAATCAGGCGGCTGAACTGGAAATTTATAGAGTAAATCAGCCGTTTTCGGGCGCCAAAATCCGACCAGGCTACAAGGTAGTGACCGGGGGCCTATTCATTTGCTATCTCAACTTTCAATTGGTTCCCAGACTGACGCGCGCTAATTCACGTGTCAGAAGATTTCAAGATCGTCTCAAACCGTCGTAGGTGCGGTAATTACAAGTCACCGAGCGTTTAAATTTCCTGTGAACATCGCTGTCTGACCAGGGCGTCGTTGCTGAGCACTGGCTCGGGGATATGTTGTTGTACCAAAAGTCAGAATCGCGTCAACATTTCGATAGGTATGTACATGTGGCACAATATTCAAAACAGGGAATAGCCCAGGCTCAAGCTGATGAAAACGAGTGCGAGGACAGGAGACGAGATTCTATGGCCGGAATTTGGTGCGTTGGTCGGTGTTGAACTGCCGGGCCCTGTGGGTGGGGCACCAGCGCTTGCACCGGAGAAGGGGGCTGTGTTGAAAACGATGACACCCAGGCCCGTCTCGGTGAAGACACTGGTTGAAGTTGGGTTTTTTACCGTGCAGGCGGCAACAGAACCTTGAAGTCCGCATTCGCCCCCTAGGGCAAACGTCTGACCTGCGCTGACCAAATTCTCGGTGGCAGAGTAGTAGCCGGCGCCGGCAACAACAACGTCTAGCGGATTGGTTTAGTTCAGCCGAAGAGAGGGAATGACGCTTCCGCACGCACTGTAATCTGTCGCCACCGAATCGGAAAACTCATAAAAATATGTGGTGTGCCCTTGCGAATCTACACCGACAACTGAGGCGTAGATGGGCACAGGCACAGACGCAAACGGATCTGCCACCGTGACAAACTGAGGCGTTGGGGAGGCAGTTGCGACTGGTAGTATCGTCAGATGCCTGATTTGAGACGCAAGATAGGACAACGAACAGCGTGCTGCGACGACGACCAGGGTGAACAATTGAACAATGCCAGCGGCCATGGTTTACGAATCAGGGGAGAGTGAAGAAGACATCCTCCCATGAGTATTGGTATATATTCTCTCACAAACGGGGTCTGATCGGAGCCGGCTGGGAAATGCCGAAGGATTATAGTGCGAAGGCATCGGCGGCGCCAAAAAGAATCTATCATGCCACACCTACCATTCCGCCTCTTAACGTTTATATTCCACTGTCCGCCTGTATGGTGCCTGATTGTGTTAATGGAACGCACCTCTTGCCGAAAATAAGCTGCCAAGGACCCCAAGGCTTAGTGTAAGCACACAGCATATGCCATGGTGTGTATGACTGCATTGAATTCCCCGGCGCCTACCACGGGCGCCTACTCTGGGTAAACAGACATTTACGGTCAGGCGCCCATTTCGGGGGTTTCCAGAACCGACTCCATATTGGACTACTAACCTATAAGTACACTAGTAGCTAGCGAGAATCGCGGCTCCGCGACAACATCGGCTCTTCTATGTCAGATCCGCTGCAGCGAGGTCGCAGCGAGGATTCGTACAATAATAGGTGGGAACCTTCGGCATTCGCTCCGAATCCCCCCGACAGAGACGAACAGCTTGATCCCCGCCTGCGCATACGCCACTTTGACATCAGCGTGCGCAGAGTCGTCCATCTTTTGCGACTGGTGCGCCTGCGAATACAACATGGACGTGTCGTCGTTGAGCAGAAACGCCATCGCTCTAAAGGATCGGTACAGGTGAGGTCGAGAATGAAGACGACGCACACGACGTTGAAACCCTACGAGAGTGATATTGATGTAGGCGGAGAAAAAAAGAGTCTAAGATCGACAATCTATGGCCCAACCCCGAATCGAGCGTGGTAGTCTGCGTATATGTACAAGGGCCACAAATATTGGGGGAAGATGCTTGCAGCATGCAACCGGGCCTTCCTGAGCTCTTCGATATCCATACTCTTTATCCATCCTGTACACAACATTATTAATAAAATTCTGCCAACTAGAAAAAAGATTAATACAGAGCAAAGCTGGGTTGACTGGCCTTGGGATTAATTGTGAGTGGGCGGTGGAGGGCTGGGAGCGAAGATATTTATTCCGGACACCAAGCGGGGAGGCGGAGAAAAAAAGAGAAGAAACTTCACACATTGTTCAGCCCCGAGTCGAACGAGAATTGTCTGAGGAATAGACTTCATATGGCCCAGCCCCGAGTCGGACGGGGTCGTCTGCGGATATCCAATGAAGACCAAAATATCGACGGCAGATGCATACCAATGCTACGAGACCTTCCTGTGTTCTGTGAATACTTCCATACCAGCACTCCGTACTCAGTCTTTGACACTGAGGATGCCAAAAACGACTTGTCTGGTTTTGCGTGAGCCCCGGGAAGGTATTATTCGTAGCAATTTATTTTGTGGAGTAGAAGGTTAATTGAGAACAGCACTTGAGGATTTTACCAGCGAGCAAGCACCAAAGTAGAAGCGAGCCGTGAATATTGACAACCGAACGGAGAAGCGGAGAAGAAGAAAAAGACACAGCGGAAACTGTCCCCGAGTCGAACGAGGTCGTCTGCAGTATTACCTCGGCAGATGCATACGAGGCCTTCATACGCTCTGCGGATACCTCGATACCCGTGCTCGGTTTTTGTTTGGCATCTGATGTTCAGCAAGGCTTGGACTTGCAACCAAGGGGAATCGGGATTCGAAAAAAGGATATAGGGTCGAAAAGTTTTTTTCGACCTTCCTTGGACCCCCCTCCCCCTCCCTCCTTCCATAAAGGGAAGGAGCTTCCCACCCCTAGCGGCGGTCCGTTCTTTCCGGTCATGTGCGTCCTCACCGCCACCGCCCCAATTCGCCACAAAATTCACGATTTGTTTCCACATCATTGAGGGCATTGTTCCAGTCTGTCTACCTATTATGTGAGTACTAATGCATTAAATTTGACTTATTTTCGTTGTCATATGGCCCACAATTGGTCTACAAAACTGAACTGAACACTCCTCAGCTTACCACAGCCCTCTGTTTGAGCTCCCAACGGTGAACTTGAGCCCCTGAAGGCTCATAGACGTGTTTTAGAGGCTCTTTCCCCTCCCTGCTAATATATAGGTAGAAGTTTTTTTCGGCCCTCCCGGGACCCCCCCTCCCCCCTACCCCCTGTCGGAAATTCGAATCCCGATTCCCCCTTGCTTGCAACCGTAAAGTTACTTACTCAGTAAGTTGATGCAGTTGTTGTGTTCACCGCCCTAATCGCCGGAGAGCAAAGCCAAAACAAAGCTCCACGTCGAGGTTATATCCGAGTCCAATCTCGGCAGGGACCAGGGAGACGAGGGTAGAAGTTGCAGAACGGAGATCCTGTGCTTGGCGGTGGCGGTGCCCCGTCTTGATCCGCGTCTTCTCTTTGCTCTCTCCTCCCATGCCTTGCACTCCGCAAACGTCGTCAAAGGACTTATGTCTGGTCTGCGATGCAGGAAATAGCAGTGACGTCGAGCTAGCCAACGATGCGCCCAGAGTCGACGGGTCCCGTCGCCTCTTCCGCTCGTTATCTTTATGCCTACCTCCTCTCGCTCCTACTCGGCAACACATAAGAAGTCACTGCTCCGTTTGACTTTGGTATCATGTCCGCCTCCCACGAGATCCTGGGGATTATCTGCTGGGGCTGCAGGCGGGAATATGTAGATATGTAGAGCATCCCGATCCCAAGTCATGGACATCGGAACGCGAGTTCCGCACCGGTGGAGTATCTTGGGGAGTTCGCGGATTTGTTGGTGAGTTTAAGTTCGCGGATTATCTGGGTGAGTTCGCGGACTTATTGACGCAGGCACAGTCGAGCAACGCGGATCCGAGTGGGAAGCTGATTGCGCCGAATGTGACGGGGGTTTGAGAGGAATACGGTGCGTTTTAATCACTTTTTACTTCTACAGCTCTTGTCATTGTTCAATATATCCACGACGCCGCTCTCCTCTAGACTTAATTAATGTGAACTAACGGCAAACACAGGCCTCCTGCGCCTCCTACGCCAACTTCAACGTCATCTCCGACTCTTTCACCGCCGCGCTCTGGGAGCTCGACTACGCGCAGATAGCATACTCGAATTTCAGCAGCACAATGTTCCATTTGGGGGAGAATGTTTTTTATACTGTACGTATTTTATTGTCTTTACGTGCGTGCGTGCGATTGTGGGCGGGGAGTGGACGGGGGGTTTTTTGTGTTTTTTTTTTTCCCGGAGAGAAAGTGGCGTGGAGTGCGTACGTCGCCTCGCCTCGTTTCGCTTGAGTGTGCGTACGACCCTGGAGGAGGGTTGCGTAGCGATGCGTTGCGTGGGGTCGGGTGGGGTCGGGTTCGTGTGGATGTTGGATGGTGTGGCGTGGCGTGCAATGCGGATTTTCTCTAACCTAACCCAGATTCGTGTGGATGGATTGTTTGGATGAATGGATTGGATACGCGTATTCGATGGCGGTGTTCATCTGCTCACCCGTATTCGCTTTCCCCTCCCTCCTCATATTCATCTGCCTTTATTTCTCTGTCTCTTCCTCCTTCCGTCCTTCTCCTTTCCGTCCTCCTCCTTCCCCGACCCTCGCTACCCTCCCTGCCCGCATCGACTTCGTCCTCCCAATTATCTCTCCCCCTCCTTCCTCTCACTGTTTCCGTTACTAATAGCGCCATGGGAAGTGGGTATATACATGCAAATTCTATTTCCCCAGAAAATACAGCGGGGAGGACACATTTGTGTGCGTAACTTGAAGTACAGTAGATATATTTGAGATAAATCATGTCCTCGACTTCGAGTCGGGGCTGAATCCATGCATAGCCAAGTTTTCGGCCCCAACGGCACGCACGGGCACGCCCAGGCATCACGCACATACCACCGCACACCGCTGTTGTGACACGAATGACCGCAAGTATGGCTGCTGAGATACATTGAAGCGCATCATGCATCAATCCCCTCAAGTCTCCGGTACCCGAGTACCACGCACCTCTCGCTCCCGTTGCGCAACCAATCCGCATCTACCCCGCAGCTGCCGTGCGCTCCCTCTCAAGGGGCGGACACTGCACCCATCCGAAACAGGCCCCACTCAGCACCGCGCGCATATGCACGCGATGCAGCTCGACTCCGTGTGCTCACCCAAGGCGCGGGCCCTGCACCCCCACAGCGGCGGGTCCAGCATCCGTACAGGAAATTTCAGAGGGAAGATATCCAGTGTCATCCGCCCGCCTTCTCCAAGGAACGGCGCCATCGAGCGCCCGGATTTAATAGTGTGGGGAGCACGAGAGAAGCGAGATACGAAAGAGGAAGAAGGGAAGAAAACGTGCCCTTCGTGTAGCGTTGCAACAGACAAGCGCAGGAATCGCATACGGACCCGCACTCGCACATTTCCAATCCGCGCGTCGTTGATGGTTAGGTGTGAGCCACATGCGCCCCAGCCCCGCTCCATCGCACACGCAGATATCCACACCGATGTCTCGCATTGCGCCCCGTACAGATGCCGTCGCGCAGCCCAGGGTGCACTCCCTCCCAGTGCTCAACGCGCGCAATCCCCGTACATCCGCATTAGCACGCGTCTAGCTGCGCCATCTTCGCGTACGACGCCCGCCTGCCGACATCACATCGACCATGCGCACCCGGGCCCGAGGCTTCTCCACCCGCCTCTCCCCGCTCCTCCCTCGGCGAATGGAACCTCTCCAGCTGCGCAGCTGGAATATGTGGGACCCATACATTTCGACGAGCGCCACCCGTACCGGGCCACATGCACGAGCACTCCGCATCCTGCACGCGCAGCCCGCACCGCACCCCCGCCCCACGCCGCCTGTCGTGGTACGATACACCCAATGTCCAAGGAAACGATGGATCGGGCGGGCGCTTAATGGGCGCCTAACGCCTTTCCCCTTTTTAAGCTCCATCAAAGTCGAAAGAAGAAAGAGGGAAGATGTGGAAAGAGGAGGGGAAGAGTGATGCACCCAACGAGGCCGCTCTCTCCGCCTGAGAAGATTGCGTCTTTGGCCAGGCTACGAAAAGATAGCTAAGTCAGCGCTTGACTGACGAGGACGGAGAATGAAGTAGAATGAGGACCCTGCTCGGCCGCAGGAGGGGAGGGAAGGTAAGCCCTGCATGGCAAGGAAGAAGGGGAGGGGAGTACGAGCTCGAGCCTCTCTTGACACCAGCGGAGGGAGGAGCTCGCTGTGGCTCGCGCGCAGGAGTAATCCACGCACATCGCAGAGGTGGAAATAAGAACGAGGAGCGCGCGCCGACTCCGCACCTTCCTCGTCCTCGCCCCTCGCAGCATCACCTCCCGCGCGATGTATGTTGCCCCTATCTCCGCGTAGAAAACGTACGAAAAGAGCGAGAAACACACGTACCTCGCACCACTCGCCATACCACACCTCCGCCAAGAAAGCTCGCGCCGAGTTCTTTGAGAGAAGAGGGTATCGTTGTCTGTGAGGAGCGTGAGTATGGCAGACACTAATGATAGGTTAAAGGGGAGGTGATGGAGAATAGATAATATTCATTGCGGCAGGAGGAGGAGGGAGGGAATGGAGTGGGGAGTATGAGCCCGCGCCCGCACCTCGCTGTACGCTGGAGGGAGGCTGGAGGGAGGAGCTCCTTCGCGGCATCCCTTTCTGCTCTCCTGCTGCGGCTTCTAGCCTCCGCTGCGGCCGGGAACCCTCATCTCCCCGTTCCCCCCTGCTCCTGAGAAGCCGTGAAGCAAAGATGGGGTTTGAATGCTCCGCGCTTCCACTAACCCGCGGCGTACGAATCAGACAGAAAAAGGACAAAAGAACGTACCTTGTCCGTCACTGCTTCATCGAATACCGCACGCACACGCCGAGAGAAGCGGCAGCGTTCGTTACTCGCATGGGTATCCACGCCGCTGGTGACGCGCACGCAGCGTTGATTCTCTTCCTTGCTTGGCGCTCCGAGTCCATTGCGCCTTAGAACCCCTGGTAGTCGTCGTCGCAGGCTTTTTATTCCTCTCCCAGACTCCCGCTCTGACTCTTCGACCTTCTTCGTGCAATGATTCTTGCTGTGATTGGAATCGCGCTCGCGCGCATGGTTGGTGGAGGGCGGGGGTACTGGGGCCAGTGTAAAGCTAGAACCAGTGGACGGAAGTCTCAGGGTCCCAGTCCGGTGGATGGCCATACAAGAATCAGAAAAAAAGTCGACAAAAGGTACGCGAAAGGTCGGCGCCGAAAGAGGAAATATGTTGCACTGCCACTGGACTTCAAGTTGCCGAATTAACCGGGACAGACCAAAGCCTGCACGTACATACATTCGAACCCCCGGCACATTCAGCTTACGGGCGGCACATTCGGGGCCACAGCCGGCATATTCCCCGAATTTGCCGCCCTTGAGCGGATGGCCGCTTGGATGGCCGACACATTCTGTTGGCCGCTGTGTCTGTTAAACCACGGCACATTCCTACCCTCAATTCAGAGCCTGGGAGTTGCACTGCCATTTACCATCACGTTACAAGTCTTGAATATTAATCGGCACCAGCTTGGGCGCAAGGCAGAAACACGGTAGAGAAAGAAACGTGATTGAAACAGGAATCTAACAGTGGTAAATGTCTGGAGTTGTATCATCATTACTGTTGAAACTGGTATTGGCAAGAGTATCGGTGGTGTTTGCAATTTTTTTTTGGCTCACCTTTTCGACTTTCTTCGTGTAGCGCTCTTCAATCGCCTCCTGCATTGCGTTTGCGTGCCGTTGGAGCTCGGGAACATGCCTATCTCTTCGGCCGAGTTCCTTTCATCAACTTCGGGCTCTCGGTGACCTCGCACCTTGGGGGCAGTCGCTCCGGAAGAAATGTTGACAATGTGCGCATGAGCTAGAGAACGAAAAATGGCAACAAATTCAGGAAGCGGAAAATATAATAGAGGCGTACGACAGAATGATTGTTCAAGTCCGAGATTCGGTGCTGGCTTGCTGTATCAGGAAAATCCACTTTACTGAATCTGTGATAATTCTGCTGGATTCGGGAATCTGGGCGCATTTTGAGATATTCCTCCAGCTTTTCCTTCCCCGTACTTAGAGAAACCACAAGATGTTATAAATTTATTGAAGGTATGTAACAATCTTATCTACGATCCTAGGTAATGCCACCCACGCCATCGATGCCACAGACTTTGCTATCCTTCTGCCAAAAAAATGGCTGGATTAGCAATTTGGGACTCTTCAACAAAATGCGCGGAAATGCCTGGGTTTGAGGTACTGTCAGCTTGAGGTCAGTGAATATTACGATGACTGAAAAACAATCCTGGATACTCGCAGATATATGAATACCGGGGGGTTCAGATGAGACATAGCTGATATTGAGCTGCGCAAGAAGATTTGGGTAAATAAAAAAACATCAGCGGTAATTCCAGTTTGACAGCATGAGGACGGCATACCTCAAATTCGGGGATACCAGTTCTAGGAAGCGGCGGAGTCGTTAGCATGAAAGGTGACCTATACGGTTAAGTCACATGGCAGATAGGTCTCATGAATCGTAATCCCTGCAGCGAGTAAATCCACAAGGTCCTGGGCATGTTAGGTAAGCTTCCTTCAGTTGCGTGTAGTTCTGTGTACGACAACTTACTCAAGACTGCGCTGCATAGATTAGAGACCAGGGCATGTGTGCGTGGCTAGAAGATCGGAGCGCGGCGCTGGGTGCTTCGGTGTGCAACCTAGATGTGTCAGTATATTGCACATGCCATGTATGTGCCGCCTACACGCAAATAAGTTATTGGCCTAGAACGTAAATATTGGCGTGGTCTGTGAATAGCGAGAAATCAACCCAAAGAAGCGAAAAACAAGAGCAGCGAGATTCAGGGACACACCTGCGTGACCGCCTGCGCTCCAGAGATCGGCGCGAGATGTTGTTGGTCAAGTTCAAGTTGTCACCAAGCGCGTGCGGGGAGCGGAAGTATGTCGCGAACAGGGGATGCGTCTGAAATGAAAACGTAAACATGAGCACCGCGCATACAGGACAGCGAGGGGGGCCATGGCGCGACATACATAGGTATGGAAGTCGATCAATCGATGTACCGAGACCCTGTCCATGGAGAGTTGGTCGGTGGCGGTATGCTTCGAGTTATTGGTGCCATCGGTGGGGATTTTGACGCGTTTGAGGGGTTGTTGGAGCGAGGGGTGGTGGTGGGAAGAGGAAAAGAGGCGGGAATCCGCGGGATGTGAAGAAAAGACACGTGTCTTTTCCCAGAATACTTAGTCGGCGCCAAGGCCGGCACATTCCCGAAATGGAATGTGCCGCCCCTGTGTTCACGCACGGCACATTCACTCAATGTGCCGCCTGTGAGCTGAATGTGCCGGGCATTCGAATGTATGTAGGTGCCGCCCTTCGTATATACCCCGAATTAACCGGTGGCAAGTTCTCGCTCTTCTTGTTCTCGTTGTTCGCGAAGCTGTTCTCTATCGTCTAATCCCCCACCAATTTCGCCTGCTTTGTGCCGTCCAACCCCTTGCTTGTGGATCTGTCTGTGATCTGTGGCGCATCGTGGGGGCCGTACTCTTATTCTGGCTCTCTCCGAAACGGGCCGAAGGAAGAGAGGTTGCTGGCAATTCAACAGATTTAGCCGTCCTTCCCAACTCAGGAACTCAGCGCTCAGCTGCCAGGTGCACAACTCCCAGACTTGGACCTTAGGGTTTCTGATCGGACGCCGTGGTGCATAGTACTCGTGAGTAGTCTTAATGTACTTTGATCTATCTTTAATACAGCCGCAGAAATGGCCCTGGAACTCTCGACGGTGGAGGCACCGTGAAACCCAGGCAGAAATAACATAGAGCGCATCAACTATTCAACATTATTCAAATTTATTCCCAAAGTGTGTTGACTCTCTCCTCGGTTGGTTCGCTTGTTAATTTGGCATGAAAATATGTATGCATCGGGCGTGGTTTACGGTACACATCGAGCTTTCTTTGCCAGCCTTTGTTTGAATACTCTGGGATTCGACTCCCCGCGTCCGAATGCTCAGTTTTGACTTTCTCTTTATTCCTTCCGTTCTAGACATCTTTTTGTAGACCGTGCGGCTTTCGGCTAGGCGTTAGGCCACAACGAGGAATAACCTGGGGCGCTTCAGCTATTCAAGTAATATCATTATTCAAATTTATTTCGAGTACTGGTGCGTTGTCCCTATTTCGTTCGCGTTCAAACGAACCACTTTATTCGATAACCTCGCCCAGATGACCAGCAAAAAACAACCGGGTGTGGTGCACGGGACAGAACACATCGAGCTTTCTTGGAAGTCCTTCAGGGAAGCGAGTTGTTCGCAGTCCGGGGTTCGATTCTCCGCGTCCGATTTGATTATGGGAACTGTTTCCTTGCTTTGGTAATTCCATGTCCGACCGATTATTTTTGTGCGCTGGACAGCAAATAACTTTTCAAACTCCAAGACTGAAAATCTACTGGTGTGTCCTCCCATTCATCACACCCATCTTACTTCACAATTGAATGAACTGGGCGACAAATGCGACGTTGCGACTCACGCCGGAATTTACACCTCAAATAAGTGGGCGTGGTGTTGAGTACATACGTACCTCACAGTCCGGGTTCGAATTGTCACATCTTCGTCTGGTCTAGTTTTAGTTGTCAGGTGGTAGCCGTAGGTCTACCTTCCGAGGACCCTTGATTATCGGTTGGTAGGTCAGATACTGGGTTCGGACAAAATTTCCAAATTGGCCGGTCGAGGTCGGATTGGAATTCGGACAAAACCTCTGGAATGGCGGGAGCTCAGATCGAAAATTCGGACACCAGATTCACTGGTACTGGTAGTCAGATCGAAGTTCAGACAATGCTGTGCCACTTCAGTAGCAGTTATGTTTACTTGGCGTCCTTTGTGATCATGATGCAAGGCGTCGAACACCGAATTAAGCAATAGCCTTTGTGCAATTTGAATTCACGGACAATGGAAAGAAAAGTTCGGGAACGCAGTTGCAAGCCTGAACACGATACGACGCACAGGGAAGGCGAATATGAATATTTTAGAAATAGAAGAGGAAGGGAGCTAAGAAGAGGACTCACCAGAGTAATAAAGGAGTTTTCTTACAATATTTGTACGGCTTCTGAAGCATTCTTTTCGAAAAATTGAAGGTCAGATGCAAAGTTCGGACAAAATTTCGACGAACGGCTCACTAGAGGCAGAATTCGGACAAAATTTTCCAGACAAGGCAATCTGAAAGTTCGGACAAAATCTTTTGAAAGGCCAGAATCGGCATCTGACCTACCAACCGATAATCAAGGGTCCTACCTTCCGCCGCATCTGTTGTGCTCTGCTCAATCTGGGACTGAATGCCCTGTAAAGTATATGAGCATCATTCTAGATGTGACCTTCAATCTATTTCATCCTGGTCCCTTGAGAAACACAAATTCTTATCGTGCGAAGTGTCTGCACAGCCACAGTATTGAACGGCAGAAAGGTGTGCAGCGCGGTCGAATTTAGAGTTGAGGGAGATTTTTGAGGAGAAAGCTATTTTGAAGGGCTCCTCACATCCAAGGTGTGACCTTTGTCGGCCACTGAGTCCGAGTAGAGGGTTTCTAATCGGGAAGCCTGAACTACGGCTTCGATGTGTCAAGTGGAATAAGAGGTTATTCTTTTGCCCTCGCCAAATTCTTCAAAAATAAATAAATAAATTGTTGATAGCTTATATGATCTGACCAGGGAGACTAATCTTCGGCGGGGGGTTTTTTTTTTGTGCTTCACATGTATTTGCAAGCTTGCGAATTAATCCTCGCTGGACCTTTCCTCCGCCTTTCTGTTTCTGTCCAACTCAGTTTTTCTTATCCACCTCACAGAGATTAATTACTCAAATAATCCGGCGGGTTAGTATGCCAGGGTTTGACTCCCACCTCCAAATAAAAGTCATGTCTTGATTGGTTTTTTCGCCCGCCTGGCCGGGAATCAGGGCCAGGCCAACCCACCAGTGGAAAAACATCTCCATCTGCTGTTTCTCAGGTGTTCACCTCATTTCTGCACCAGCGTCATAGAGGGATTAGGTGCTCAAATATTCAGGCGTTGGTGTACGAACATGACGGGCCTTCTTGCTCGATTTTTTCTGGCAATTAGTGCCTCACAGATCGGGCGACTCCTTGCATCCAAATGGATCTATTCCTTCTTTTTCGTTCGCCCTTTTTAATGCTTTGGCTATTGGTTCAAAATCAATGGAAGACCTCAGAATCATCACAGATTATCGCACCCAGCCCCGCCATTCAATTCTTGGGTATCTGTTCCAAACTGCGCATGCCTTCCAGGTCAGCCAGCTCGGCCTCTGTATGCGCCGCATCCTCTGCGCGCCCAAGGACACGTAAATCCTCCGAAAGGGAGTGCAAAGACTTGATAAGCAGATCGAGAAGAGCCGGCGTGGTCTGCGTAACAGTTCGGTAAAGGTGAGCAGATTGTCCCTCGGCACGTAGGGCATCTTCGCTGAGGCCGACACTTCGAAAATCTCGGGCTGATTCATGAAAGGAGCAGGCGGTGCATTTAGCATCTGTCTTCGCCAAGTCGCGATAGATGTCAGCTCCTTCTTTATCGGCGTGCAACGCATCTTCTTGGCGATCCACTGTGCGGAGGAATGCAGCCAGAGAGCAAAGTGCACTGGCGAGTCCCGCTTCCAACCCACCGGTGTGGTCCGGGAGGCTCCGATATATATCAACAGATTCCCCCGCGGCGTGTACCGCGTCTTCGGCATTACCAACAGCACTGAGACTGAAAGCCAGATTCATGAGAGAGGAGGCGAAGGAGCCCATAATCAGGTTCTTGATAAGAAAAACTGTAAGATCGGGGTCTGTCGCGATCAGCCTGCGCTTGAGATCAACTGCTTCCTGTGCTATTCTCAGCGAATCTTCGTGCCGACCCAGCGCACGCAGAACAACACTCTGATGTTCCAGAGAGTTCGCGAGTAGTACAGGCATAGTGCTCGTCTCCTGAAGGCTGCGCCGGAGCTCCACAGCCTCTTCACAGGTGAGCAACGCGTCTTCATTGCGTCCCAGCTCGTGCAGATCCGCCCCAAGTGCATCTAGCGAGCTGGCTAGATCGTCATTTGGGGTGGAGCACATCGCTGCCACCCCTCGGCAAAGCTCGACTCTTTCTTCATCCACGCGTAATGCTTCGTCATGACGACCCATGGACCTGAGATCCAGAGCGAGACAAGCCAAGGGATGGACAAATTTAGTGGTGGAGGGTGGGTCGGTCTTCCTCTGTTCACGTAGAAGCTCGACAGCTTCTGCATAAATGCACAACGCATCCTCGTAGCGGTGCACCTTCCCGAGGGTTGTGGCCAGCATGGCTAGTGAACTTGGGAGATCTATTTTAAATGTGGGTTCCGTCGCTGGAAGTTTACGGGAAATCCCCACCAAGTCTTCAGCAAATTGAATTGCCTCTTTGTGGTAGCCCAGCAGCATGAGTTGGCCACATGACTTGCGCAGCGTAAGGCAAAGATGCAGAGCCAAGACCGGGTCCATCTCTGTCTCTGGGAGCTTGTGACGAAGCTGAGCCACCTCCTCGTCAGCGCGCAACGCGTCTCCCGGGCGGTCGACCGTTCTAAGAAATACACCGAGGTAATAGAGCGAGCAGATGAGGTCCGTGGTGGCATGGGCAGAGGTGTCCATCTCCACAAGTTTACGGCGGAGCCCGGTGAATTCCTCACCGGTTTGAACCGCCTCTTCATGGTGGCCACTGCCAGAGATCCATTGCCAGTTGTTCCATTGACTGGCATAGTTCGCTGGTAACGCTGAGATCAGCCACCACAAGTTTGCGATGAAGGTCCACAGCTTCTCTCTCCACATTTAAAGCATCTCTGTAGCGGCCCACCTCCCTGAGCTGTTGACCAGAGTATCTAATGACGACGCGAGAGCCTTTGTTGCACTGGGATCCTGCGACGCTAGCTTACGACGAAGCTGGACTGCCTCCTCGTGTCTGCGCAAAGCATCGCCTTTACGACCAGCGGCACTGAGATGTCCACCGAGGCTATGGAGTGCGAATGCAAGATCCCTGGCTGCTACAGGGTCTGCCTCCCCGAGCGTGAGACGCAGATCGACGACCTCTTGACTAACTTGAAAGGCTTCGGTGGTCCGGCCAGCTGCATTTAGATGCACGCCGAGGTTATGCAGCGAGGTGGCTAGGTCACTGGTGCGACCTCGACCGGGGTCCGTCTCCGCGAGGTTGCGAAACAGCTCAACGGCTTCTTCACCGGGTTTTATCGCATCGTCCGGGCGGTGGATCAGGTGGACAGCAGCAGCCAGGTCATGCAGTGCATCAGCTAGATCCCTGGATGCATTGGGATCATTGGCAGCAAGCCCACGACGAAGCTGAACGATCTCTTTGTCGGTGTTTAATGCGTCTTCCGGGCAGCCCATCCCCCTGAGCGCTGCCGACAGACTGACCAATGACACACACAAATCCCTGATGACGGCTGAGTCCTCCTCCGACAGCCTGCGACGAATACAAACTGCATCCTTGTGAGCCTCCAACGCCTCTTCATGGCGTCCCGCCACCTGGAGCCTCACACCCAGCCTGTGCAATGACGAGGCAAGGTGCGTGTTGATGCTGGGGTCTGTCTCCGACAGTTTACGCCTCAGCTTAACCGCCTCCATCTCAGCGTGCAACGCGTCTTCATAACGGCCCACCACCGAGAGATTCCGAGCCATATTGGTCAAAGTCCTCGCAAGAATCTTGGTGAGTACGGGGTTCCCTGGCAGCATTCGCAGAAGTCTGATGGCTTCTGCATAGCACCTCAGTGCATCTTCGTGGTGACCTGCCCTCGAGAGTTCTACACCCTGTTTGTGCAATTTGAAAGCGCGCTTGCGGGTGGCGGCAGTGTCCGTCACCGGCGAAATTCCGGCAATGGTTTCCTCTGGAACATGGACTCAGCTTCTCTACACTTGGATTCGAATTTGCGGAGGTACAAACCTATTGCTTTGAATGTCTCCTTGAATAAACGAAACATGATGTAGTCGGTCGGGGCTTTGCTGTCTGTCCGGTGGTAACTCAGTCTCGGAGGTCCTATTTGGACAGAACAGATCAGTTCGAAAGATTCCAAGCAGGGTCAGACCAGCATTAAATACCTATTCGAGCCGTTGGTGGTAGTCGCAGATAGAGAGAGCCTGAGAAAGCTGCCATCCTGTCTTGGCAACTAACTCCCTGGGCTGTGGCACGGCTGATTTCCAATCATGATGTGTTCCTGGCGCGTCGCATCTCTCATCAGATGGGGGCAGCGCAAACAGGAGAAACACTTTCGGGTAGCATCCGAGTACCGCAGGAGCAAGAGATCGGATGAAGCGCATTTGGCTAAAATTTGAAGGGACTGTCCCATAATAGTTAACGCATTGCCGTTAAGCGTCGCACTGAACTTGAAGTTCAACCAATTTGTGACGCGGAATCGGCGGTGTTGTGTGGGCTAGTTCACCACAACTAGATTTCGAACCCCCTAAGTTTTTTTGCGAAGGCCGCGCGCTGAAGAGTGCGTATTAGCGCGCGCCAATTAGATTGGTTAGAAATCCCCGTCCGCCCGGCGGCAATCTAAGGTTGTATTCATACTGTACTATTAAAATCAATTCGTCAGTCACGCGTCACGGGGGTGCTTAATGTGACGAATTTTGCAACCTTGTCACGCGTCACCCAAGCTCTTGACGAATATACTTTTCGTCACAGTAGGTTCAAAATTTCGCTTCAGGGGTGCTTGGAGCAATTTTCCTCAGCTGTGGGCACTTCCCACTCAATTTATGGCCCTTTTTGGCTTCAAATCTCATAAATATCGTGGCTCAGAGCAAGTTCAACAGCAAAAAATGCATTTTTCTGCATCACTCAAAGATATGTTGAAATAAATTGCTCAGGTTATTCCTACATTATTCCGTTGAGTCGCTTTTCATTCATCACAACTCATGGAATATTTTTACGGTTTGACGAAATTTTGGGGGATGTCACGCATCTCGAGCTCGCTTGACGAATTGACGAATTGGAACTTTCGGTCACGCGTCACACCCCTTGACGAATTGATTTTAATAGTACAGTAATGGTGTGGTGATTAAGTGCCTTTGTAAATAAAAATAAAAATACTTCAGATCATGATGCATGCCGATAATTATACATTCGCGAATACATGCAGTGCGCTTAATTCGCCTCCAGAACCCCGCCAGGCACGAGCTGAGTCAAAGCCCAACGCAGCCTCAGGACCGCAAAGAGTAAGAAAAGCAGGGGTGAAAACACCCTGCCCTTGGTTCGAGCTACTACAATTGAACGAGATGAGGGAGACTCGATTGGTTCCGTCCCACGGCGTTGATTTGGCTCTGAGTAAAATTGCAGCATAAAAAATGGACCGAACCGGAATTTTGAAACGCGGAGGGATGGAAGATAAATATGCCTACACAGATCAATGAATCCAGGAATTGAAAAGAGGAATTTCGGAGGAGATGAGAAAATAATCTGCACGGATCCAAAACTCTTCGATTGAACACCGGGCTGCGAGTTATGAATTTTCTTATACGGAGACTGGCTGTGGAAGGAGACTCGCCGCGTTCCATACACCATGTCTGATATTTGGCCCAATGGATTTTTGTATGAAGCGCGCGAGTAAGATGCAAAGAAGCAGAAAGATGACGGCAGAGGAAAAGAGCGAGAATAAATTCAGGCTCAGGGCGGTTCATAATCCATGCTCATTATTTTCCAAACTCCCGCAAATCGTATATCCTCGGTGGTCAGCCAAAAATCAGCGATGTGGGATTATGAAACACTCTAGGACACGGGAGTAGAACTTAGGACTACGGATTAGTATTTAATTTGATCTCATGAAAGCTCACTCTTCGATATTTGCACACCTCGTGATGCATTCAGACATGTACGCAGGTACTTGTCACCAAGGAAAGTTCACAAGCTCAGATCTCGGAATAAATTATTACACACCCTGAAGTGCAACACCAAAAATTCACCACCCTTCTACCTACATAGAAATATCCCTGCTTAAGATTATTACAGATATATCTACTTCCGGCATTGCTTGTTCTGTACTTATTACTCCGCAACCAAGTGTATGTTTGCTTGCCCGGAGTGCGCCTCATCTCAGGATAGAGAGTCAATCGCATCTGGGAGGCCAGGATTATCTTCGTTGAATCACCTTGCTTCTTTGGATGCGACATCAATCTTGAATTTTTCTAGATGACACCGGCCACATTCTCCAATAACAATTTCATAAGAAGCTTCAGAATCGCGTGATTCCGGCATAGAATTTGTGCCAGAGACTGCGGAGGTCGGACGGCAACCAGAAGAGTTTCAAGAAGCTTGAATTGCTCCGAGCTTGCAACGGCCCTCAATAGAAAATAAGGAAGGCAGCCGAGTGCGAACTCAGACCTGAAAATTGCCTTCAGAGGCTAGAAGCGTTGCCCACATTCCAATGATGAACAAGCATCGCTGTCGACTCCACCATCAATCTACTTGGCCAAAGGAAAGGCTGTCCCACTGGCAGGTTAAGTCCAGTTGCTCATCCATGGAAGTGGAGTCCCAAATAGTCTCTTAGGGGGATGAGCAGTTTCTTGGAGAGCATATAGATTCGGAACGCGAAGAACCCTTGCACTGAGCAGGGCATTAGCCAGGGGGGAATGGAGGCAGAAACACGTACCACCGAATCCAACAAACCCATCAAATAATGCACCTATGGCGAGGGATATTGAGTAAGGGCCAAAGACGCGCTCCGGGTGCATGAAGTCGGTTATGGTATAAATGTATAGCGTGTGGCCGAAGCATAGTATGCGCACGACATCACCGATCCTACCACGGTCAGATAGATGCAACCGACGGCATGGCCCGCGTACCAGACAAGTGCGACCTGACCAAGATAATTAGTTCGCCATTCTCCGAGTTAGCTTTTCACAAACCAGAGCCTTGATTTTTGAGGAGTCATCTGGGAAACGGCTGTAGTATGTATACGTCTGGGTCGTCGACACGTCAAAAAGGACGCAGGAGATCAGGACACCGATTTCCCAGACACCTGAGAGAAAGAGCGAAATGGGAACAAACAGAAAACCGGGATTAAGTGCGCACCGGTGATGATGTTTGGATTGAAGGCTACGATGGAGTCCATATGGTGGGTGTTTCTTCCTGAGATGGTGGGGGAGGATTGCCGCGGAATATATAATTTGTGCCGGAGAGTATTCTTACTCTGTCCTTGGAAAGCGAAGCGACCTGTACATGATGATCATTGAGCCGGATGCTCTTCCCATGATCATGGTGAAACATACCACGAAGTTTCCAGGAACGACGCTCTGAAGCTGTTAGTCAGGAGATCAGGACCCAGTTTTCCCAGACACCTCCGGCGCTCCTGGGGTATACGGATTAATATTCCAAAGCGCAGCGCCGTTACTGAATCACGCCCCCGCTCGACTTTTCGCGCGATCCGCTGTACATGATATAAGATACGCAACATCTCTGCGCTGGTGAACGTGCATGCACTGGTTCCTGGTTCCTGTCCTTTTGACTTGCGCATCGTCTCCATCTCGCGGGAAATATTGGGAGATTATTTATTGGTTTATTGGGCCTGCAAGCGGGAACAACCCGTACAGCATTCCGACCCCGAGCCACGGGCATCGGAACGCAAGTCACGCGTCGCGGATTGCACCTGGCCGATCCGAGCTGAAAAGTTGCTTGCGCCAAATGTCGAATGTGGCGAATTTCGGATTTTTACGAAACGAGGAGCTCCGGTATCCGTGCGCTTTTCTTCACATCTATCTAAAGGCTTGGGATTTTACAAGAATTATGCCACGGGTGCGGTCTGAGCGCGATTGATCGTGAGCCAGAATATTCCAGACCACGCGCAGAGGCGGAGGACATGATGACACTGCTCAAAGGTGCGCAGATGCATACCACACGCTCCCAGGCCATCCTACGTTCAGTGGGTACTTCGATATCAGTGCTCCTTTTACATGCAAAAAGCCACCACGGAACATTTGGGTGCGATCTGAGTGAGGCACATGAATTGGATAAAAATCAGCAGATAGAATGACGGAGAAGAAAAAAGGAAGCAAGAATGGGGATGGCCCAGCCCCGAGTCGAACGGGGTGGTCTGTATATACAATAATTATGGAGGGCAGATGCATGCCACAGGCTACCAGGACCTCCTACGCTCCATTGAGGCCTCAATAGTACTGCTTGGTGTCCGGCCTTCAAGTTGACCACAGATCTAGCCCATAGCGTTCAACTAACGCCAGCCCTAATTTTGCCATCTTTTGCGTCTGTCTGAGTTGGTCGTGGAGGCTTGAAATTTTCAAACTCAAAATTCGTAGTCTGAGTGCAACGAGCTGGGAGAAAGCAGTAACATAACGTGCAGTGATTGGATAAATTGAGGACATAGAATGGAGGGACTGAGGAAAAAATCCAGGCATTCCATTATGGCCCAGCCCCGAGTCGAACGGGGTCGTCTGCAGTACATGGCAAGACGGTTTATTTCATGAGGTGCAGCTGCATACCAATGCTACCAGGCCTTCCTACACGCTGTTGTGGCCCAGGTATCCGCGCTTATTTTTGCAACTGATGTTCATGAATGCTTGGAATTCAAATACTTATGCCCCTGGTGCAACGGCTGAGCGCGATTGATCGTGAGCCTCCCATGGAGCGATAAGAGACGCAATGTCCGGATTCGAGAGTGTAAAATAGAAAGGCGGAGAAGAAAAAAAGAGTCTACTATCGACAATCCGACATAGCCTGGCCCCGAGTCGAACGGGGTCGTCTGCAGTCCAAGTTTGATGTGACACTATGGTGCGCAGAGGCATACCGATGCTACCAGGCCTTCCTGACCTCCACTGAAGCCTCGATATCTGCGCTGCTTTTCCAGCTATAAGTTGTTCGTGCAGGCTAGGGATTTCCAAACTCAAAATTCGTAGTCTGAGTGCAACGAGCTGGGAAAAAGCACCAGCAACATGATGCAGTGATGGGATAACAGTCAGGAGATAGAATGGAAGGACGGAGAAAAAGATTCTAGGCATTCCAATATGGCCCGGCCCGAGTCGACCGAGAGTCCTGCAGTAGACATCGACTGTTCAAGACTGTTTATTGTGGGCAGATGCATACCACACACTACCGGCCCTTCCTACCTACTTTGGACCCTCGGACATCTGTGCTGCCCCTTTCCGTCGAACGTTGAAGAAGACCGTGATTTAAAGACGAAGATTCGCATGCAGCTTCAGTGCAATTGGTCGGGAGTGGGGATATTTATATTTGAACACCAAGCAGAGAAGCGGAGATCAAAATAAAGAAATCTGATTCCATTGCCGAAGTATCATCACCGAAAGCGGAAAATCCATCCATGGCCATATATGGCCTTCCAAGGTACGCCAGGACCGGAAACCCCGGAAGGCTTCACCTGGCCATGGAAAGCAACCACAAAGCCTTGGAAGGTTCACCTGGCCAGGTGACCTTGGGGCCTTTGTATACCTTCCAAGGCCTTGTATGGCCTTCCCCGCCAATCTCAATTCTGCCGAGGTCTCCGCCTCTATACCAATATCACTGAACCGTTCGCGCACAGGAGGATAAAATGAACAATTGTATTAGGCACAGTATACAACACACAATGAGAAATAAGCCATCCATCCCCGCTAAACGCGGGGACTGCAAGTGAAACGTAACAGTCCGTGCGAAGAGCACCTCGAGCGCGCTGCGATGGATGACAATAATCCATATGAGGTCCACCCAAGGTTGCGGAGATATGCGAAGAGGGGGAGCGGCCAATATTGCGGCCAGCGATGAGTTTGTTGTGTAAGCCTTGGTACGACTGCAGTCTTGTACGGTACAGCACTTGAATGCCGTGTTCTTGAGCACCTTGAGCTGTCTTGGGGATGACTTGAAGAGACAAGGCGACCGCGAGTGCCGAGCGCAAGGGGAGCGAATGCAAATGAAGGATGAGGTCGAGTGGGATGACTTGGCTTTGATCGCCAACGCTTGAGGTTTGTGCTTCATTCCGCCGACCGTCATTGAGGAGTGAAATCACGCGCTGGCATGGAGCGAGTATCCAAAGAATCTTGGTATCTTGATATCAACGGGTGTAGGAGACAGTCCTTGGCCTGCTTGAATCCAAGTAGGAGCTTCGGTAGCCATTGCTTGACGGTGTGTCAGCGACGGCGCTTTAGGTCAGCCTGACCGTGACGTAGCCCGACGTGGCCACAGTCCCAGCGCGGGTGTTGAGGGGAAAGATGTCACTGCATTGAATAGCGAGTGACCATCTGCCAAGAACCCATGCAAGTTGAACCAGAACCCGGACCATGGGAATGGTGTGCAGTCGATGCAGCAATAACCCGGTCTAACCGGGTTATTCCGGGTTGCTGTTCTGTGTTGCTTGCAGCGAGAATCGTAGGCAACGAGTGTCCGATACTGATGTAGTGTACTCGGACACACACAACTCTAGTCCACTAGCAGTGTTCCATGTTGGCGTTGGTTGTGGGTACACTGCTCTATGACCATGCAGACCTCCGCCGGGTAACCGGCCAGAGTCTGCCTTGCTAATCCACATGGAGGCAAGTGTCTCGACATGTGGATGCAAGTTGGTGAAAGCAGTTTCCGACAACGAACCGCTTGGGCCCGAAGGCTGCGGCAACCAGGGATAGATGGAGAGAGTTGAGTATAGGGGCCAGGGGTCTGTCACGACCGCAACTGTGAGAAGACAGGACCCAAGGCGACGAGACAGACAGAAGCAAGACCAGCTTAAGTCACACACAAGTCAAGTCAAGGCCAAGGTAAGGCCGGAGAATAGACGAGATAGAATCTACCGTACAGGGAGATTCTACTGCTACTTATATACTGTGAATACAAAGGGGTCCGATCATATGAATATGCATTCTCCACTGATCATCAAAGGATCGAGATGTCAGTTGCAAGGGGTGTGGTTGAAATGCGATCGTGGTTGAAATACGATTGGGTTGAAATGCGATTGTGTTTGAAATACGATCGGGGTTGAAATACGATCGTGGGCGAAAGATGATCATGGTTGCAATATGATCGATAGAAGTTCAAGTGAGGAGCCAGAGCGATCATGATCGAGTATAGGGTTCAGTGCTCCTGACACTGAGGAGTCCAGGGACTAGTGTCAGTTGGACACATAGGAGTAGGCCAGGGGATAGACACCTGTCCACGGAGAGGGGTCGTGAGGACAAGTCGTTTCGAGTCCTAGGGGTTAAGAATAACCCTGGCGATGATGTGTAGTTTGATAGGAGGTTGAGGAACGACCAGGCAACAGTGTCGCTCTGAATATCCTCGATCATTGGTTGTTTTGATCTGAAACCCGGGGTTCTAATAACCCGGGGATGTGTTTGAGCCGCAATGAGCGGTGTGAATTGCGCGAACGAAAGAGGCCAAGAAATGCCAAATCATGACACAACGGTGGGCGTTTTGACGCACCTTTGACGTGTTGGTGGGTGTGTTGGGGCAAGGGTGGTGGTGGAGGAAGAGAGGAGGCGGGATGCGTTCGGGGCAGAAAAGACAGGTGTGCTTTCCCAGAATAGTCAGTGCCAAGCCCGGCACATTCCCGAAATGGAATGTGCCGCCCCTGCGCTCACGCGCGGCACATTCACTCAATGTGCCGGCTGTGCGCTGAATGTGCCGGGGGTTCGAATGTATGTACTTGCGGCCTTCGTATACTGTAGTATTTCGTTCAAATCGACAGTCACGCGTCACGCACCCCCCTATCGATATCGATATTTGGCAAGGGTCACGCATCACGCGGCCGTTTGTTGAACCTCCCGAGTGTCACACAGGGCTCAAATTTGCCTGTAAGACCCAAAAAAGCCAAAATTTTTGTTTCAATGTCGAAAATTTCGCTGGTGTCACAGCAAATTTTGGCTGTTGTCGAAATGTCGAATTGATTTTTTGGGTCACGCGTCACACCCAGTGTCGATTTGAACGAAATACTACAGTATACCCGATGGGTAGCAGGGTAGAGACGGTACAGCGGAACGCTGGGTGGTTTAGACGAGCGCAACAGTGCCCTCCCACACGTAGCCGTTGTTGGTCGCGAAGAAGGGGCGCTCCACAGGGTTGGTCCTGATCAGGTAATTTTCGTGGAATTTAATAATTAGTTGAATGTTCTGAAAAGCAAGTGAAATCAAGGCGTACATGTAGAATTGAGCGCGCTGGAACTGTACATGTGGTTCCTTGATGCGTTGGGAAACCTGCAGCCGAGACACCCTCGAGGACGTAGTCGTGGAGACCGCCATGGCCCATGATGACCTCGGGGATGGTGGTTCTGATGCACGTTGAGATGAATGATAGGAAGTATTACCGAATTCGTACGTGTAGAAATGGTCGAGGTGCCGTTGTACATGCAGTAGAGCGGCACGAGGGATGTGTTGTACAAGGAGATACAGTAATTTTCTCACAGGCAGAAAATGCTTTCCTAACCTCCTTTTCCGTTTCCGCGATCAGCATGAAATCGGGGCCGCCATTCGTTGGACTGAGGAATTGATAAAATGTACAAGGGGATAACCTTCTCACAGGCAGAAAATGCTTTCCTAACCTCCTTTTCCGTTTCCGCGATCAGAATGAAATCGGGGCCGCCATTCGTTGGACTGAGGAATCGTGGCAAAGGAGGAACTCCTCGTCGGAAACAACAACAACAGTCTGGAACTGCCTCGCCCCCAACTCACTCAAGATAGGAGTCTATCATGTCCACGATGCTTGTGGGATTCTCGAAAACCCCTCCAATAAATCTGAATTTCTGGTACCAAGTGGAAAAATCTTCCGAGTCGAACTTCAACTTGCTCCCATTCACCTCTGAACACATCCTGTGTGGCTTTACACAATTCCACCACATTGACCCGCATGGCATATATAATCAACTCGCCCCCAACAAATGCCGAGTAGAGGAAGCAGTAGGGGGGCTTGGGTAATCTGCCATCCGAAAATGATATTATAGCTGTGATGTGGTTCATGACGTTGGGTGAAACAGGGGCACAACTTGGCGGAGAAAAACCATCAGATAAAAAATCATATTCAAGCATGCCCATTACCCATTGAAAAAAAAAACATACAAGAGTCAAGGAATAGTCAAACTACATAAACTACACAAGCCCAGCCGCCTTTCAGTCTGCCAGTGTCCGCGTACGAGGAGCCTATGTAACATGACAAATTAGCACGGGTTTAGATAGTGAAAGGAGTGTTGAATATAGACCTTTATTCGGTGACCTCGGTGGCTGCAGCGACATTGTAATGCAGACCAAACCCATGGCCGCAACGCTGGCAA
Source organism: Mycena leptocephala (assembly GCA_029378395.1). NCBI lineage: Eukaryota > Fungi > Basidiomycota > Agaricomycetes > Agaricales > Mycenaceae > Mycena > Mycena leptocephala. The sequence continues at coordinate 38,106 of JARJLF010000559.1, read as the reverse complement.
GTGGAGCCTGTGCCGACGAAGGCCGGGCAACCGTCGAACATGGTGCAAGCACCAAAGCCAGCCTTTTGGCCTGGGCCAGTGGCAGCGCTGTCGACAAGGGCGTTGGTAGGCTCGGTGGTAGCTTCGGTAGGTGCACTGGCGGCAGCGAAATCGGAATGTAGACCAAATCCATGGCCGCAACGCTGGCAAGTGGAGCCTGTGCCGACGAAGGCCGGGCAACCGTCTTTTAAGGTGCAAGCACCGAAGCCTCGCTCCTCGCCGCCAGGGAGGGCATTAGCGGCGGCGTTGGTACTCTCAACAGCACCAGTAGCCTGCATACTCTGGGTATCGGACATGAGGTTGTTGGTTGTGTGGGAAGTGAATGTGGAACGATTTCGTCTGTGGATGGCGAACTGAGGAGTGAGATTGGGGTTGCTGTGGCTTATCTATGCAGATAGCTTTACCTTGCATGAGCATTTACAATGTGGGAAAATTTTGACACCCGACACTTTCGCAAAGAATGTAGATCACGGCAGTAGAACGTCTTTTGGCACCGTTTAACACGCCATGACTTTCAAAGAATACTAGGAACCATCGAGGATCGGAGAATAGTGGCTCACATGCTCTCCTGGGCCTATAACATCAAATTTCGGGGGTACAACGGGACCATGTTCAACGATATCCATGATTGTTTGTGTTGAATCTGTCGTCTTCATTTTGTGACTGGTCAATATTGACCTCGATTTCAGTCACCAATTTCCCGGACACCGCCAATCCTGAACACACCATGTACAGCTACCATCCCATTATACAAATAAAAATCAGCGGTGGACGGGTCATTGACGCTATCAGCACCACATATCTTCGGACCGATGGGACTAACATGACCATCGACCGCGGCTCTAAAATCCCCCCTGGAAGCCCAAGTTGGACGGTCATCGGTCTTGGCAGTAAGAAATCCCGTTCGCTTGCCGTCCAAGTCCAGTGATTTTTCACTGTCTAGACTGGGAGATCATCTCTCAGATTTGCGGGTTTTCCGGGATGTATCCAGATTATAACCAAGATTTACTCATCCAGCTGTCGCTTGTGATCACGGACACGAAGACCGGAGCCATCAGAGTAGTAGGGGTGAGTTTTCTTTCGTTTTGCCCCTTGCGATTGTCTCATCCGTTCACTGTGTTGAAGCCAATCGGAGGCGAAAACGGTACTGCCGAGGGAAAATTCTGGTGTCGCAGACCCCATGTGCCTCGCTGGTTTCCACACTCCTGGCAGTACTCAAGGTATGGACCCGTATCCTAGCGCTACGAGCACAAACCCACGATGGCCCCCGTGTAGCTGGAATCTCTGGCCTTTCCATCGTTAAATCCGGAATGGCCCAGTAGGAAATAATTGAACGTACATGTCTATATTTTGGATGCAGGACTGCCCTTCAATAGTTATTTTTCATTAGCAGAAGTTTGATATACCCAGATGAGTAATACCGTTTTGGGGGTTATACAACCAGAAAATCAGTGGCCCCATCCCACCTGTGCAACCCTGTTCCCGGGCGGTGTTCGGTGGACCGTTAGCCCTGTTACTATCCCCCCCCTAGAACTCGGACACCAAAGAAAGATCGGTAGATATCATTTTATGCAATGGTCCTGGATGCATTCTGAGTAGATAGATCGTCAGCAATCTGTCTTTTACCTTGGTATCAAATTTTACTTCATGAGAAACGAATAAGAATTGAGCAAACGGCGTCGTTTTTTCGGCGGTAGTCAGGTGTCCGAGTTCTAGGTAACAGGTCAAATTCTGATCGCCGGCCTCATAGCTAACCACCTTGTGGTCGTAGCGCCTCCAATTTCATAGGGTGGGGGAACTCCAACTGGAACTAGAGTAAGCATTTAGCAGTGGTCAAGGCAAACCCACGGTAGTCGACAGGCAGCATGAAATTTCTTGCCATCATTTTTGGCAGTTGAGAGATCAATTTGGCAGGCATGCCATGATTTTTCGGTTTATTGTGAGGGCTACAAGACAGCTATGCCTCTGGAATTTTATATGGGTACTCTTATGATGTCAAGGTATCTTTTAGGTGTGTTTATGAAGTAATATGACTTCAAGTGGAGGGCCCAAAACCATAAAATACCCAAAATCAACGAAAATGGCCTAAGCTGTCAGCTTTCCTCGGTGATATATATTCGAAGGATGGACTCTTATAAAGGTTTTTCATGCTATGTCTCTAGGGCACCTACTGACGCTCATGTAGAGCCAGAAATCTCAGGAAACGGTCCAATATTGGTCGAGAAATGTTTGTTTGTCCGAGTACTAGGTTTGTCCGGAGCGGTGGGGGGGGATAGTACCGGGAATGGATGGTGAAGTTTCGTAACAGTGCGCAAAGTCATTCGAAGGCTAAATGCTACTCAAATTATACAGGTGGCGCGCGCTGGGGTCAGCATAAATGTAGCTACTGCTAGTGAAGCATTTATATCGTTCCAAATAATCATTTCCAATCTTCTGACCAAGTTCCCGGCCATTCAAAAATTACAAACTCGACCAAAGGATTTCATCATACTTTCGTCATCGAACGACTATACCCCAACTTTCCTCCTATGTCTATTCCGCAAATTTCGTCTCTTTGAACATCCATCAACGGGGATTATTATACTCGTGTAGTCCAAATGTTGAATAACGAGTTTACCAAAGACGAACAAGTAGTAAATGTACGGGTGGTTATCCTTGCATCTAGTTACAGGATGTCAACAGAGCACACACTACTCCAGGGGTCGGGCATACTGTAAACTAGCTGGCCCATCTGAATGGCAGGACATTCGGTCAGAACCATGTGGGACCAGGTGAACTGGTGTGTGGGAGGGGTTCTCCTCTCCCAGGTGTAAATCCCTGCTATCTACCAGTTACAGGTGTACCGTATTGTCCTTTCCGTCCTTCGTCCAGACCTTGTCCCCACTCGAGGACACCTGTGTGCCGACCATCTCTGCCTGGACCACCAGCTGACGTTTGACGCATGCAACGGTAGTCTGCATCAGTTGAATTTTGCTTCGTTTTTGACTTGCCGGAGTGGGTTACAAGGTCAAAGTGTCACTTTCACCCTGTCCCACATATGTGGGAGAAATTTTGACACCCGACACTTTCGCGGTGGATGAAGATCACGGCGGTAGAGCGCCAGTTAGCACGCCACAATGTTCACAGCATGCCAAGAACCAGCACTCGCCTGCTAATATTAGAAGCATGCCTGGGTAACTTCGTTGGAAATATTTGTATTCAAGTGAAAACCGCAGATGGATCCGTTGGTGCTCAGAAATCGCGCCTTCGCGGAGGGAAGCAGGTATTGTTCGAAGATCCACCTCGCATTCGGCGGACTGTCGTCCCGACGTCGTCGGAAGAATGCCAGTCAGACCCCAACGAGGCATGAGATGTCGCTCTTTACATTGTGGATTGGAGTTGACCATTCCGATAGAATTCTCGTTTAGATCGCTCGAGGAAGTACTGAATCTAACGAGAGGTCAGATTGCTGAATCACGATGAATCCCATGTGAGGCCCAGTGATAGCTCAACCATCCGGCTCCACGAATTCGCCAGATGTTGCATGCCAGGAGTAAATTCTTCTTGTCGCGCTGTCTTCACGTGTGGAGGCAACCCAATTCAACCCTTTGTCTTCTCCCACGTCATGCCAGTTGCAATTATCCTGCTCAGGTGGAGTGCTCATTTTCTGCCTTCGCGTCTTCGGGGTTTGGCTTCACCGGATTCCTTCTACGTACACGCACCCCGCCAGTTTTGTGCTCCAATTAATTTCAATTTGGCAACGCTGCCACGGCAATGGATACACTTCCTTGTTAATCGTGCTCTGAGAGAATGCACGATTCGGCTCTTCAAAATCGCCTAGCTAACGAATTCTGTTCCTGGCGGCACTGTCTTTTTTCCGAGTGCTTTGCAATGCAACGCAGCCATGAAATCCAGCGCAGCCTATTTCGATACCATTACGATGGTCCCCAGATCTTCAGCCGATTATACTGTCTGCGGTCGATAGGTCATTGTCTGTGCCTGGTGGCCGCTGTCTCACCTTCCTTCCTATTATGCCGTCACCAAAAAACCCGCCTGGTGGTTCGATGCGGAGGAAGACAAATTCTACCAAAGCTCTCACAGGGGTAATAGATAGTGTCACAAAGGCATGACCCATTCACCCTGACTCTCAATTCGATTCCCAGTTCATGTTTCAAGCAGACCCATTCATTGTACAAACCTCCAATTTCGGAGGTACAGGAGGGACCGTTTTCAACGACATCTATGATGGTTCGTGTTAGATTCAACTTGATTTTTTGTTCAAGGGTGGAAACTGACCTTGATTGCAGTCTGCGAGTTCCCAAGTGGCCTCCATCTCGAAACCTGCATCGACAACCACTATCCCATCGCGCAAATCAAAATCAGCGGCGGATGGGTTGTTGACGCTATATGCACCACCTATCCTATCGCAAGAACGATGGGACCACCATGGCCATCCAGCGCGGCTCGAACATCCCTCCCGAGAGCCCAAATTGGACGGTGGTCAATCTCGGTAGTAAGTTAGGTCTTGCCATCTCAGTCCAGCGACTCACCAGTGCCTAGAATTTGAGGTCATCTCTCAGATTTGTGGCTTTTCTGGGATGTATGAATATTATAAGCAGAATCTACTCATTCAGCTGTGTCTCGTGATCACGGACACGCAGACTGGTGCCGTCAGAACCGCAGGGGTGAGTTCGGTCATTTTGTCCCTTTGCAATAGTCTAATTTGTACAAGCCAATTGGAGGCCAGCAAGGCACTGCCGAGGGAAAGTTCTGGTCGGTTGCAGACCCCATGTGCCTCGCTGGTTTCCACACTCCCGGTAGCAGTCAAAGTATGTCCCTGACTCATTTGAGCCAAACGGGTATTAACTTATGATGGCCCGCATGTAGCTGGAATCTCGGGTCTTTCCATCGTGAAATCCGGAATGGACCAGTGACTACATTCCTGCGGTCGAAACGAGATAATTGAATCTACTTGAGCGTACACATGCGTCTGTAATATCGAATGTAATACATGAGTGTTATACTTCATCAAAAACACGCAGTATTCTTTGAAAAATACAGGTTTCAGTAGACAAGATTCATCTGAATTTTCGTTTCAATGGGGCTCGAGATGTGAAGCATCAGATAATTTTCGTTTATGCATTTTGCCAGAGGTTGGTCCATCAATGTTCGGATCAATCGCATCAGAAGTAAAGCTTCGAAGGTGCAAGACTGAGAGTCATAGCCTGGGCGTGAAATTCCCGGCATCAGCAGATTGCCTTGCCGCTTGCGCGCTCACCTACGTGCAAGCTACATAACTGTGATTCAATCTGCTCAGTCAGAAGTCAATCCGGCAACCGCATTATCGCGAAGGCCACAAGGATAAGTTATAACCACGCTGTCTAGAGTGCACACTGTTGACCATTCAAGCAACGACGATCGTAGATCCAACACACCATCATGGATATCGTTGAACCTCCCTGTACCCCCAAATTTGAAGTTTGAATAATGGAAGGAGGGGTTGAAAGTTAGAGTGATACGATCAAGATTCAAGGGTTCGTGACACCATTTTAAATTTTGTAGCGTCGAATCGCGCATTCTATCATACCACGACCAACAAGGGAGGGTGCCATTTACCGCAGCAGCACAGTCAATTTAAATAGATGGACGACCAAACGCGCGGCCCTCAATAGGCCGCATCCACGGACAAGGAATCCGGTGAATTCAAACCCCGGAACGCGCGAAGGCAGTTCACCTTAGCAGGACAATGGGAATGAGGGAGAATAGCATGACATGAGAGAAGAAAACGGGTGTTGAATTGGGTTGCCTCCACGTGCAAAGAGTGCGACATCAAGAATAATAATAATTCCCTTAGGCACGCAACATCTCCGCTCCACGGATTCGGCGATTCCATCTCTCATTAGATCTAGTCTGTTGATTGGGCTTCCTCGAGCGTTCTGGACCAGAACTCTACCAAATCTAAGATGTATTTTCAGGTACATCGTGGAGTAGGCCCGTGACTTTTTTGCTCTCCTTTTTCTTCGGGTTTTTTGTGTTTCTTGCCGTTTTTCCATTCTGATATGTAAAAAGAGCTGAAAAACTGAAAGAAATCCATAAAGAAAAAGGAGCGAAAACCCCCGCCGCGGCTCCCTTTTCGTCGATTTTTGTTTCCTTTTTCCGTTCCTTTTCTTCATGTTGTGCAGAATGGGTGTTGTTAACATGCCCGAGAACACAGCAGATGTCCAAAGGGGATGTTGAGACACACTAGCTACTGTAACACTCACTGCATTTCCGTGGCCCCGTCGGCAGAGGCGGCGACATGGGTGGACGTCGGTCGACCTCTGCCGACATGTACCGAAGTGGTGTCGACAGACTCTGCCGACTATGGTCAACCGAGGTCGGCTGACCTCAACCCAGGCAAACAGACCTTGCCGACGTAGGGCCGGAATGCAGTGACTCTGGTTCACTTTTTCTTGGCTACTGTTTTCCCTGCCAGCCCTGAAGAGGGGAGAAACCAGAAAGGTTTGGAAAAGGGGAACCGTGAACATAATTTGATCTTCCCAACCTGTTGTGGCCACAACAGGTAGGTTGTACGGCTATAACCTCGTGGGTGGTCAACAGCGATTCCTTGCCATTGACCTTAACTCCCCGCCAACCAGAAGATATTAAAAAGAGGAAAGGAGAAAATCGCAAACAGAATGGGCCAGCCAAAGCCTCAATCCGGTTGCTTTGAATTTTATCTGATTGTATCCAGTTTGGAACATGATACTTGGAGATAAGCTTGTGATTAAATCTGACCGGCGGGCCGAGCTGTCATGATTTGCTCTCTTCTCATATCCCCAAATTCATGCCAATAACCCGGCGACTACGCAGACATTCACCGGGTTATACCTCGGGATGCACCTATCGACTCCCTTTCTCCACCCCGTCCGTTTCTCATCCGACATCATGCTCCAAAACCCCTCGATCGCCCTCGTCCCTGATCGGGTTATTTCACCTCGATCATTTGCAACCTCGATCGTATTTCAACCCGATCGCATTTCAACCGCGATCGTATTTCAACGATGCGACCGTTATTTCCAACGGACCCCTTGGTGACCGGTAGTCATTACTACGACTTGCAGTATATAACCCTAGGATAGGTAGTTAGGCTCTTTACACTATTCTAGTCTATTCTCCAGAGCTCAATCTACCGCGTTTTACCTTTCTCCTTGTATCGCCCAGTCGCCCACGTCGCAGTAACCCCTGCAGTGAGGCCCTGTGCTGACACGAGCCGTGTAGGGCAAAGGGTTTTTGATCGCAATGCGCCAATAATGTGTTGGCCAACACACCTAAAATAGCAATCTTTCAGCCGTGTTAAATGTGAGGTTTAAATATATAAGCTTTCCGCGGTGATTTCAGATGGGCGGAAAGTTCCCCTTTCAGGCGGAGTGGAATGAAGCAGTTTAATCACGGCTTTCAATCAGCGGGAAGATGAACTTCCACTGACTTTTCAGACAAGTTGGAAGAACTTCTTTCAGCCACAATGGAAAGATCAACTTTCAACCCATCTGAAAACACGGTGAAAATTTGATCTTTCAGCATGTGGCTGAAAGAATTTCTTTCAGCTTGTATGAAAATGATTTGGGAAGTTGATCATTTTCTCTTTGTGGAATGTCAACCCATCGGAAAACACGGTGGAAAGTTGATCTTTCAGCGCGTGGTTGAAAGAAGTTCTTTGAACTTGTCTGAAAACGCAGCGGAAAGTGGTTCTTTTTCACTGATTGAATGCCGCGATTAATTTGATTCATTCATTCAACTTGAAAGATCAACTTTCCGCTCATCTGAAATGACCCCAGAAAGCTTATCTTTAAACATCTCTTTCAACACCTCTGAAAGATTACTGTTTTAGGTGTGCAAGCTGTGACAGAAAATCCCCCCACCCCTCACCAGTTCGCCGGTATGTACATATGTGTTGTACAGACTCTTGTACTGCCAGTATCCGTTGACCACTTTTCCCCAAAGGGCTTCTCGCATGGCTTCATCAAATCTGGTGAATAGGTCGCCGATAGTGCCCCTCTAGACAACGACACGTCCTCACACTGTACATACTGTCCTCGCAGTCTCAAATATCATGGGCCCGCTGTCAATGCAGACTTGCCCCATTTATTGTAGATCTACTGGTACAACTGAGTTGAGCTGAGGCAGAATCCACGATTCCATTTTTCGATGGCAATTCGATGGTGGTGGTCACTGGTCATGGTGTTCACATAGTACTAAACTGGTTGTTCCATTATGGGACTGTGCCAGTATAATATATGCACCGACCACAAAGGGGGACGAGGCGCGGCGCGAGATGGTGGCCAGGTCATGTGGTTGGCATGTGGTCATGTTTGGTTCGGAGCCTCGCCACATCAGTGGCAGTGCAATCCATTGTTGTCTCTTGCCACCCGTTGAAAGCCCTGTACGTGGCAAAGAATCCGTCTTGATTCCCAGCAGAGTACCAGTGCATTTGTTGGCCTCAACCTCTTCCCTGAGCTGCGGAGCGGAGTTCTTGGCGGACTTGCCACTCGGTTTCCTCCCACTGGCACTGCTACACCGAAGCCATATCAAAGCCATATCCGCATACTTGCGTTTAACGGCCCTTATCGGACAAACAGACTTAATTGTGATCTCATCGGTGAGTTAATACCCGTTCCTTAATCCGTGTACCTCTAAGCATCAAACGTAGACTGCCAATTTTACTCGGGGCATAATGCTCAGCGCACTTGCAGCAGATCGTGTTCGCGTCGCCGATATTGAAGCCCGGATTTTGGCTCTTGAGCACTCCCTTGCTGCATTGCAGTTCGAGAAAACAATAGCGCAAGAGCGCCTCGACTCTTACAAGTACCCAGTCTTGCGGTTGCCAAACGAAATCGTATCCGATATCTTCACACATTTCCTGCCAATCTATCCCCTTGCCCACCAGTTGCCGGACTACTCTCGCCGACTGTTCTGACACACATTTGTCGCAAATGGCGACAAATAGCTCTGACCACGCCCGGCCTCTGGAGGGCCATTTCCTTATCCCACCGTGGAACTCCCCGCAGACCGCCGGCCGACCTCACGGATGTACTCATCAGATCCGGTCGCTGCCCGCTTTCCATCGCCATGGATGAGTATGACTACCACAGGTCCGAATATGTCTTCTCAACAGTCGTCACTCACCGCGAACGGTGGGAGTACCTGAAACTTTACATTTGCTCATCCGATTTCCCCGCCATTAAAGGGAGGCTGCATCTGCTGCGTCACGTAGACTTGACGTTCGACGACGACCCTCCCGCCATCATGCTCGGTGAAGCACCTTTACTACGCACAGCCATCCTCAGCGCCACAGAACCCTTGAATGTCATCTTGCCTTGGGCGCAATTGACTTCCCTGACTTTGGCCCTGGTTGATCCGTACACGTGTGCTCCAGTTTTGCAGCAAACCTCCAATCTGGTGCATTGCAAGCTCCGTTTCTACGATTTGGGCTCTGATGAGAGTAATCCACCGCCTGATGTCACGCTTCCGTCCTTGGAGTCATTAATTTTGATAGATCATCATGAACCTCTCCCAGGCTATCTTAACACCTTCGTCGTGCCTGCGCTCCGGAGTCTTCGGATCCCGGAACCATGGCTTGCACTCAACCCCATCGCTTCGCTCGCGTCCTTTATATCGAAATCCGGCTGTAAACTCCAGGACCTGCATATTGCAGAGACATTCGGATCTGGAACCACCTACCGCAGGGCATTTCCCTCGATTCAGAACTTCTCCTTCGACGTCCAGCCGGATTATTGACCTAAAGCCATTCGCGATCAACAAATAGTCCAATTGTGCGTTCTATTTCGTCTTCCAGCAAATAATTCTGCTCAATTCAATCGGAATTAGGTTTGAAATAATCCACGGGCCTGTTTCACGACCGCATCTTTTCGCCCATGTTCCCGGCCTTGTACATATTAAATTGACCTTCAATACTTTTACTTGATGGTCCCTCACCCGGCACGGCCAGTTCGAGGTAATAAAAGACGTAATTGTGAAACGGTGAATCGACTGAATCTTTTTCGTTCGCTAAAGGGCGATAACGTTAGGACATCGTGGACGTCCTGTCCCGATTGGCTTTCAGGCGAGTCTCGCCTGAATGCCATTGTCGCGTTAGATCGCACTTGATCTTTTTATTATCTTCCCGCTCGTACATGGTCGTATAGAAAGATCAAGGCCTAGAACAAACAGTTTAATTCATGCGACGTGAGTCCATAATTAAATCCGATCGCCGGATTAATTCTTCATGATTATGAGGTTGTTCGGTCCATGCCACTATTTCAGCTGGGAATAATCGAGCTCCAGCAAACATCTTGCAATGACAGTTTTCATGTCCGCGGGTCCCCATTGGCGTGTCCCGCGTAGGTGGTCGAGAAGCTCGTTCCTCGCTTGTTCGAGTCGTGTTGCTCATTGAGTGTATTCCCTCGTGTATATTGTGCAGCGCTACAACTCTCTAATTCTCTCACATTCCGCTGGGTGCTTTCTCTATGGAGTGTTCCAGGCGCACGCACGTCTCGCACTGTCAGCCATGCGTCCCTGAGGAGGACCATAGCATGCATGGAAAAAAATACCCGGCGCCGGGTGGGTGCTATTGTGAGTCTAAATGCGTTAGTTGGAGTCTGAGTGTAAAATACAAAGGTATGAAAATACAATCACCAACCTAGTGTCCCTTTACATAAATATCTTCCGGTCCTCGCCCTGTTCTTCTCGTATCCACGTGTTGTTTACGCTGCATGGCACCACCTGCAATCAACGCATCGTATTAACCAGTGCGTCTGCGCACCTGAAAAACAGCAGAGTTGTCGGAGCCGAAAGACAGCGACGTAGGTTAAAAGCACCCGCGTCCATAAAGCACGAAGAAAAGTCCCCGAGCCGTTAATTAGAGATCCAGAGCGGGGAGAGCGAACTTAATAAATCCTTGAGATGGTTCCTTTTAAAACGCGATTCATGCATGCTTCGCCCGCTGGCGGCCACGCCGAGGACCAACCATTATGTGTCAGTCTACCTGAAGCTAAGCCCTCGAATCAAGACCTAACCTCAGAGCTAGAGCTTGAGCGCCTGCGTTTTTCAGTGACTCCATTAATACCCGCTGCCCCGTGTCTTTGTCCTGTTTTCACCTGGGCCAGGAACCTGCGCGGCCAGCTTGGCGACTATATATACACCGACTCGGCGTCCTACCGGTCTTCTCTAACTCGACGGAATATTATCACTCTATATTTCTAACATGCCACCAAAACTACGGACCCAAACCTCAAGCGACGACGATAATACAGAGGCCGGTGTAGCCTCATCGAAGGACAATAAACCTCATGCCTACACTGTGCACTTCTTAGACCGTCTCGAACACTTTACCTGGGTAACTAGTTGACCTCTACACCCGAACAATATTAATATTCAATAGGCATGGTTTACGCTACCTATGGCCACGGGAGGCCTGACCCTGCTTCTTTCCACTCAAGTCCAGCCTCATACGTTCCCTGGTCTCCATACAATCGGACAAGTTGCGTATATCTGGGATCTGTTCATCTTCACCGTTGTCACGCTCTGCATTACCTACCGTTTCTTGCGCTTCCCCGGTACATTCATTGGATCCCTCACTCACCCAACCGAGAGCTTATTCGCCGCGACGCCACTCCTCAGCGTAGCGTCCATACTCTCCGCGATCGCTCGCTACGGCATCCCGGTCTGCGGGGCGTGGCTCATCGTCGCATATCGGATTTTATTCTGGATCTACTTCGCGGTTAGCTTCGTCGCAGCGGTTGGATTGTACTTTCTCCTATTCAGCCACCCGGAGCTGAAGATCAACGACATGACTCCAGCCTGGGACCTCCCCATCTTCCCCTTCATGCTCTGCGGCACAATCGCGGCGTGTGGTGCCGGTCACCAGCCTCCAGCCCATGCCGTCCCGATGATCGTGGGTGGGCTTACAGCGCAAGGGTTGGGGATGATGATCTCCGTCCTCATTTACGCCAACTACATCCACCGCATGATCCAGTACGGCTTCCCCCGCCCGGAATCCAGAGCAGGGATGTTTATCGCGGTTGGGCCGCCGAGCTTTACGAGTCTCGCACTCATCGGCATGGCGAACGATTTCCCCACCGCGTACCGCGCGTACTTCGGTGCAGAGGAGACAACGATCCAGATACTCAAGGTCGTCGCGACCATGACGGCGGTCTTCATCTGGTCGCTCTCGCTGTGGTTTTTCTGCATCTCGGTTCTTGCGTGTCTCGCCGTCCAACAGAAAATGCGTTTCCGTCTGGGGTGGTACGCGTTTGTGTTCCCGAACGTGGGCTTCACCATAGCTACCATCAGTATCGGGAAGATGTTCAAGAGCTCTGCGGTGGAATGGGTTGGGAGCGGCATGTCCGTGTTGCTCGTCGTGACGTACTTGGCTGTCGGGTTCTGCCATATTCGGGCGTTTTTCCGGCGGGATATTCTCTCAGAGGGAAGGGATGAGGATACGTATTGGGAGCATCATCATACCCAAGAGACGTTGGTTGGCCATGTTGGCGATGGGCGGAGTTAGTTAGAACTTCCTGCACTTTTTAGTCGGTTCCATGATGAAGATGTGCGCTGTGCGCCATCGGTTCTTACCTATACACCTAATATTAATTTGTGGGATGTGAACGGCAAGAATGACTGGGCGCACAGACACGACAGTTTATGAACTTTAGCCTGAAAAGTTTCAATGAGGCCCCAATTCCGACTGAGATGGACTGGCCGCTGTTCCCCTCGTGGGTTTGTATAAGCTAACCGTCGTAAGGTAGAATGAAGTCAGTTCAGTCCCACGAATGATACGGAGAAGAATTTCCATGATGAGTTTGAAGATACTGTACTATTGAAATCAATTCGTCAAGGGGTGTGACGCGTGACCCAAAGTTCTAATTCGTCAATTCGTCAAGGCAGCTCGAGCTGTGTGACATCCCCCAAAATTTCGTCAACCCGTAAAAATAGTCCAGGAGTTGTGGTAAATGCACAGTGACTCAATGGAATAATTTAGGAATGACATGAGTAATTTATTTCAGCATAAGTTTGAGTGATGTGGAAAAATGCAATTTCTGCTGTTAAATTCAAGTTAAACTTGCCCTGAACCACGATTTGAAGTCAAAAACCTTGAAAATGGGCAATAAATTAAGTGGGAAGTGCCCACAGTTGAGGAAAATTGCTCCAAGCCCCTGTGAGCCGAAATTTTCAACCTACCGTGACGAAAAGTATATTCGTCAAGAGCCTCCGTGACGCGTGACAAGGTTGCAAAACTCGTCACGTCAAGCACCCCCGTGACGCGTGACTGACGAATTGATTTTAATAGTACAGTATACCGGCAACGCAGAGGAGGGTAAGAAACTTGGGGGGAGCGGAGGAAGTACTTACAAGAGGCATTGCAGCCCGTTGCGTGCCAGACTAGGGAGCAAAGTCTTCTTTGTTGTGGTCCGCAGATGGTGGTCGAAAGCAAGCTGAGGAAGCGGATCATCGGTCCGTGGGGCAGTGCAGCTCACGTGGGTTAATCCAAAATTAGAAATTGACGTTGATTCGACGTCATGATCTTTTTTCTCCACTTTTCCCTTCTTACCACCGTGTCTGAATCTTCCAAATGCCTTATTCTCCAGGTATGCAACCTATCCTTAGGCTCTTCTTTCCTAAGCTCTCTCCAGGTGATGCCGGCAAAGGTGCCAGTCTCTTCAAAACGCGATGCGCGCAATGCCACACGGTACTCCTCCATTCTTGTTTCGTGTTTTGAAGCCAACAAGCTCTGTACCAGTTAGGTTCCGGTGAAGGAAACAAAGTAGGACCCAATCTTCACGGGTAAGCAACCACAGGTCGCATGGATTGTATCTGACGTGCGACTCCAGGCTTTTTGGTCGGAAAACGGGTCAGGTGGAGGGGTTCTCGTACACCTCAGCAAATGTGAACAAAGGAGTGGTGTGGGGCGAAGATACCCTTTTCGATTACCTCGAGAATCCCAAGAAGGCGCGTATTCTGCGGACGCCGGACACTCATTAGCTGATGTAGGGCCCAGTATATCCCCGGGACCAAGATGGCGTTCGCGGGTCTGAAGAAGGAGAAGGACCGAAATGATCTTATTACGCATCTCAAGGACGCGGTGAGCAATCACTGGATTTCTTCATTATTTGTGTGCTGAACGCCAATTCTCAGACGAAGTAAGCTGAGAATATAGGACTTGCACTGGTACACGAACGCTTTTGTCATCGTGCTTTTCTCGTCACCAGCTATCTCACGTGGAATAGATATTACACAACCTGTTTTCCTGCTTTTTCGTACGCTATCTCGTATCTTGCTGGGCTACCGTTTTAATCGTTCTTTCTCACCAAACACTTCACTTCCGTCGCCACTGTTCATCCTAACTCGGCCATTTTCTTTCCAGATTTCAGATGATGTCCCTCACTCCTGCAAATCCTTTTATCCCCACTATATGTCCCGACTCCTACTTTTTTCTTCAGGCAGCAGTGTCCGACTAGGGCGATCCGAGGTGTCTAGCCTCCGAGGCCTATCTAGCTCGGGTCCCTGATAATCCGACACGCACGCAGATCGCGGCCAGACGCGGCCCTAGCGGTATGAATCCATCTCGGCGCTCCATCCTTCTCATTATATCCTCTTCCCTTCGAGGACCAGATCTCCTCCGTATCCTCGTCCATCGTGCTCGGGCGGTCTCTCTGCACACCTAAGAGCCAAAAATATTTGTGTTTTCATTTCCGCTCCTGAAATCAGACTCATTGATATACTGGCATTGCACTTGCAGGATTCCGAGTTAAAAATGCTCTCGAAGCTAGAGTGATAGTCGCCCCAGCACCCTCCCTGTCGGTCCACCGAACCGCACCCAGAGAAGGATTCTAGCTAGGCCCTTCCTGCGGCGCAAAACGACTAAGAATATATGCGCCGTCTTCGCGATTGCGAGTAAAGTATGCGTGTTCGTACCCGCTTAACCCACATCCCTCTCCGTTAGCGCCCGCCGGCCGCATGTCGAGATTGCCTCTGTCGATGATGACAGGGTGAGGTCATGAGGACCTGTGGACTTGGATCGCTGAGCTTCGCGCTACGACATGCCATTGTCTGAAGCTGGATGTGATCTGTTGGCCCGCGGTGTGTAACAGCAGCCACGTCCCGAGCTATGCCAACTGAGTATACATAGGGCAATCTGCGCAGATCGCGCTACATTGCCATGGTGTATCTTGCTTCGAGTCAAACCTGTAAATCAATTTTTTTGGACTGGCTCACTGGCTCAGTTTCCGACGAACCCTCGACAAGTTACTCCTTCCTTTTCAGGTCTCAACCAAAGCAAACCGAGGAGTGCTTCTTTGCTTTCCTGGCCTTCGCCGCGCCATATACGATCACTGCGCTCCCCCTTCGCGTCCGCTTCTGAGGGGTAGCAGGTCTTCCCGCCGCACAAGCACCGACAGTCATGCAAATCTTCGTTCCACCACATCTTTGTAAGACAGTGTGCCAAGAAGTAATCCGAGCCGTCCTTCTCCACAATTAGAGGGCAATTTGTTGCTGGCATTTATGGAGTAATCTGCATGTTTGCGATCTTTATTTCTCTACTTTTGGATATTCTTGGCGTCATTTACCATTCTAACAGCGTCTCCGTGGTTCATATTCCTCGTTTCTTGGCGTCATTTATCATTTTAATAGCGTCTCCGCAGTCCATATTCCTCGTTTCTTCCGCGCCGATCTTATCATCTGACGAACTTATCCTCTTCACAAATGCGACCCAAGGCTGAAAGGAGTTATTCTGCGGCTTTGGCGGATCTACGCACCCTATATATTCATGGGAGGAATAACTGCTTGCCTTCTGTGCCCTCCCTTGGATCCTCTCGCCTTGGTGTTCTCTCGTCCAATATGTTGGCCTCCCTCATTTTCAGCGTCCTCTCTGCCGCGTGTGCGTTCGCCCACGTGGGGCCGGAACTCGAGCCCCGCCAGGGAGGACCACGGCGACTGTTTATTCGAGCTGCAAGGTCAAAGGCGACATCGCGCTGACATTTGTATGCTCTTCCAATCCTCCTTTTACCCTGACACCATGCCCTTCGTGTCAGGATGACGGCCCTTGGGTTTACCTGTGCGCATAAGCTAAGCCTCTACGCCATCAGCGGCCCTCTGATCGGCTTGGTTCAGCTACGATGTAAGCAAGGCCCTCGTCGCTGCTGGGGCTATCGGCACCTTCTTCTTCAGTGAGAAATCGTCTTTCATTTCCCGAGTTCATCTACCTAACCGGAGGGTCCTAGACGGGAATAATTGTGAGCGCCAGCCGTATAATATATATCTCCGCGGACTTCATATCATGTTCCATTCTCATAGATGCCTGCATCTACGACGCGGACGAGCAGAAGCGCGTGAAGTATGCGTACGACCATGGTCATATGATTGCTTCACATACTTGGTCGCACAAGGATTTAACGACGCTGACATCGAACCAAAGTTGGTTTCATTCTCCCACCACATCAGTTTGATTGAAATCGTCGAACTTAACTCTTTTAGTCCACGATGAAATGTGGCGGGTCGAGCGTGAGCCAATGAATTTAGTGCGTGGAATGCAGTACTTGACACTCTTCCAGAGGCATTGCAACGGATCATTGGAGTTACTCCGGCGTTCATGCGGCCCCGTAGGTATATGTGAAACGTCACTCGTCCCACCACTAAGTATCATCTTGTCGCATAGCGTACGGAAACTACAACAACCTGGTTCGCCAGGTTTCCTACCTCCGGAATCAAAGCCTCGTTATCTGGGACTTCGAGTAAGCCCCTTGGAATTATCTTGAGCCTAAACTCACTGACTGCTTCAGCTCTGGTGACTCTACGGGCTCAACCGTGGCCCAAAGCGAAGCCCTTTACAACGGTGTCGTGAGCTCCCATCCCAACACCCTGCTTGCTTTGAACCACGAAACCTACGGTGTGTGCCTTTACCCTTCCTGGCATACCTTGTTTCTGACACCCCAATCTATAGAGACAACCGCGTTCGCACATTTCACTCTCGCTCATTTCCGTCGACTCACGCGAACACTTCTGTAGCCACCAAGTTCTTCCTTACGCGATTTCTAAACTCAAGGGTGCGGGATACAAGCTGGTCAGCCTTGCGACGTGCCTTGGTCTCCAGCCATACCACGGCGTTACAAGTCCCGGGACGCCAGATGTACGTCTCCCTGCCTGTCTGGTGCAAGTATCTCATGCGTTTTAATTCCGAAGTCTACCTGGACATGCTGAACGTTCTGCCTACTCCACGCGAACATCTCATACCTCGTACTTAGCATTTTTAATGATGAATATCAGATATCTCTCATTGCTCTGAACGCTGTGGTTCATCCTTGATTGCGGAGTCAGCCGTGTTTCCCACATTGCATCGCTCATGCCCAAATATAATTGCCCTTCTCTCATGGTCAACTCTACTCTGCGTGAAAAAGGGAGCCAACGAAGTGCGCAAGAGCTGGTTCTCAAGTAGATAATTTAGTCTTCGCGCATAAAGAATAGCGGAAGCACTCTGGGAAAAGCGACGTTTCAGCGGAGCCAAAAATGTTTCTGAAATTGTTCATACCTGAAAGTGTACCTGAAATCTGTGGTTTTGGTCGAGCTGAGGACCCGAAAATTCCTGTTTCTGCTACCCTATCCACGTCACTAATACGGCCGCTGAAATGAAGGGTTTCAGGAGCAGTTCATTATGTCCTGAAAACAATAGTATCTACCGCAGTTTTGGGTGTTCCCGAATCCTGATACTATCTTCCCACAACGGATCGGGCCGGGCCTGAAAACAATAATTTGGGGGGCACCTGAAACTGTAGCTTATATTATTTATTTGAATTAACAGTTAGGGTCATAAACTGCATCTGAAGTGCATGGCTGCAGCAGAAGTTTCTGGAAGGCGAATATGGTTCCCGGTACGGAACATTTCAGGTGATTGAAAACAAATCCTGAAACAAGTCGTTTCAGGATGCATTTCAGTTCTTCAGGGACTTTGCATTTGGATGTCAATTTCAGGGCTATATATCTGCTTGCTGATGCGAATCATTTCAGAAACGTTTCTGGGAGCCCGAAACTTGACTTTTTGCGGAGTGATTGTAGCATATTTGAAAGCGGGTTGCCGTCAACCAGTTGTATATATTAATCTGAGCCTTATATACAACTCTACCAGGAGGTCCGCCACGACTCCTCCAAATCAAGTCGTTTCCCGGTGTGGACACCATTTACTTCAGCGTCTGGATCACGCCGGCGAGGAAGTAGTGTTTAGTTCGCGGAGGACGTGGGAGATTGACGGCCGCAGTTGCGGTTTAAAAATCCCAGCAAAAGCCCAGGAAAAATCAGGCCTCGTTTTCACTGTATTCACACCGTAGAGATATGTACAGTTAATTTGGATGTTCCCATTTTTCCGCGATAATGTCAGCGACGCCCACAGGTTCGAACGGATACTTATCCAACTCCTTGATCTGGCCAGTCAAATCCTTGCAGAAAATATTTAGTTCAGTGCATGGCAAGTTGAGGATTAAACTTACCAGATCCTGGAGTAGATGTCGTTGCGACGGAATATTACAAGTCGGAGGTGCCCATTTTCCGGAATGTACAGGAAAACCGGCTCGATATCCGGGACTTTCGGGCTCACTGTCAGTCGTGGTGAACTCTGAGGATCTCTGTCCATCCGACGGATTCCTCGAAGAAGCCCTTCGCCTAAGATGAGGCCTGGCACCGCTGGAACTAGCAGGATTCCAGCGGTCAAGACTCCGGTTGAGACTCATCAGTGATGTTGAATCTGAGTCTCGGCTGGATAGCGAAGGCTTCCGGCGGTTACGCGATGTTCGACCTCTATTGGAAGGCAGAGTATTCGATAGATGTAGATGTTCGTGAAAGTCCTCAGGAAGCCGCTCCATGGGACGATTCGGAGTGCGATCTGCAGGCGTCAGCAAGGGCCGTGTCGACGGGGTCCCTGAACACAGTGCATGCGCCTCTTGAGTATTCTGGTGCATGTTGTTGAAGTACCTATGTCTCGATACTTGTTCTGCTCTATGGCAACTGTATCGCGCAGTGGGGTTTGGATCCAGGAAACTCTGTATGAAGTCACGAGCTGCGCCTGATGCGGCGAAATTTGAACCCCAATCAATATTGGCGGTTAAAATATTGTGGAAAACCAGTCCGAGATCTGCTGCCTCGAATGGTGTAAAACCATACAAAAATTCATAGGTGATGATACCGAACGCCCACTGATTCCAAAAAAAAATTATTGGGGAATTCACGGGGTTATGAATCAATACACACCCAATCAATACTATCATCGTCATCCTGCAAGCCGAGGATGGCCTCAGGAGAAAGATAGTAAACTATTCGAAAAAATTGTTTGCCTGTGCCATGGTCAGGTTGCAGTGCTTTCCCAGGCTCTTCCCCAATATTTTGACTCAGAAATGCTTTCTGGACTAATCCGAAGTCCGCAAGTTTCAGACGATGTGCCTCATCGATTAAAATATTTTCCGGGCGGAGATCTCTGGGAAACGGGGATTATTATACGAAAGACCTGATTAGAGCGTCTCCTACCGGTGTATAATCCCTTGACGGTGCAGATATTCCAGTCCCTGAGCAATCTGCAATATATAGTCCCTTGTTGTGTCCTCCCGGCGAATATGTCCCAGGGACCTGATCAATGCGCCGCAATCACCCTGCGTAAACATTTCTTTGACCAGATAGATCTTTGCCTTGCTTTGGCTATAAAAAGCAAAGTGGACCTTGCTTATAAACTGTGAATTTGTTTCATGTAAAATGACCGTGCGCTTGGAGCGAATTACGGTGATTTTGTTCCTCGTGAAGATGTCTGCCGCGGCAAGGACTTCGACGACAAATCTTTCGCCTGTGGCTATTCTTCTCCCAAGGAAAACAGATTTCGAATCTTGCTCGCCCAAGGTCTGGACAATAGTGAATTCTTTAATGGATCTTGGTGCATCAAGTGCCGCAGAAGCTCGAAATGGTTGGGATCGATGTTCGCTTTCTTGCCGAAGATCTTGAAGAGGTATGAAAGCGGTATCTTGCCCTTTTCTGACTAGCAGGTCTGGAGGGAGAAGACCATCCTTGTCCCATGATTCCATCGAGGATGCTTTCCAAGGACCTACATCACAAATGTGTTAACATCAGGAATACCCTGTACCACAACCGACTTAACCGGAAACATTGTCTTCGTCGTCCTTATAATACCACTGGGAGGACTTTGATAGGCAAAACGCCCAGGATTCCTGGTCGTTATTGCCTAGTAAATGCTCAGGGTCTCCACCAGCTTGATACCACTTGACTGCTCGGCTAAAGCGAGAAACAGGTACTAAGACGCAAATGTACCAGTTCTGTACTGGTCCTCGAGGGTTAGCATCCCGGGCTTTCCCAATATCTCGGAGTTTTGTCAAGAAAGATCGGCATGTAGTAGGTTCGGTTAAAAACAACTCAATGGCGGTATTTATTATTGCCGTTCCGATAGTGAGAAGGTCACGAAGATGGATATAATCTTTTGGAGTGAGATCCCAGATTGTCTGGGGTAATTCTAATAGGCCCATTAATCCTGGGGAAATGATCACAGTCGGCACTCACCATTCCTGGGTGAATGCCCCTTTCCAGTAAGACGATTCCCCATAATTGTCGCATTATCCAGAAGTGAGTTAAGTTGTATCATAATTTTTTGAAGGTCAGCATCGCAGGTTGTTTTAATAGAAGTTAGTCGCAGGACATCCTATAATGTGTGAGGATACACGGGGGAATCGCCTAGAATTACACATACTCGGAATTTCCCTGCTGTGTCTCTCTCCTTGACATTGGTCAGAGCGCGACCCACCACTGAATCAGATGATTCGGAGTCCGCAAAGGTGGTCGCCTGAGATTCATGAGTATGAAAGTAGGATCAGAGAGAGAGAAGTCACAGTTGTTGAATCCAAGTCTTGTGGGCCCGTCGCATTGGTCTGTTTGCTGACTTTTTTTTTGTTTCTAGTAGCATTGGTCTTGAAACGAGTCCGTTCTTGTTGTTTCAGCAATAGATTAATATAATGAATTCTGCAGAATGAGATGCAGTCACCAATCCATTCCTGAGATGGGCGTAAGATGGTTCCTTGCGAATAGTCTTCATCATCAAACCCTATTTCTTCCCAAAAACTAGCCAACAAAGGATGATAAGCTGCCAGGTTCGCAGCGGGTTCCCATCTGCACTACCCTTCATTGTGTAATCCTCGGGGAACAAATGGCTTACTTACGTGTCATCGTCGGAAGCACAACCGTACCACTGGAAACATCACGATGTCAACAGGAGATGCAAGTGCCGATGTTTCTTACTTTGACGCGATACTCCTGTCAGTATGTCAGAAGTGTCCCTTGCATCAAATATGTCATCTCATGTATGTACCCAGGTGCTACTATCCGCAACACGTGCATGTGTCACGACCTCTGCTTAAATTTTATTGGGAAAGATCAAGAGGAGAACAAAAGACGGACCAACTCGACGGGTATTCTCTCGCTCTGGCTTCTCAGAGCTTTTGGTCATCGGTCCAAGTACAAATCGAATAGCTGTGTTGTGGTTCGAGGGCCAGACAGGATTGAGCAGAGAGAGGGTGTGGGAGCAACAGGAAGAATGTGAGCTGTACAAGAGCTATATGTGGGGGTATTAAAGGGGCATAGAAGCTGCGGAGACAGCTGTAACGGCGAACAGCTCGGCAAGTGAGGACCTCCGAATGTTCTGATGTTCCCTGATATTCGGCCGACCCCATAAGGCTACATTTTAATTACGGCCCCTCGAGGAGAACAAGAACATTCACCATGTGGAAGTGAAACTATATATTTCATTACCTCAGCTCGCATCTGGCAGCAGAATCAAAGTGTCCTTGGCACTTTGGATCGGAGTGCTGGTAATCCGACATGCACGCAAGACCGCGGGAGATGCGGCCGTAGCTTTATAAATACATTTCGGCACCCCATCCTCATTATATCATCTTCTATTCGAGGACCAGATCTCCTTGTCCATCGAGCTCCGGCAGGCTCTCTGCGCACCTGAGAGCCAGAATAACCTCCATTTTTGCTCCTGAAATGAGGCTCATTGATTCACTGGCATTGGACTTGACCTCCCTTATCTTCACTGTCCTCTCTGCTGCCTGCGCGTTTGCCCATGTGGGGCCGGAAATCGAGCCCCACCAGGGTGGGCCCATGGCGACTGTTTACCTGGGCACTTAAGCTATGTGCACTTCTACTCCATCAGTGGTTCTCTGATTGTCTTGGTTCAGCTACGATGTAAGCAACACCCTCGTCGCTGCTGGGGCTGTCAGTACCTTCTTCTTAGTGAGAAATTCATTTCCCGAGTTCATCTACCTAGCCAGGGGGTCCTAGACAGGAATAAATGCGAGTGCCTTCCCTCTATCTCCATGGACTGCTTACGAGGTCCCACTCTTAGATGCCTGCATCTATGACACATAAGAGCAGAAACACGCGAAGTATGTGTATGACCATGGTCATATGATTGCTTCACACACTTGGTCACCAAGGATTTAACAATGTTGACATGGGACCATGATAGGGTGTGTATGTGAACACACCAGAATTCCTTGATTTAGATGAGTTACATTACAGCAATCTAATTGAAGTAAGACACAAACAGTGCCCAAAACAGTGCATTAAACCTATGAAGCATTGAAAACTAGCCCTAAACAATATTGAATGAAGGAATTCTATCAGTACTCATAACAGAGTGACTGGTATTATTTCAGAACTCAATCAGCTAGCTATAGGACTCACCCACATAGGGGACATGCCCCACCACTTATCAGCTCATAAGGTGCAGACACTTATAAATGGCAGCTTGCTCGCTTTTTGATGACTCGGAGAAATTGCCTCGTGTTTTCCTCGTGTGTATGTGTAATGAATACAAGGGACTCTCTTTATAAAATTAAGTATATTTTTAACAAGTCATTGGCTACACTTAGTTGGATTGCATCTCTCTAAAAAGCCAAAGGTTGTTCAAACACCATCTTCAGAAAGTGCTGCCTGAGCGCACTCGGGAAATTGCGTGCCTCACCGCCATGCTTGCCGCGGCCGCCTTTATTTCCACGTCGTGAGAGCCATCTGTCAATGTGAGCACCAGGGCAGTGTCTGTCAAAGTTGTTAGAAGGGTGACGTCAAGTGCTGAGACTGCTAAATGATGATTGTCTGTGGGCTGCCGAGAAAAATAGGCAACAATCGAGAGAGAGAGCAGCTGTGCTGTACAGCATCCAGTGAGATTCAGCAGAGTTTGAAAAGTTTCAGACATGCTCAATTTTATAAGCTTGCGCAAAAGCGAGTAGAAGGTTGATTAGTCTAATGATGCTATTAGGTAATGACAGTTGATTGACAGGGAACCATTTGCTTCCTGCCAATCTATGGCTGCCTTTCTCTCTTACGCTCGTCTGTGTCGATAGCTGGTGAATATATGTCTTACCAGGTTCTTTCAGAGGTTTCAGAGAACTGTGTGATTGTTATGTCATCTGTATAGGTGTCGTACTACTCGTTCGACGATACCTGCGTCGATGGACCTCATTTCTTCCTGACTTTCTTGCCTTTATCTTCCAGAAAAAAAGTGGAGAGGTTTATTCATTCATTGGTCACTGCTCGAGCGATTCAGGGATTCAACCCCGAGTATAAGTTATTGTCAGCCACTGCCAAACAGCACCACCTTGTTTTCTCTTGCTCTATGCTTTGATATGCGCTCCCCAATTCCCCTTCTTGTCTCGTAAACAGTATAGTAAGTACCTTCCATCACTCTCTTCTCGCCATTGTCGCTGACCTTTGCACTTAGCTTGGTACTCCTCAAGTACTCCTCCAATCCTCGGCCTACGCACTCCTACACCTCTTCTAATTATCTCAACATGCCTACACCTCCTCTCCTGACGCACATCTGCACTTCTTCGTTAACTTCAAGGTTACCCGCCAATATTAATAGTATATGTTGAAATATGGAGTTACATACAAGCTTACGCACTCATGGACGTCACGGTCCGACTCACGGAGATCAATGTGGGTCCCTTACATATAGCTTACGCGTCGCCGTTGCACGCTCCTTTATCCGTTTGCCTACGTACTGTCCTGTACTCAATAGGCCAAATGTCGTCCTCTTGCTGCTACCGGGTACCCCTCTCAGCGGGTAAAAGTCCAACAGTATATCTGTGCCTTTAGGGCCACCCACGGTAGATCAACTGGCATCTCGATCTAGAACTCACGCCATTATGACAAGCTTTATGCTCCCCCACGGCAATTTTATTTCGCAACTGGCTTCTCATCTCGGACACCCGCGCACCAACAATGACTTCCTGACCAACACCCAGGGTGATTCATTTGGCAACCGGCTCTTTGTCTCAAACACCCGCGCGTTTCTGCTACAAACTCGTTCATAGTCCACTCATCACGACCGTCAAACGTCGACCTTTCCAAATCGTGGCCCCTTTGTCAAGCCAGGGTGCAGTCCACTCTTTTTTTGTTCACCTAATACCTGGCTCATCCATCTGCTCCAGGTCTCGTCCAGCTATCCACAGGGCATCTGTCAAACCGCGTGGCCACTCCGGTTCTATCCAACCCTTGGGCTGTCCCCGTCCCAATGCGGCCTTTCCATTCGCCCCAACATTTCTTTCTCATTCTCCACTCTCGACTTTTCGGCCTGTATATATGATTCTTTCCTCAATTCCTGTACATACATGATTACAGTGAATTCCTTTTTTTTCATGGGTAATTGAAACGGTGAAACTGCACGACGCGAATAAGTAGACTGCAGTTCCCGAGACACCTCCCGGACGCATCGTTAAATTGCAACTCGATCGCCATGTGGCCGTCTTCAGGGACTGTGGGGCGCATTCGCGAATGGTCGTGTAATTGTTGGTGAGCAGCATGTCGACATGTGCCGCCGCCACGCCGTTATCTGGACGGGAAGTGTCCATTATGTAAGGCCATCATTAGACTAATCAACCCCGTCTCCCGCAAAAGCCGCACGAGCCGCACGTGGCTTTTGTGTATTGCGCAAAGCTGCGGCCTTTTCTTCGCTGTTCTTAATTCTTGTCTTGCTAAATACCATCCAATGGCCCTTGAATCCCATGTTCTACTCCTGAGAGTGCTATTTATTGGATGTGCACCCCATTTTTTACACATCATGAAGGTATCACTCAAGCTCCACTTCCTTTACCCACACTCTCACGTCTGCCGCGCAGTAATGGCAATGCCGAGGATGTTTCCTCTCCCCACAGCACCTCTCCTTCGCCTCAGGTAACCTTACATTGAAATAGTTGATTGACACCTCTCACATTTCAAATTTGCCACACAGCTTTGCGCAATGCAAAAAAGCCGCATGCGGCTCGTGCGGCTTTTTGCGCAAGCTCTCTATTGATCTGTAGTGGGTTCAAACCTGGGTAGTAGTGCTCTTTTTGAAACATCACATTTCAATTAGTGGCAGACTTAGAAATACAAAAGGAATGTCACCTACACCTCCAGAAGGGTTGCAGGACTCTATAGGCATATTTCTGTCTGCAGTGTTGAGTCTCTTTCAGGTGTGTTGTCGGGTACATGGCAAATATTCACTCATTCAATGCAGCCTAGAATCACTCCTGTGGCCCCTTGGAACATAACCAGTATCCTGAAAAGTATATCATTTTTGAGAGATACAGTCGTCAAGTGGTAAACTTCCTCTTGAATGTTCGCAGTCTTTGAGGAGGAACCAATGTTACGCCAGAAGGAATGTAGGCAAACCCATCTCAGTCAGTGTTGATAGGGTGTTGAGTTAGAGTTGTTGACCGCATTTTTGAGTAATACATGGGTTGTGATTGACTTAAGTGCAACATAAGATGGTAACAAAAGGCACATCTGAATGTGAATATTATCCACAGCCATAGGACTTCGAAAGCACTGCATCCCATCTGATCTCCATCCTCGAAAGGGATGAGCTCATTGCCCCACCGCGCTCCTCCCCTACAAATCCTACACCGAAAACCCGATATCGCTTCACTGCAATGTGGAGTGCTGCACTCACATTCTGCATTGAGAGTGCTGGGATGGTGGTGTAGCACAGTATATTACAACTTGGCATGTTCCAGAAAATGGGACCCAGTCAAGCTAATATATTATCCTGAATTTTGTTCAGAAAAAAAGAATACACACAATAGCACAAGTACAACCCACCCTACTGAAGTAGAACCAGTTTAGGAGAGCACAAGGTCATGAAGGCTGCAAAAAATATAAAGCTGCAGAGAATACAGTGTCAAAACCCGGTTGCGAAAAAAATAAAGTTGACCCAGTATTGTAGGGGCATAAGTGTGTACATCATTATAAGATTTCATCTGGGGGAGCTCCAGACCCTGAAGTTTATGCACAAATATTTCCAAGAATTTTCAGTGCCCTGTTGTGTCACATAGCACCATCAGTTATTTGGCTGTTTTGGGGGTTTGACCCGGATCCGAAAAATCCCACCAGAAATGCCCTTTCACACACACACTTTGCCCTCTCTTGCCCTCACGCACCCTCATATGCCCAGAGACACCTCCAACAGGCAAATGTCTAGGCTCTTCTGGGGCAGTAGACCTCCAGAGGGATCAATACATCGAACTCAAATCTGCCTCCAATCACTGGGCTAGAGAAGATGTGTGCTCCTCCCCATGGTCTATACTGACCGAGCACAGTCAAAAACGTCTGAACATTGACCCAAGCTACATTACCTATTATTTAAAGCACTGTAGATGTGAATGAGCTACTATTCTCATAATATACAATTCTCGGCCGCCATCAGTGAGATTTAGCCATTTTTGGCAATTGTTTGATTTTTAGTGCGCGCCCAACATGCTCAATGCTAATTTTTTGTTGATTATATTACCCATAGGCCTTGTTGGTATTCTACAAAAAAGAACCACACCGAAAGCTGCCGGGGTTTCCGTTCAAAATGCAAATTTTTCGGATCCGGGCATTTTTCGGATCCGGGTTTTGACACTGTATGTCTACAAAGAGTTCAGTAATCTATTGGATGTGTAGCCAACAATCCTTTTGTATTTCTGAGTCTGCCACTAAATAAAATGTGAAGTTTTAAAAAGAACACCACTACCCAGGTGTGAATCTCGTACACATAAATGTTCATTACACATACATACACATGGGGGAAAACACGAGGCAAATTCTCTGAGCCATCAATAAGCGAGCAACCTGCCAACTACCTGCCACTCATGAGTGTCTGTGGTTTATGGATTTTAAGCGGCAGGTGATGCCCCCTGTGCCAACAAGCTGCAGGGAAGCTATGTAGCAAGTTTGGTGTCAATATGGATGCCAGCTAATCAAGGGAGTTATTGATGGAAACCAAGTTCAAATGCCATTGAAATCTATTGAACTATAGTTGTGCTGTGAACCACACTGTAAAACCTGACCCTAAAGTGGTCATATGATCCAACGTGTGCAGGAGGGGAACCAAACAAGTAATAATAGCCCTGTAAACAGGTGATTATGAAGGCTGATTGTGTGGTGCGTACTTAGGCTAGGTGGGAAAGAAGTATCACACTCTCTAGCAGGGTTTGTAAGTCTGATTAGGCAGTGTACATACCAATAATGGCCTTGGTAAGGAGAAATGACTTAGAAATGGTGCTTTAAAGCTGTCTAGATGGTTTATTCCTGGTATCTGGACCAGCTAGATGCTGTTTCCTTATGCTGGGCAGTAAAGATGCTCTGTTCCATTTATTTGGGCACTTACCAAAGTCCATTCTCTTCCCGCTAAATGTTTGTAACCTGCAGTAGCCAGTAAACTATAGAAGCTCTGCCAAATGTAGTAGATTACTTGGTCAATTGCCCCCCGTGGTTGGTAACCAGCTCTTTTTAGAACCCCCAGCTTAACAGATATTTAGTTCAGCAAGCTCTTTGCAGCCTCTGTGTGACTAACACGACTTTTGTCATACAACTTTAGGGGTTGCCTCGTACCCACAGCTCTTCACTTGTAGACCTCTTTGGCTACACTTAAAAACTGATCCTGCTTGCTTTGAGCCACAAGCCATACAGTGTGTGCCTTGATCTCTTCCGGAGACATACCTGGTTTTTGACCCCTTGGGAAACAGTGTTCGTGCATTTCACTCTCGCTCATTCACCCGAACACACTTCTGTAGCCACCAAGTCCTTCCATGCGCGATTTCTAGGCTAAAGGGTGCGGGATATAAGCTGATCAGCCTTGCAACGTGCCTTGGTCTCCAGCCATTGCAACCCCCGGAGCACCAGATATATGTCTCCCTGCCTTTCTGGTGCAAGTATCTCATCCATTTTAATTCCGAAGTCTACCTGGACATGCTGAACGTTCTGCCTCCATGGCTGCTGACAAACCAACCAACCGTGCGAACACGGAAGGAAGGAACTCGTGTGTGTGAGGTGGATCAAACAAAGCACAAGAACTTGGGCCTATCCACAACAATGACGAGTGCTGGGAGCGACAGGGGACAGATTCGGGGGCGAAATGAATCATATAGAATCAACTACTAGATACAGAATAAATAGTAAGTGAAATAGGAGAAGAAATGGAGGGATACCGTGTCTAAGATCAAGTGTGAATACACTAATAAGGAATCGATCAAGGAGGGTGCGGAGCAGGTAAAAAGGTGCAATGGCATCGAAGAACAAACTGGCTGGAGTACGAAGTATGGCAGGCAAGCGGGGCAACAGACGGCACATGTGGTGAGGGTCAGAAACAAGACGCGTGTGGTCGTGTTTCGGCGATCGAGCCGTTTACGGACGTAGCCTGGTGCGAGGGCGGCGAGGCGCGACACTGCCATCAATGACATCCGAGGCTGTAATGGCATGGCTCATACTCAAATATAGTTGCCCTTCTCTCATGGTCAACCGTACTCTGCGATGACCTGCACGCCGACAAAGTTTGATTTTGAAGTATGAAGGTGACCCCTCTTAGAGCAATCAATGAGGACAAACTCGTGGACGTTGGTCTTGTCAATCTTGGAACCCCGGAGGACCTTCTCGACGGGCTCGAGGTTGCTGCAGAAGAGGTGCGGGCCGATTTCATCGAATCGGGCACAGGTGAGCCAGGTGTAGAAGTCGATACCCTGAAAGAGGGAGTCGATTTCGATGGAGGTCTGCGCGGCGAAGGAGAGGGTTCACTTGGCACGCTCGCAAGCGGTGCGGAGACGATGGAGGGCGCGGAGCTTGGAGGAGAGATCTAGAACGGAATGTTTAATAACGCGTACAGGAAAAAATAATGAAAAAAGGACATATCCTTCTTGTTCTTACGCTTGAACTCCTGCGCGAAGTTTTGACCACCCAAGTGGGGGGTGTTACCAACGGTGGCCTTGACCTCGAAGATTCCCTTCTCGATGTCAGGAGGAACGGATCGAAGGTTCCGTATCCAAGATCGAAGATGCAGACGTTACGCTCCAGTGACCTTCTTGTTGAGACCGTAGGCGGTGGCAGCGAGTGGGCTCACTGATGAGTCGGGGACGTTCATGCCGGAGATGGTGCTGGCGTCCTTGGTGGCCTGACACTGAGTCGTGGAAGGAGGCGGGACGACAGTGTTGATGGTGGTACCGAGGATTTGGCGGTCTCCTTCATTGTGAGGACCAGGGAGGAAATATCCTCCCGCAACTAGAAAATCTCAATCAGTACGCAATACAGGAATGGGATAGAAATGAGACACAAATTCCTTTTGCTCGCTGCGGTACCCGACACAGATGTACGGCTTTCCTCCTTTGCTGAAGATGGCGAAGAGGAAGTGTTTCATGGTCGCCTATCCTTCGCTGTCATCGAACTTGCGGCTGATAATTCGCTTTGCATCGAACATGCTACAGAAAAGAATCAGGATCGATGAAGGAAAGGAGCCAAAAACAATGTACGTGCTAATTGGGTTCATTGCAACTTTATTTTTGCGGTATCGCCGACGAGACACTTGTTTTCCGAGAAGGGGATATATGAGGGGGTATTGCAGTTGCCCTGGTCATCGGCGAGGGCTCCACACACCGACGCGGCTGCAAAATAAGGTCAGAAGAGAACGAGGGCAGACAAGCAGATGTACGCACCAGTAGATAATCCCAATGCACAAAATCGCCCATCGCATTGCACGCACACACATAGGGCAGTGTGTGGTGCTGCCTCCGAAGTAAAATCCCGTCCGCACACTTGAGGCCCGGAGTGATGAGCGCGGCGCTGCAGGTAGGTCAGAAATGGCGTGAAGACATAGGCCGGGTTGTTCTGTGATGCCTGAATGGCCCTGTGGAGTTGTGCTTGAAGATATTTGCAGGTAGAAGGTCTACGCTCGATAGCGGAGAAGCCCAGGACGCCGCTACTTGCACGAGAAACGTCGCCGACCAGAGTCTGACAGGATGTTTCTGGATTTAAATCCGGTGTTTCTAGCAAGGATAAGCGGCATTCGGTTGTAGGGTGCCAGCGTTAATGAGAGAAAGGAGCCGAATGAAAGAGCAGTTTGAAGGAAGAGGAAGAGGTCTCGCCAGCAAGAGCAGCGAGACCGTGGGACAAAACTGCCGAAAATGTGACATAAGTTATGTCCGCATTCGGGCATAACGGGTGCCAGGGCACTGCACCATAGTCTCCATGTCTGACGTAGTACTCCATCCGTTCATAAAGCATGCGGAGCAATCAAAAATTGCACCCCCATTCCCATACGTATGAGCTTCAGCCACAGAGTAGGATGGTCTGTCGAGGGAAAGGCATTTGTTGCATCAACAACTGCAACGGGGAGAGAGAGAGAGAGAGAGATAATCGGCGGTGGTAGTTGAATATTTGGGATACCGGAACGCGCGAGATTATATGCTTGATCAGCGAGCAGTGCCTTCGTTGACTTGTAGGCTTCAGTCACCGTGCCCTTTTTAAATATGGGCGAAGTGAATAGGTGCAGTTCGACATTTGATCAGGTCGATTATGTGTTTGAGGATGTTTGTGCACTTCCAGCCACACGCACTGTTCTGTATGCGCAATATTTAATTGATCGGATTGCGGACTCTGAGCGGGTCCCTATGACCAAATTTTTCGTTCTTGGTGCTGCTTGGATTGCTAGGAAAAGAGCCACAAGATTTGCACGGGCATTATTTTGCTCACCCCAGACCCGTATGGAACGATTAAGCCCGCAGTTGTTACCAAAGGACGCTGCGGCACCTGCCGTAGCTGTGTGCCTTCCTGTATTCTTGCTGATTCCACAGATAGTCGCAGTTACAGGACTTGTAGCGAAGAAGACCGGACCGAAAAGAGATAAGGCCTTTTTTGTTACCGGCCTCCATTGTCGCGATTAGAAGCCTGTCCAGTTCTGTTTCCTCTGACAAGACCGGTGGATTGCGTTTGCGTTTCCCCGATGGTGGCGCAAGTGTTCCGCGAGTTATGGGATCAACCTCGAGTGCGAGGACGAGAGGCGCGTGGTCAAAATCTGGAACTCTTGGTTCAGCTTTGAATGACTTGATTTTGGGGAACAGGGTACGTGAGCAAATAGCGTAGTCTATAACAGTCTTGCGTGTCCCTTGAAACGAAGTGTATTCCCCACTTCCGGGTAGACTCGTAACCAGTCTGTCTACGCCATTCTAAGGCGGGCTTGTTGCCATAGGCAGACTTGTACTTCTCAGGCTGTGCCTTGAGAATTCCGATCAATAGTGACATGAGCCAGAACCGCGGCATGCCCTGAATCTTCAGGCAGTAGAGCAAAAATTCCAGGAGCTTTTCGTTGGGAATGTCCAAGCTGTCTTGATACGAGAAGCCATCAACGCCCATAGCAACCTCAAGTCCGTGCGCTTTTATGTGCCTTTTCATCGCCTCAATCTCTTCAATGATTATGTCCCGAGTGTACGATAGTCTGGAAGATAAATCCGGGAGTGGGTGCAGCTCCTTGGCCATCCTTGCGTTGAACGCGAGCTGATCCGAGTCGAAAGAGGCCGGCGGCACTTGCGGATAGTTCAATCGAGCCTCAAAGTCAGTCGAGAGTTGAGTCACGTTGACTTTAGCTTTCTTAGGCCGTGGGTCAGTGCGCTTGCGAACGAAATCCCAAAACTCCTTTGGGTTCTTGCAATCCAGGAGCTGGATTCGAAGGCGAAATTGCAAGGCATGAACCTTGGCGCGACCTCGATGGCTCTGACCTGTGTATTCATCAGGAATATCTTCGCCAGTTGTCCATGGCTTGGGCTTGACTGAGGAAGTTTCCTCCAAGGTAGTGGTCCCTTTCCGTCTCCAAGTGTTTGTACTTGCATGCTCTTTATTGCAGCGCATCTCAGTGTGAACTGTTGTAGCATCAAATATTTTGTGGGTGCCTTTGATTGTCCGCCCGGATTTTGCTAATGCATATGCCTCACGCTTGGCTAGGTTGTCCTCCTTTGTGTCAACGAGAACAACAAAGGTTCCAGCGTGTCTTCCCGCAAGTAGTTTCACCACGGACTTGAACAAATCACCATTTGAGCCAGGCCATCCGAGCGTTGTATTCTTTGCCGCCGAGTAGCAGAGAATTCGGATGATCATCTTCGATGTACAAAAAATAACGAGTGTTTTATCACATGGGATAGATTGGAGAGCTTCATGAATTGCAAACAGTCGCGCTCAGTCCACAGATAGGTGGCCTGGACCGGGTACACGGAGCCCTTTATTCGATACTGAACCCGGGCCAAAGAAAATTCCAGCGCCCGAGGAGCCGGTTTTATTGTTGCCTTTTGCCGCCACTCCCTCGACATAAATGTGGATTGGCGATTATTCACTTTGAACTGGTCCCCAGAGCGATTCCAATGCCTCACCCTTGGTCTGTTTGGTATCCATAGTTTCTTGATAGAGCCGATCAATGTATTCTCTCCCACTGAAATTGGGGGCTTGACCGTGTTCGGTGGTAAGAGTGAGTTCATACTCAAAAGCTTTTGCGTCAAGAGTTATACAGATCCGCACGTGGTCGGAATAACCTTCGTCTTCGTCTTCAGTTGGAAGTTCAACATGAAATTTGTGAACAAGGGGCAGTAGGTTCTGCGACACAATAGCGTAGTCGATGACTGTGTTAGACGACAAAAACTAGTGGGTGCCAGCAGATGTTATACATATTTCGGAGAATTCTGGTCGGGGTAAGTACTCCAGTGGCGGCCAGTGTTGTCCAAGGGTTTACACTGATATTCATTGCTACCCTTGATTTAAGTAAGGCCCTGACTTGGATGAGAAAATTCCCGATGCTTAATGTAACCAAATCTTGCAACCGCCCGAACGAGCAGCGTGCGAGCTCTTCAGCCCACAGATACCGACAGAGCTGTTGGCACTAGATGAGTATTCCCTCCCAGTATACCTGGACACCTGAAATAAAGTAAAAGAAATTAATTTTGAGGCCTGAATCTGATGCACTTAGTCCAGGAGCATGAAGCGTTGACAAGTTCGGAGAGCACTGCCAGGGGCCCATAGTCAGATAAAATATCCCCGCGCACCCAGATGAATCTGAAACAGGCACAGAGACACAAGCGAAGTACAGTGGACTTCAGCGGAATCCGGTGGAGGCCAGGGAGCGCAGAGATGACTCAGATGAGCAGAAAGGGGTGAAAGCCGAAGAAGTCCGACGGAGATCACCGGAGACCAACGTCAGTTCGTAACGTACCAATACTATTCTTGACATCGATCCCAAATATAAACTAAGTAGCCCGCTGCACGGCAAAGCCCGCTATCTGGATCCTACCCTCTCCATCTTACATATCTACTCAGTATCAAGAGAAGCCGACTTTCCGAATTTCGACGTCCCGTTTATCAGACATTTGATTTTAATTTAGAGATCGCGCTGGGCAGCACGGGGACCTTCCAGGCGCCATGTTTATTCCAGTTTCCGGCTGGTTATCACAATCCGTCCTCATCTTGAATCTTGAAATCGCAATTGTATGGATCCACAGAATGTAACCCGTTGCATAGTTAGGAAGCTAGACCTTGAACGCAATTCTTCTAATAATTGTAAGGGCAACCTCTAGACCCGAGAATCTCAAGGGACTAGCGAGGGGAATCCGAAGGTATGAATAAGAAGTAGCTAAATACAAGAAGATACGCACCTAGCGAGGGGAATCCGAAGAGAATAAACTCTGAGGATTCCCACGCTAGGTCGTGGGTATAAGTGGCTACTGACTAGTAGCACATGACCGGAGTGATCGGCAGATGTCTCGGGCTTGATCGCAGACTTGATGCCATTGTGTAAGCGACCTTTTGGGATCCATAGGTGGATTACGTAAACTGGGCCGGTCGACCGGGCGCCGGGTGCCGGATGACCGGGGCCGGGTGCCGGGTGACCGGGGCCGGGCAGAGGTTCCCCTGACATCACCCCCCCTTGGAATGCGGCAACTCGACGCATATGCCGGAGGGAACGAACGTGGACAGAGGGGTCGCAGAATGGGAGGGAATCGAAAGCGGCGTGGGCGATGATCCGGGGTTTTGAGGGGTACTTCCGGTAAAACTCGGCGATAGCCTTGTCAGCGAATACATCGGAGTGCTTCACCCATTGGTTGTGCGACTCATCATACCCTTTAAACTGGACCATGTACCAGAGGGATTTATACCGGATCTTCGCGTCGAGGATCTCTTCGACCTCCCACTCGGGTGCATCGCCAGGGACGTCCGGCAGGACCGGAGCCGGTTCGTCATAGCCCGGGCGGCCTTCGAAGGGGTCATCTTCTGCGAGCTGCAACTTCACGACCGGGAACACCGGGTGGAGCCGGGAGAGACGGGGTGGCAGTTCCAGTTTGTACGCGCCTCGGCCGACGACCTTGGTGACTTTAAAAGGGCCTAGGCGTCGGTGAGAGAGCTCGGGGGATGGCCGGGTCGTTTGGATGTCGGAAGCATCGAGCCAGACCCGGTCGCCGACTTTGATGTCTGGCGCAGGGGTGTGTCGGCGGTTGTAGTACCGCTTGTACTCCTCCTTTGCTTTTACGAGGGCAGCCTTCGCCTCGGAGACCCCGGAAGCGATCCGGTCGTGAAATTCGTTAACCGACTCTACTTTCGAACGCGGCCCATTCGGCTCGAACCCCATTCGGGGGAGCCGGCCGGTGTCCGTCATGAACGGAACCTGCTGCGTCGAAGAGTGGATGTGGTTGTTGTATGCGAATTTGGTGGCCGGAAGGAGCTCGTCCCAGTCATCCTGCTTGTAGTTAGTGAAAAGCCAGATGAACTGCTCCATCTCCTGGTTGACGCGTTCGGTCTGGCCGTCGGTCTGCGGGTGGTAAGCCGTAGAGGTGGCTGGTTTGATCCCGATGAGGCGCCAAAGCTCGGTGGTGAACTCGGCGACAAACTGGGGGCCACGGTCGGAGATGTACTTCTCAGGGGTGCCATGGAGCTTCCAGACATTTCGGTAATACAACCGGGCAGCTCCGACAGCATCCAACCGGGTCGTACACTCCATAAAGTGAGCGCGTTTACCTAGGACGTCCACAACGACCATGACCGAGTCGTAGCCGTGGGCTTCCGGGAGCTCGACTACGAAGTCTACCGAGACCGCGCTCCAACGCTCCTCCGGGATCTCGGTCGGGTGGAGCTCGCCCACTGGAAGCTTCCGGAGAGCCTTGGTGCGGCAGCACAGGTCGCAGGTTGCCACGTACCGGCCGACGTGTCGGGACATCTGGGGCCACCAGTAGTTCCGGGAGACTAGCTCCAACGTCTTGAACCGGCCGGCATGCCCGGCAACCCGGGTGTCGTGATGCTGCTCCAGGATCCGACAGCGAAGGTCTTTGTCCCGAGGGACGACAATCTTGCCGCGGAAATAGAGCAGCCCGCCTTCGACGTGCCATTCGGCCGACCGGGTGGATCGGGTTCCTCGGGCCTTAAGGAGGTCCCGAGCTGCGAGAGCCACGGGTTCCTCAAGGTCCGGTTCGCCAGCGAGCGCCTCTCGGACGTCCCGCAGGAGGGGAACCTCCGGGCCAGCCACCACGATGCCCTCCAACGCACGGATCCGGAACAGGGCGGGACTCAGGAGCGTCACATCCGTGTTGTCCGGGCCCGGTCCGTGATCCGGACGCTGGGAGAGCGCGTCTGGTTTACCCATAGAGCACCCAGGCTTGTGGTGAAGCTCGAAATCAAACCGGGACAGATACAGGGACCACCGCGCCTGTCGCCGGTTGAGATCTTGCGACTTCCGGAAATACTCCAGGTTCTTGTGGTCGGTCCAGATCTCGATCGGATGCTGCGCGCCTTCGAGGAAGTGCCTCCATTCCTCGAGGGCTCGGATGATCACGAGCATCTCTTTGTCGTGGATCTCGTAGTTGCGCTGGACCAGACTCAAGCTCTTGGAGTAGAATGCGACCGGATGCCACTTGCCGTCGTCGCCCGGTTGAGACAGGACAGCGCCGGTTGCATAGTCCGAGCTATCCGCCTCTAGCCGGTACGGCTTGGACTCGTCCGGCAGGACAAGGACCAGCTCCCAGGTGACCGCATCTTTGATGGCTTGGAATGCGGTCGCCTCGAGTTTGGTCCAAACCCAGGGAGCGCGCTTCCCGGTGAGGTCAAACAGTGGCCGGGCGGCATCTGAGAACGCTTTGATGAACCGCCGGTAGAAGTTTGTGAAGCCGAGGAACTGCTGCACGTCCTTCTTGCACTCCGGCGTCGGCCAGTTAGTGACGCCGGCAACCTTGACCAGGTCCATCTCTACGTGATTGTGAGAGACGATAACCCCCAGGTACTCAATCGACGTCTTTTCGAACTCGCACTTCTCCGGGCGCAGGAAAAGCTTGTGCTCCCGGAGCCGGTGGAGAACTTCCCGGACGATCTCCCGGTGCCGGGTAAGGTCCGAGTGTGCGATGAGGATGTCGTCGAGGTATACCATGACGTCTCCAGACAGGATGAGGTCTTGGAAAATGTCGTTCATCATTGTCTGGAAAGTCGCAGGGGAATTGGTCAAGCCGAAGTACATCACCAAGGGTTCGAAAAGGCCCCGGTTCGTCCGGAAGGCAGCCTTCCACTCGTCGCCTTCCCGGATGCGGACGTTATTAAAGCCCCACCGGACATCGAGTTTCGTGAAGAACCGGGCTCCTTTCAAACGGTTGATGAGGTCGTTGATCAGAGGGATCGGGTACCGGTTCTTCAGGGTCATCGCATTGAGCGCCTGGTAATCCTGTACGAACCGGAGCGCGCCGTCCTTCTTTTTGACGAAGAAGACAGGCGAGGCCATCGGTGACTTCGACGGCCGGATCCGCCCGGTCGCCAACCCCTCTTCGGTGAACGCGTCGAGCTCGTGTTGCTCGAGAGGTGAGATCGGGTAGACCTTACAGTTGGCCGGTTTGGCATCCGGGACGAGTTCGATAGCATGGTCCCACGAGTGACGGTCCGGTAGTGAATCGAAGGCCTCTCGGTTGAAGACATCCTCGAAGTCACGCACCCACTCCGGAAGTTCATCCTTACCGGGTGCGGAGTTCTTGGCGAAGGCTTCGGCCAGCCGCTGTGAGACAGTGCTGGTGGCCCGGATGTCTTCTGGAGGAGAGAACTGGGTGTAAAAGACCCGGTCTCCGTCCTCGAGAGGGTCATCTTCGTCGTCCGAGTCGTCCGAGTCGTCCGAGTCGTCTAGCAGGAGTTCGGGCAGGTCCTCCTCGAACTCGTCATCATCATCCTCGCCGAGCCGGTGATAAGTGAGCTCCGAACCTAGTATGGAAACCAACAGAAACAGCCCAAACAAAATACTACAACCAAAGAATCGGATGGAACAGACGAATCTAATCCAAACAACCAATAGAATGCAGCAAGTGCGGTGTAACGTTCGTTCCAGAGGTACCAGACGAGTGTCAGTCCCTGATTCAGAGCCTTGTAAAGGTTGATCGGGAGAAAGTTTAGTTCAAGAAGCCGTTGTAAGACGAAGCAAGTGTTTGATATGTACGAAACTAAGAGATCCGAAGGATATCTGTCTCGGACACCAAGTCACGAGTCGGTTACGACTGGTGAGAACGATGGAAACTAAGGAAACCAGAGGTTTCTAAAGCTTCCAACGCAAACAACACAAAGAGATTTATCGGAATGAAGGGAACCGTGAGGTTCACTAATATTCCGAAGCGAAACCAAAGTTCCGCAAGGTTTTAACAAAGATGGTGGTGGTTCCAGACAACAAGACAACAAGACAGACGACTCCAAGACAATCCCAAAACGATTCCAAACGTTTCCCAACCGATTCCA
>JARJLF010000558.1:0-169671 GCA_029378395.1 Mycena leptocephala | reverse complement strand
CAGTCGCTGATAATAATCTCCCAGATGAGTTGGGCCGTACATGGTATTCACAATGGCATCACGGCCCCGCGGCAAATCTTTGAAAAACGACGGATACCGGCGGACAACTCAGGCAAATATACTGTCTCACCACAAAGGGTATTTCTTACAAAACGTATTGCCTATGAGGTGACAACACCTTTGGACTCTAATATTGGGAGCACCAAAATATTCTCATCCAGACTGACTTCGTATATTATGTTTTCAGAACACTGAGAGGCCTCATGGATCACAAATTAACGGATTTGTTGAATGGTGCCGCCATGTCATGCACTATATTCTCATTCGACATTTACGTTAGATGCGTCCCACGCGTAGTGCACAACGTGAATAATCATATCACATATCATAGTGGTTGAATGAAATCAGAAAAAGCGTAACATTTCAGACGAGAAGCCGACATAAAAAACTACATCGCAACAACTCCAGAAACATCAAAACACATTTCAGAATCTTTCCGACCTTCACTCAGCGGTGATGGGATGCAGTTGATGCAATGAGCCGTTGAAATAACACTCAGCACGGACATGGAGATCCTTCTGTGACGCACTCCACTTTCCTCGGAGCATCGCAAGTGACGGTAGTGGATCCGCTGGAGAACGAGGTGAATCCGGGAAAATATATAAATGCCGTCTACCAGTTGTTCCGACGGCGGTGGTGCGGTGCAGCTCAACCCGACCAGTACATCAAGTCCACTGAGGTCAAGACAAGGGGCGGCGACGTGGAAGGGAGGAATGCGACCGGATCTAACGCGCACCGCAATATCTCCTCGAATTTACAATATCCACTGGGCAGTCTCATCGAAGCGGTCTCCTTTGGCCCGACGTCCCGCGCTCACGCAGGTTCGGAGTGCAGCAAGCGGCTGGAGGTAAGTTTAAGTGTGAGTCTAATGTGTATGATAATCATATATGGTGGTCGAATGAATCAGAAAAAACGTGACATTTAACACGAGAAAGCGCCGACAGAAGAAGGTTACAAAAACTACATCCGCAACAACGCCAGAACGTCAAAAACATCAACTTCAGAATCTTTCCGACCATTTCACTCAACGGTGATGGGGATGCAGTTGATGGCGATGACGCCTGAAAATGACAACTCAGCACGGAATGTGAGCATGCAGTCTGTGACGCACCCAGGCTGGTCGGAGTACGCAAGTGACGGTAGTGGATCCGCGGAAACGAGGTGAGATCCGGGAATGGTATATAAGTGTGTTTACCAGTTTGTCCCCGGCGACGGTGATGGGGTGCAGCTCAACCCGACGGCACATCAAGGCCAGTGAGGTCAAGTCCAAGAGAGCGCGACGGCCCCAGCGCGGTACTGCTGGAGGAGACGACGCTGTGCAGCACTGGGGGAGGTCGGGGTAGTGACCGGGGAGTGTCGTTGGCGCTGCATGGCGGCAGCAAGGTCTAAAATGAAGGTCATATTCAGTGGGTGAAGGAATGGTATGTGTCGTAGCGTACAATGGAGAGGAGACACAACAGAGAGCTTAGAGAACATATTTGTTTGAGAGAGCTTGAACTACGGAGGAATGTGTTCGAGTGAGGATTGAGAGGGAACGGCCGTTTTATAGGTTTTCGTCCAGATATTCGCGCGATTGTGAATGACGCTGCGGACGCAGGTACATCCCACCAGAGACGGGAACAGTGCACGATTTGTGGAGCTGTGGAGTTATGTGTAGAGAAACGTCGATGGTAACAAGGAATGGATAGTGAATAGCTTATCGGTCTCACGAATATCGGATCCGACGACAGGGAAGTAGATGCAGATAAGGTCGGTGGAGCCATTGAACGTTGCTGAGTGTGACATTATAATTAGTATCAATGATCTCAGAAATTGACCTTGTCCATGGCGGTGAGCCCAGCTAGCTGCATCGCGCAGATCCAGATATCCATAGGCCTGCGCAGGTCAAAATAATAAATATTCCGCCAACAATATAGTTTGGCGGCAGACGGGTCCGGTGGAGGAAAGAGGACCGCAGAGATCTAGAACATCTAAGAGGATAAAATAGAACTCTGGACGTCATTGACAGTACTTGACAGCAATATGACAATTCTGGCAAATCAAGTCGAGTCGCAGAGACAGAGCATACTTTTGCAACTTCGAAAACAGGAAAAATGATGGAGAAGGCGAGTGGTGACGATTCATCAAGTATATTTTGAAGCTTGGAAGGAAAAGGCTCCACCGAACAACGCCCTTGCGTCAAGGAGGTAAGTGAAAATTCAGCTCAAATACGCTCTCTCGCGATCAGCAGGCCTAATAGGTCTCCTAATAGAGCTGCTGACGCAGTAATTATAGGTTACATTAAGCGCCTTTCAGGAACCTAGACCCAGGCGACCATTGCACCAAGATTGCGTTTGGATTGCGCCATTCCGCAAATCGGCAACGGTTGCGTTGATGTTGCGTCGCCGTGAGCAGTTGGAAGTGGACGCTGAACATGACAGAAAATCACGTATTTTGAGGACTAAAAAGGCGTCGAGCGGCGGCGCGCGGGAGGATTAGAAGAGAAAGAGGCGGGAGTTTTGGCCTTGTTGCTCATCAAGGGCGATGAACGCGGCTCAATGTCGATGCACCGCCACATCGGCTACTTCCTTCACCAATTCACAGACTGGCATGATATGGATGGCTCTCGTCTTGCTTTGTTGGAGATCCAAGCTTGACCATGCGGTTCACATGTGGTTCACCATGGCAATCATTATCGGTCCATGTGCTTTGCTATCTGTTGCTATACCTCCGCATTATTTTATTCAGTTCTCTACTTACATGTGATACTATTCTTATCTATTGGATATTCGCCTACATATAAAAAGCTAGAATACTTGTGGTAGTTACCTCACTGGTTTGCCTCGCAATTATCTCTTGCTTGCAAACTCCCTTCCTGAGCAAATTCTACATGCTTGCAATCTTTTTATCCGAACGGAGAATGCTGAACCTCGACTCCTGCATGCGCCGCCTCCGACTCTTGATCTGCACGTGAAACTGGCTCGGAGTATGATACTTGGTACTATCTAACTGCCCTGAGCTTGGAGCAAGACAGGATGATCATGAGTCGTGAGCTCTGAATCCTTTTCAATTGGATGTGCCTATCGCGGACGTCATATGAACTCGACGCATACTTATGCCCTCCACTAAATGCTGTGGGATCATGTCAACGCCTGTGGGCTGGGTTTGGAACTGAGTATCTGTTGGTGTGTCGGCTGTTTCCGGTATAGGGACGGTAATGGACTGCGCCAATGCTCATGGTATAGTGCACACCTCCATATACCTTGCTTGACTGCTATGCCGCGGGCTTCTTCTCGTTACGGTCATGCGCAATCTCTCTGTTCCAAGGATAGCGTGTCTAAAATTGTGCCACTCCACTTGAATGTTCTATGAACGTCCAGCACCAGCACGGCGAGTTCCTACTCCCGGCAGTGACGTCGAGCTGAACTGAAATTTCGATGCTTCAAAATACGCTCTTTCTCGGCGCCTCGACTTGATTTGCCAGAATTGTCATATCGCTGTCAAGTACTGTCAATGACGTCCAGAGTTCTATTTTATCCTCTTAGATGTTCTCTGCGGTCCTCTTTCCTCCGCCGGACCCGTCTGCCACCAAACAGTTATATTGTTGGCGGAATATTTATTATTTTGACCTGCGCAGGCCTATCGATATCCGGATTTGCGCGATGCAGCTAGCTGGGCTCACCGCCATGGACAAGGTCAATTTCTGAGATCATTGGTACTAATTATAATGTCACACTCAGCAACGTTCAATGGCTCCACCGACCTTATCTACATCTACTTCCCTGTCGTCGGATCCGATATTCGTGAGACCGATAAGCTATTCACTATTCATTCCTTGTTATCATCGACGTTCTCTGCACATAGCTCCACAGCTCCACAACTCTTGCACTGTGCCTATCTCTAGTGCGACGTACATACGTCTGCAGCGTCATTCCCACTCGCGGGAATGTCTAGACGAAAACCCTATAAAAGCATCCCTGTTTCCCTCTCAATCCTCACTCGAACACATTCCCCCGTAGTTCAAGCTCTCTCAAACAAATATGTTCTCCAAGCTCTCTGTTTTTGTCGCCTCTGTCCTCCTTGTACGCTGCGACACATACACATTTTTTTCACCCAACTGAATATGACCTTCATTTTAGACCCTTGCTGCCGCCATGCCAGCGCCCAACGACACTCCCCCGGTCACTACCCCGACCTCCCCCCAGTGCTGCACCAGCGTCGTCTCCTCCAGCAGTACCGCCGCTGGGGCCGTCGCCGCTCCTCTTGGCCTTGACCTCACTGGCCTTGATGTGCCCGTCGGGTTGAGCTGCACCCCCATCACCGTCGCCGGGGACAACTGGTAAACAACACTTATATACTCATTCCCCGGATCTCACCTCGTTTTCCAGCGGATCCACTACCGTCACTTGCGATACTCCCGACCCAGCCTGGGGTGCGTCACAGACTGCATGCTCACATGTCCGTGCTGACGTTGTTATTTTCAGGTGGCCTCATTGCCATCAACTGCATCCCCATCACCGCTTGAGTGAAATGGTCGGAAAGATTCTGAAGTTGATGTGTTTTGACGTTTCTGGCGTTGTTGCGGATGTAGTTTTTGTAACCTTCTTCTGTCGGCGCTTTCTCGTGTTAAATGTCACGCTTTTTTCTGATTTCATTCAACCACTGTGATATGATTATTCAGATTGTGCACTACGCATGGGACGCATTCAACGTAAATGAGAATACAGTGCATGACATGGCGACACCATTTAACCAATCCGTCAACTCGTGATCCACCGGGCCTCTCAATAATATCCGAAGTCGCCATGAGCAGCAATTCCTCGTGCACTCCTTCTTTCATCGCAGATGCATTGGGATTTGGAAACACGTGGTGTCTCCGGCTAGTGAATCTCGACCAAATGCACTCCACGACACGACCTTCGCCGTGTGTTCTGACTTGGACTTGAACTTATACTCCCAGGCCGTTTGCTGCACCTCTGAACCTGTGGTAGGGGCGGAACCGTCGGCACCAAACGGGGACACATCTTCGAGACATGACGGAGTGTGTAAAGTCTAGGGAGTAGATGCGCGCTCAGATCCGGTCGCAAGTGAGCGCAGCCGATCACGGCATGAGGGGCGATCAGGGACAAAACCACGGTCCGGTCCAGCCGGCCCAGCTGACTGTCCGGCATTGCTGCTGATGCGGGCGCCGGAGTTCAAAACGGCATTGTTGAGGATAAGGCACAAGAACGATGGAGTGGAGATTGTGCATATATCGTTTGTTAGTTTTATTGTCAAAACCACAGTGTGCAGTATTACATACAGCCGAGTCATTTGAGAATATCTCCAGCAGAGGCCGGCATCAAAGCACCATCAGGGGGTTCGTTCTTACTCTTGAACTCATCGCACATCTGCGCCATCGTCACCCAATCGACGCCTTCGTGCCTGATAATGTGGTCGATGATCCTAACGAAGTACATTGTCAGTTAACCGGAAGGTTTTTGGAGGCGGAAATTGATTTACCTTTCCTGCATGAGGAGCGCATGCGGCCGCCCAGAGACGTCGGGGTGGATGGTCATGGGGAATAC
This sequence comes from Mycena leptocephala, assembly GCA_029378395.1. Taxonomy (NCBI): domain Eukaryota; kingdom Fungi; phylum Basidiomycota; class Agaricomycetes; order Agaricales; family Mycenaceae; genus Mycena; species Mycena leptocephala. Next base: position 164,065 of record JARJLF010000558.1, on the reverse strand, counting down.
AAACTCGTCGTATTCGCGGTAGAAATAATCGAAATGATCCTAAATACAAATCAGCGCGACCGCGCGCAGCCAACAAGAAACGTACCATCCAGAGTGCCTCTACATCCCGAGGATTAACCCACCCATGGCTGTTCGCGGCGGATTTTATGAACATCATCGGAGGGAGGTCATCGCTCACAGAAGATTTCAGTTGAATGGCAACACATTATGGTGGTAGTTTGACTTACATATACCAGCTCGCCGGGATCTCAACGATGCCCGTGGGCTGCCCAGGAACCAGCGGCTTCATCCACGTCTCCGCCTTCTGTGAATAATCGATCTTCGTTCACTCGTCGCCCGTGCGCAGCCAGTACATCTGGCAGTCGTGGTGGCTCATGGAGTGGTCGTACTCGATCCCGTAGCTCAGCAGCAGCTCCGTGCCCTCGCGGCTTGTCTCCCACCACGGAGCGACGCTCCCGCGCGGCGGCTTTCCGCAGAAGTCGGTGAGCATGCGGTATGTCTTGTCGAGGACGTCCCGCTGCTGTTCCGGCGTCATGTCTTTGGGGTTCTCGTGCGAATACCTGAAAGATATGTTATTTCCCACCGAAAACATAATGAAAGGAGCGGAGTCCCGGTTATCGTACCCATGCAATCCAATTTCATGCCCCGCGTCCCGGATGAGCGCGCTCTCTTCGGGGAACGTCTCGAGCGAGTGGCCTGGTATGAACCAGGTCGCCTTGATGTTGTATTTGTCGAAGAGCTTGAGCAGACGCCGGGTGCCCACCGTACCAGCGAAGAGACCTGTGTCAGCAAAGTAAGGAACGGACGTGGCGCGTTAGAGTACGAGGGAGCCACCTCTGCTGATGGCGCTCGTCGAGTCTTCGCCGCCGTAGGAACCCAGCCAGCCGGCTACCGCATCGACGTCGACGCCATAACTGCAGAGAACTCGTTTCTTCTCCATGGAGGCCGGGGATGTGGGGGTCAGGGGGATGATAGCGGGATGATATGGAGAGGCGGCGAAGGGTGGGAAGCAGAAGCATCGGTGAGAGCGCAGGAGATAAGAGCTGAAGCGAAAGATGTGCCGGACTCGGCAATGCGCAAGCAAAGCCACACTGATCTGCACTGCCGCCCATTTCAACGCGCGCAAGAGCAGGCTTGAGGACGATAGGAAAGCGTGAAGAGCCTTTTTGAGGATGCAAGACGGGTGGAGAGAGCAGAAGAAAGTGAGGCTGTGTAGATTAGATGTTATCTAATCTACACAAGCGTCCGAGCCCAAATCTTGACTACGCACCAGTACTATACTAAACACGAGCACCTCAGTTGAGAGAGTCGCAAGCGCATCCACAACGGCCACTACGAGCACATTAATTTCGGCCAAAATGGACACAGCGTCATTCTCGGCGATGGGGCCCAAGGCCTAAGAAGGTTCAACATCTTCTGCGGGCTAAAACAGAGAAACACTCACAGTGACAATGCTGGCGAGCTGTTCAGGTCGAATTTCTCTGCCGTCTATCGAAATAGTTGTGTCGATCAACAGGTATTCATAGACAGACGGTCACCGGTCTAGAATTTCCTCGGGCATAGGGAATGGGGAGTTGACATGAGGCATTCTGGGAAGTCCGCTGTTCTGGAGTCCTGAAAAATGTTTCCAAAAAATTAGGTTTGGAACGGTTTCGAGAACCTTGCAAATAATTGGTTTCTGGCCCCCAAAAACCAAAGGCCCCATTAATTGAATTGTTTTGGTAACGCTTTTCGGGGCCCCAGAACAGCGGATTTCCCGGAGTGCCTCATGTCACTCTCCACTCCCTATGCCCGAGGAATTCGACCTGCGGATTGGAGGGGCTTCTTAATTGATCAAAAATGTTATCGCTCGGTACGCGAGGGCAAATCTCTAGCCGTATCTGACGGTTGTCTAAATCAGGAAAACAGGTGGGACTTGTCTACCGGGCTAGATGGGCACTATGGTGCCTGGTAGCAGTCAGTAGCAACGGTAGCAGTGGTAGACAGGTCCCGCTACCGGCTACCATAACTATACGGCACTTCATGCAAGACCAGCTGCAGTAGCGAAAGAGGTTGTTCCTGATGTAGCGGTCCGTAAGCGCATATATCGGGGTCTGTCGCTTTGTGACCGTGTCTGTAGCCCTCTATCGCTCTATATCTGTCCCGGGATATGTCATGTCTATTGCGCTAGAATGCTTTTCCAGGTCTACGATAGACACACGGGCAACGTGTATACTCTACTTTGAACATTGAAAGTGCCTGTGTCAAATACTGCCGAGCTAGAGTAGATATGTCGTGTCTATGGCGCTAGAATGCGTTTCCAGATCTATGATATAATGTTTGAGCACGAGGAATGCGAGTAATGTGTATACCCTACTTTGAAAATTGAAAGATTCTTCTGCTCCGCTTCTTTATCTCCCTCCCTTTCTGCTTCCGTGCCTGCTGTCCACTCTTGTCCGCTGTCCGCTCTCGTCCGCTCCTACTTCAGAACCGATCTTTCATCAACGCGCAACTCTCACTCCACAAGTTCGCTGCCTGATTGACGTCATCCGTCATATGTCTCACTATTCTCGGCGCATCTCAGAACTGGGCACATCCGATGTCTGTCAAGTTTATTTTCCCGCGTTCTGTTAGAAGCTCCCCGTGCATCTCCTGAATTCAGTTCTCCTTCCCGTTTATTTTGAACGACAAACGAAAGGGCAAAAGAACGTGCAAAGGTTATCGCGACATTCCCAAACTTCACATACCAACATTGCACCACTTCAAAAGCAATCTACAGTTTCGTTACAACGAACAAACTTGTACATTGCCGATTGTTCATCAACTCTCACTCACGCAAATATCGCTACGGCATGGGCGCATATCCCGTTCTTTAAGCCGGATTTTGGCTTAAGAATTGGAATATTTGTGTGATTTCAAGTCTAAGGGCTGATTTTTTACCTAGGCCTCAATTTTTGCGGTCTAAGGGCTGATTTTTCACTCTAACCTGCAATTTTTGCCAGCATAGGGCTGATTTGTTACCCTAACCTGCAATTTTTGCGGCCTAAGGGCTGATTTGTTACCTAAGCCTCAATTTTTTTTGCGGCATAAGGTCTATTTCTTTACCCTAAGCCTCAATTTTTGCGGCCTAAGGAGTCCGGTTCAGAGAACCGAACTGAACGAACACCGTGTTTCAGGTTCAAGGTTTAACAATTTGCTGAACCTGAATCCGCAATTAGGCTCGTGACCAGCCTGCTACGAATGGCAAAAAATGTGACGGGCACTTTGCCGTAGGCAGGCTGGGTATAACTAGGGACCCGCCAAAGGGCTGGGCCCAGAGTTCGAATTTTTTAAGTGGTGCCGATCACCGGCATCACCCTGCGATCATTCCCTACTGAATTCGAGGCTCCAGAGCTCACCCGCAACAAGCTTAATCAAAATTCTGAAGAGACAGAGTTCTAGAAGAGGGGAGCGCGCGGCGCGTGTCAAGGATTGAGAAAAAAGAGGACTAAACATTCGACGCGGACCGCTTGTGATATCGTTCAAGAGTGTCACTATTGTGTACATTCAATTGGTCACCCATCGCGACTGGTTTTTGTACGAGGCCATAAATTTGAACTCAGGGTACCCAAACCCATGTTCTTTCATTGCCTCGTCCAGGTCGTGCCAGACGGGACCCAATTAATGTTGTCCCAGACCGGGTTATGGGTGAGCTTGAGGACATGAACATCAGGATCATCACTATCTGTATCAAATACAGGTGGTTTGAGCGCCCCGAGGGGCGCTCGGTTCTGTAGTCCACCTCCTCAAAGACACTCCGAAGCCAGCGCCCCGGATATCCACGCGCGCGAAGACGAGTAGCAAATTCCGTACGGATATTTGCAAAGTCAGACTCCATTGAGCAAATACGCACATAGCGGATGAGCTCGCCCTTCACCCAAGCACGCTTGGAGTCGGAGGAGTGGCACAAGGTATGAAAATGGGGTGGGTCTTGTAATTCAGATTTGCGATAAACTAACATTTGCGTGGACAAACAGAAGTCGAGAAAGACTGAGGTCCAAATCTAAAACGTGACAAAGTGGACTTCCCATCATCGGCCGAACGGAGCTTGATATCCGGGATTTTTCGGCCGCCCACCTCTTGCCAATGCCTCAATCATTTCCCAAGAGAGTGCCGCCCCCGTGCAGGAACATCTCGCTGGAACATGCACAGTATTCACATCTCGTTCCAATGCATCCAGTGCGTACATTTCCGCCCTTTATCCTCATCCTGCCGCATGCTGACTCACTTAACATCCTCCCTTTCCATGGCCCACGACCCGTCGCAAATTGGGACCCCGACTCCTACCGCACTGCGCGCACGGTCCCACATCCAAAGCCCGCCTATTCCGCCCCCAGCGTATCTGTACCTGCCTTCCTCGGGCGGAGACCTCTCGCTGAACCGATGTACTAGCGAACAAGTGTTTCTCCAAGAGGTCCGCGGTGCGCGCTTTCTATTCCCATGTACATTTCTAATTCCGCACTAATTTTTTCTTCGTGATCTGCCCCCTTTCATTTCCCCAATCCCCCGTGCTCCATATCCGGCTTTCCAGATCGCGACCCTCACAACTCTCATCAACATCCGCGGTCCCCATCTTCTCGCCTTCCATCTTCGCCGAGCGACCTATGGCAGTCAAAGCAGACTATAGCGCTCCATTTAGAGTGTCTCCGTCACTTTGTCTCTCTGCGCCGCATGGAGCACCCACCCACATCTCATGTACTCCCCTTTCCGCCTACGTCATCTACTGCCGCGACTTGCATGTTGCGCATCTGGTACTCTCGCCACTTAATCGAAGCTTCACGGTTCTCCTGGATCGCTTGCGGGCGACGGTGCGCAGCACGGGAGGGAATATGAATCTGCCTCCGTTTGCCTTCTCTGTCCCAATGTATACAAGATGCACTCTCCGCAATTCACCGGCGCATTCACAGAGGACGGCACTTTGCTCACCGTCTATCGGCTTCGCGGCAGTTATTTTAACCTGGTGGGTCGCCAGTTCACAGAAATACATTCTGAGCATGATACCAGTCCATGGCCCGTATTCCGACATGACGGTGTCTCATCCCCGCATCTCAATTGAATCGCGCATTGCGTCGTGATAAGGAGAAACTGGTTCTCTCAAGGTGAGGTCAGTTCCCCAGATTTTGTTGTCGCTCCCCCTTTGTTCTCTTAACGAATTGAATGACATCAAAAATGCCCTCATGACCGATGATGCTGTTTTACTGGGTCGCTGCGTGCCTCAGTCTCTTGTGCCCGAGGGCGCAATACGCGAAGAGCGAACTATCTAGCCACATTGGGAGTGTGTGAGAACCTTCTCAAGAGCAAACTCTCCTCCACAGCACGGAATTGAAATTGAGAAGATGCTAATGATACGAACCTCGAACCGTCAGCACCATCTGAAGCATGGGGCGTCCCATCCGGCCCCCCATACAATAAAAGCACTGTGTGCTTAGACGTTACTTGGTCCTCCCTTCGACGCCATGTTTAAACTTAAACATCTCGCAGTGACTTTAACCCTCCTTGTTGGCGTAAATTCCGAATTCGTCGTACTGGAAAGACGAGACAGTCCTCCTCCAGGCTTCTCGCCACTTGGACCGCCCGCGGAGGACGACATTCTGACTTTACGGTTGGCGCTCCCATCGCGCAGTATCCCAGACCTTCACAATGTCGTCTACGAGATCAGCACCCCAGGTAACATTTGCTATGGACAATACTTGACTCAGGATGAGGTTGGTCTGATTCCCATTGTACCTATCGACTGTGTCACTCATTGGGTTCCTCAGATCGCGCAGTTCGTTGCGCCTACAACGAACACCGTCTCCCGGGTCACTTCTTGGCTTTCAAGCAATAATCTCACTGCCACGCGCATCAGCCCAGCTGGCGAATGGATCGCCGTTAATATGACGGTTTCCCAAGCTAACGCGCTTCTCGCGGCGGATTTCTCGACCTTCCAGAAAGACGGGGCCAACCAGACTGTTGTACGGACGCTCTCTTACTCAATCCCCAGCGCTCTCAAAACCAGTATTGATTGGGTTCATCCAACTACAAGGTTCATATCAGAATGTTCCATACTCCATTTCAACTGTTATTGACTTCTCTTCAGTTTTCCGAAGGCCATGAGCTCCGCCCAAGCCGCCTTCGTTAACAAGACATCTACCCCGACCAGTGCTCGAGGTCCCACGTCTTCTATGTCCATCAGCCACGATTGTCGGATAAAGTCCAGCTGGACTCCCAGGTGTCTCCAGGAGCTCTATGGAATTCCTTCTACCGCGGCCAAACAAACCGCAAATGTTTTCGGAGTCTCTGGTTTTTTCGACGGATTTGCTAACAAACGAGACCTCCAAGTGAGCCATTATGGTCGTTATTTATGTAGCCTTAACACCGAACATTTTCCTGGTTATGTCCGTGGATAGTGGTATCAACAATCAGCTTCCGGCGGGAGCTGGCCTTTTCGTTGTGAGTCTGATTTATCTGCATGCCTTCCCTCTTCTGACCAGTATTCAGGCTCAGGATATTCAATACGCTATTGGTCTTACAACTGGTGTCCCAGTCACTTCATTTCCACAGGCACACAATCGAGTTGTTGGATCAAGCGAACTACCTGTTGTCATTGGAACATCCGCCTCAAACCGTACTCAACAATGTGGTGGGGATGGCGAGGTCACCCCTCAAAAAGCAAAGTGCGTGTTCAGACCAGCGTTCCATCCACTGATCAGATGAATTTGGGGCAGTTCTCTCTGCTGCGAGCGAAGCGAAGCAATTCTACCCTAAATGCACGTGACGAAGGGGCAATTGCACATTTGCAGGAAACGACAAACTTGTAACGAGCATGGCTGTGCAGGTCTCAAGGAAAGAATGGCCTCAAAATCATTCAATTCTTCGTCTGTCGCGATGGGAATAGCACCAAAAGATGCGCTTTTATGGCGCGGTTCAATTGATACCGGAATCAGGTCCAACGACAAGGGAATAAATTTCGAAGAAAAAAGGAGAAATTTAAGCATGATTACGCCTCGGTCTTCGCGAGCATTTGTGCTTTCAGCGGATCCCTAGTCACTCTGTTTCGGTAGGGCGAAAAAATTGGGACAATGATACTCAGTCTGCAGAAGCATTCCAAGCTCATCCGCTTGTATTGCTGGTTATTAACCAATTGTTGCCAGTGAGATTTGTCTGGGTGGAAATGCCGTTACGGACATATTACAACCAGTGTGCATATCAGCAACAGAATAAAGTGTACCTGAAATCTGGGTTTCTGGTCGAGCTTAAATGGTAACCTAAACGGGTCGTTTCGGGAACAGCATCTGAGGACCCGAAAATTCCCGTTTCTGGGTCCATATCTGCCTCACTGATACAGAAGCTGAAACGAAGGGTTTCAGGAGCAGTTTGTTGTGTCCTGAAAACAATAGTATCCGCCACAGTTTCGGGTGTTCCCGATAATATTGTTTCCAAGCTTCCCGAAACGATCGGGCCGGGCAGGGCCGATGGGTTTCAAGCAATAATTTCGGGGGCACCCGAAACTGTAGCTTATATGATTCATTTGAGGTAACAATAAACTGATTCTGAAATGTACGATTTCAGCAGGAGTTTCTGGAAGGCCAATATGGTTCCCGGTACAGGGCATTTCAGGTGAATGAAAACTAATGCTGAAACGACTCGTTTCAGCATGCATTTCAATCCTTCCGAAACATTGCATTTTGGTGACAATTTCAGGGCTATATATTTGCTTGCTGATGTGAATTATTTCAGAAACGTTTTTGGGAGCCCTGAAACTTGACTTTTTGCGGAGTGAGTAATGCGTACGCTCAACTGGCCGCACGTGGGGTCTCGTACATCATTCAGACCGGAATATTTGTGGCTGGAGGGGTACCGTTCCAGCCCGACTGCACACTCTTCGACCCGCCGTTCCCGGTGTCTTGCCCGTTGTGAGTGTCACTCGCATACAAGTCCATGTCACGGACCTCAACCCATATAAGCGTAACCGCGGTTGGAGCGACCGAATTCAACAATCATGAAGCTCAGGAAACGGCATCCGAATTGAGTGGGGGAGGCTTCTCCAAGTGTTTCAGCCCCCCAGATATCAGGACGCCGCAGTTTCGGCGTAACCCAAAGCGACAAAGAACACCCATAACATCGTCTTTGATGTGTCTGGCCGAGCAGGTGTGCTTGAATGAATCATTCAATTGTTTTGATCTTCGCTGACGTAGAAACTCGAATGCCGGACGTATCCGCCATTGTCTTCGGCGAGTTCATCTGGGATCAGCAAATCGTTAATTCGGTCTTGAGCACAGAATATAGCGCCTCTATCTTTGCCAGCATGGTCGCCCTCCTTACAAATGAGCGGATTGCCGCGGGAAAACCGGACTTGGCTTCCTCAATCCACTGATCTAATCACAGCCGTCCCGGAAATAATTACCGAGGGTTGGCGGACAGATAGGGACCTTGCACCGCCACATGGCGGTGACCGTACCCTGCAGGGAGAGCGAAAAAACTCACGGCGAACTTGTAGAGTAGATTTCTCTGTCTTTATATATTCACGGACTTGAATTTAGGATAAATAGTACTGCAGTCGAGGAGCCTTCCCTCAGGATTTCTGAATCACTGATCCACGGACCCCATTGTCGATGACAGGAGTTGGCCAGCTTCTCGACGATCTCAAGGCTGCCATTGATGGCATTCCCGCTGGGGTCATGGCTGGGACACGACATGGCCCTCTTCTTGCGATCCCAGGGGTCAGTATTGCTGTCGAGCGCCTTTTCTCACGCATGAAGCACACCTTGACTGATGATCGAACGTTGTAACGAAGGAGCGAATGAAATCAGAGCTTGACAAGGGGTTAAATGGGACGGAATTACTCAACATCCTGGAATATTAATGATATATTATTAATATATTCTGATACATGTTAATACATACGCAGATAATAGCGATGGATACGGTATGCCTGGGAACCCGTAATATGATATGCAAAATTTCGTATCAATATCATATGTGGACAGCACTAGTACCAAACGCGTCTCCGTTGACTTTTTTTTTCATACACATCAAAGATGCGAAGCCAAAGCCCGGTCAAACCAAGCCAAAGCCACGTTTTCAAGCCAAGCCAGAACATCACTATAGTTGATCGACAACTCTGGAGGCCATGGGTTTCCAAAAGATAATCAGGAATTCTCAGATGGATGAACCACCACCACAGACACCCACCATGAAAATGCGCCGTCTCTTAGAAGGCTCGCCTTGAAATACTTATGGCCATGTTCAGGATGCGGGTTCAACGGGTATCTGGCGTGCGCCACACGGCTGTGTAAATCAATTGATTGCCTGCAGGGATAGCGGCCAACTCCACGATGTTTGAAATGTTCCTGTGATTTTTCCTTTCTGGTTTGGTTACATTAAGGAGACTCTATATATATTCTGGTACTCGTCGTCCCTCGCTTCGCTCCCCTTGTGTGCGCGAAGATTGAGGTGAGCTTCTCTTCTTCCTTACTTCTTGACTCGCTACTCACTCATGTCTAGTTGCTATTATCTAGGTGAGTATATTAGATTCCGTTCCACTTGGGTGCGTGAAGACTGAGTTGCTACTATCGAGGACGCGCGCACAGTCCATTATCTGACTGTCACAGGCCGATATCAGTATATCTATCAGCATCCCTCACCCATGCCCCTCTCAGATATGGATGAGACCTATGGGTCTCTGCTCATCGGAGGTAAGTCCGCTATTCTCCACGCCAGACGATACCCACACAATCTTCACAGCCTTATTCGCGATTTTGTGAGAGTTTTGCCCTTGAATAATTTCCGCGTGTTCATGTGCTACATGCCCATTAGTTTACAGGGAATGCTGACGGTTCAGGCGTACATCTACTACGAAACCTTTCCCGCAGACTCCAAGAAACTCAAGTCCTTGGTAGGTTGTAGTCATTCGATGCCCACACCCACTCTAACTCGGTCACTTAGGTTGCGGTCGTATGGTGAGAAATAATGTCCAGAAACAACCCGCGTCTTTTCATGTTGCCAAGGGTGCTTGACCTTGCGCATCTCGTCTTCATCTGCCATCTCGTGTATCACTATCTCATCACTAGTTGGGGAAATGATGCAGCCCTTCTGCAGTCCACCGAGGATTTCGATTTGCTCGTCGTCCTTGTCGGTGCAGTAATTGTTCTGTGCCAAGGATTTTTCCTCCATCGGTTCGTTTATTCTGCGGGCTCGTATACTTGATACGGACCTGTTTGATTTAGGATACGGACGTTCAGCCGAAATAACTGGCTCGCGGGCCTCCTAGCCCTCGCATGCCTGGCGATTTTGGGCCTCGACATTCTGATCGCCGTCAAACTCAGTATTAACAAGAATGTTACATCGTTCAGTTCGCTTAGCAAGGCGACTATAACACTCAGTTCAGCGGGGGCGGGAGGTAGTTTAATTACTCCACGTTGGTGCTCACACTGAGGCGGCTCAAATATTTCCAGTCGACCTTCTCATGGCCGGAATCCTTGTGTGGTATCTGCGAAAAGAGAGGACAAGTTTTGACAGGTAGCTTGCCCGTGCCTGCGACATCACTAGAAAACTGACCGCCCTCAGAACTAGCTTCGCATTGACAAGGATTATACAATATACGGTGGCCACTGGACTCGCTACTAGGCATGTGCGCGTTGTTCTGCTTTCATCCAGGCTGAACAGCCCATGTTCTCAGTATCTGGGCCTTGGCTCTGGTTGCCGCTGTGAGTATGCTGGGTAGTGAAGAACCGGGCTAAACTTACATTTAGTGCGTGATGAAACCTAAAAGCTTTATTTTTATCGTGATTCATGTCCGCTTCATCTCCGTCACTCCTTCGCTAACAACTATTCCGCGATAGGGAATGCACTTTTCCTTAGGACGCATGTACACTAACGCGCTTCTGGCAACGTATTCGCTCTACGTCCTCAGAGGCCAACCGAAACTCACCTCAGCTGTTTGCTAACAGGCTCAATTCGCGTAGAAACCTCCGCGGAACGTTAGAAACTGAGATAAAACTAAGCAATATGTCCTGGGCGGTCTCACATCCCAGCGAAAACGTATCTTCATCTAGTGTGGCCCAGGTTTTTATACTTGCTCTCATCGTGTGATGATGTTTCTGAACGCACGAACAGGCCACCCCGACGACACATTCCGCGCTCGGTGAAATTGGGGACAAACAACACGGTAGCGTCAAACCAGTGGAAACTGATCCATGGGTGGTGTAAACAGTGGTGTTGTTTTTCAGTAGCTCCGAAAGTGTCCAGCGAATCATCAATGATTGCAATCTTTAGTTTACCAGATGATTATGGATGTTTTATCGCCCACTCCACTTGCAATTCACGTCTGAGATGGGAGTTAATGATGCATAGATGTCTAAGCGAGGCGCTCATGCTTCACTTCACTATGCTACTTGCGAGGCTTCCGGCCGCGTCCGAGGTCGTCAGGAATGAATTTCTGGGAACAGAATTCAGAGTAATTTAACCGGGACGCCACTTGATTCTGTGACGCGTCTGATGTCGCACGGACAGCCAGAGCAATGAAAAGAAAACCAGCGAGTCACACATCAATTCATTAGGCCTCGATCGCGGGCTGGTACGTTGAACCTGGCTATTTATGCGTCAGCTGAAACTATAAGACCTAGAGTAGCATACCACAATGAAGCTCACTATCGCCACCCTCATCTCGTTCGTCGCCATGGTGCTTGCTATGGTGCATCCGTTTTTTCTTTCACGCCACGCGGTGGTTAACCCCGTTCACCCACAGCCCACCGAGTTTTCTGGGCAGAAGAGGGACATATTCGAAAGGGGCTCCATGGCGACCTGCGTAAGTTGTGCAGGACTTGGGCCCGCATTGATTAACGGTTTTGCAGAGCTGCGGGGGATTCCAGACTCCGAACTGTATCCCCGCCTTCCCCGCGAGCTCTGGTAGCCCCAATTAGATGGTTCCGTCTTGCGGAACAAGATCTGCTATGCAGTATATGGCCATAATAACGTTGGATGTGTCTGAATCGGTTTCAATTTGACAATGCTCAGATTTTCAATTTACTTGTGCGACGCACCGCGAAAGGAAATCCTGACAGAAAGTCTTGTATGTGTTGAAATCACAAGCAGGATCCTGAACAGCTGGATGCCGTTTTCTACGAACTTAGACTTCCACCTGCAGTGGAGCGCGCCATTTTCGGAATCGCCGCAGTTTCATTTCCAACAAGCATTCCTACCCCGACGCTGGTAGCGAGGCGCGTCAGAGTCTGGTCAGCAGTTTACAGTGATACTGGAAACTACCAGACGTGGCAGCGCACATTCGGTCGATGTTGCCGTCACGTCATGCGTACTTGGTGATTTGCCTCGGCCCCCCTTCGGCTCATTCGAGTCAGAGGCTCCGTGTCGCAAGTGATGATAGTAGTTATATTGTAATACCTTTGTATTTAGATTGAAATGCAGTTTTGTGTTTGCTTTCCATCTGTCTTGTAGAGTGTGAAGTGAGGAATAAGAAGAAATATCTAGGGATACTGAATGAGACTCGGTCGCAAATTTATGCAACTTTCCTCAAATTTCTGTAACTCTTTCTGGGGGTAACATATTTTCGCGAAATTTTGCATACCTACAGGTCTTTGCTTGCTTGCTGTCAAAATCGTAGCCCTCTTCTCCGTCGCCTCAGCCGCGAAGCCTGGTGCTGTATGTTGGCGCACTTCGTCAAAGTCGCGGCTCTCTCTAACCATCTGCCATACAGGGCGTCAGTGGGACCCTTGGACTATGCACCGGTCCCGGAGTTGACGTCGGCTGCACAGATTTCGCACTAGGTCTATGATCCGAGGCAAGGGCGCCGTTGCCCACTCCCTTATTTAAGTCAAAAAAGACCTTTTCTATTTTATTTTAAGGGCGCTCCCCACCCTGGTTGAAATATAGTTAGGTAATTGGGAAGTGTTCCCGCTTCGAATCCGGGCACGATCGCTCCGGTGACGTCCTTGGATGGCGGTACAATATTTCCGATAGTCTTCGAAGGGCCGTAGGGGAACCAGAGCTTTAGAGTCGATTTCGATTTATCACGACGGAGATTTTACTATCAGTGTTGCATCAACGACTGTCACGGTGCTGCAAGGTGCTGCACGGTAACACGGATATTTAAATTTGGACCACTATCATTAAATCTTCTCGATCCCGCGATCAAACGCCTTCGATGACGCCGGTAACCGTGATGAAAAAATGTTGTGAAAACCGGTGGAAATTACGAAAGACTACTGCATACAGAGAGTACAGATGCGACAGATGCCGGATAGTAACTAGTGTATATTACGCTAAATAATGGTCGAAAAAGACGTTTTGTCAAATTACGTTGAATGCAGTGATCCTTGCGTACGCGTGCGTCCCCACTTCCCACTGTCAAATACAGTAGAAGCCGCTTCCAGAGTTTTTCGGGTCGCCGTTCTACCCCAAGTTGAAGGAAATTTGCGGCAAGCTGTAGACCACTCTTTCGGCCATTTGAGGATTGAGGGACAGACATTTGCAGTTCTATTCCGATTTATGACGTTGTCGAAAGGACTGTAAGGGCCTGGGAAGTGGGTGCGCAAACAACTCCAAGAACGACACCCCTTCGGCATCTGCCTAATGCTCATCGTGATCCTCTCCTTGAATTCGGGAGTTTTTTTTTGCACTCCATCCGCAGCACAAGTGGCACGCTCTATCAGAACATCTTCGCTCTTTTATATCAGGCGCACATATAGAAAGCCCGTACTGCAGGTACATTGGAAAACCCTACCCATATAATCCTGAGGTTGTTCCCTACCAACCATTGACCCATTGGAACGAGGTCAGTGAGATAAATAGGAGGTAAACGAAGGCGCTCGACAGGTGGGAAGTGCGGTATACTCGACGCGGCGCTGTGATCTGAACAGGCAATACGACGCATGTGGGGGATTAAAATCGACATTGGGATCGACAGAACGGTAGCGGCATGGGAAGCGTGCGGGGGATTCGAATCTACGTTTGACTCGATGTTGCAAGGACGAATGGCAGCAGCGGCGATGTGCGGGGGATTTGATTTCAAGGTGCATGGAAACGTCGAATTTTGTCCCAGAGAAACGTGTAGTGGACGATCAGAAAGGCGGCGAGGAGAGAGCAAATGTGCTGTAACTCCGCCGGGATGTCGCGTCATGGGAAGTGGCGAACCATCGAAGGAGACGAGACGTAAGTCGAAGTTGAACATAGCGAGCTTGTTGGAGATGAGTTGGAGGCTGCGTGCGGCGCGATCGCTTTTTACGGCGGTTGGAAGGCGAAGGTGAAGTATCGAGGTTTGAATGTGAAGTGGGAAGTGGGGATAAAGGCGTAGACGATACGCTGGGCCGCTCAGAGCGCGGTGTGACATGTGGATGTGAAGCCTGCGAGGCGATGTGGAAACGCGAACAGATGGCCGCGGGGACCGTCATGGCAAAGTATGAATGAGGAATGAATAGCTGAGATGACGGACCATGCGGAATACCGAAGAAGACTAAAGACCTTCCCCCCTGCGGTGGTCACCACTGTGGAAGGGCTAAATGCCCGGGATGTAGGTTCTTGATAAGGGTCGGTGGCCAGTTGATTTTAGAACAGATCAGATCGAAATTGGGAAATGAAATGGGGGTATAGGTCGAGTAATTGAGATGAGGATTAAGAGGGTAGCAGTAGGTCATAGAATGAGCACGAGACAGCTTCCGTGTGAATCCGTGATATCGATGAGTTTCGCACGCCGAGTGCGTACGGTCGAGGTTACGTAGGTCGAAGGTGAACACAAGAGAACACGGGATTTGGCCACTAGGCTGCACTGGCTCGCACGGATGAGCGTGAGACGTAGGATAATGATGCGCTGGCACCGTGGGTGCGTATTTACCAGGCAAACAAATGATGTAAGTAAGAAAATGACAATAAATCAGGCTAAAACCGAAACCAGCGTGTGGTTGAGTTTCCGCACACCGGCCATACGGCTCTGCCATACCGGATGCCGCACGAGCTCATTGATGAGATGCTGCGCCTTTCGCTGAGGTGGCCAGTGGCTCCACGGGTTCGCGCTTGTGGCCGCGTAGCGGCGTCGCATCGGCAGGCTCCCTCAATCAGCGTGCCAGCACAGTCGACAACATGATCATGGTTTGCAATGTCTTGGGGTCGGTGGGCAGCCTTACAGCTCATTTGACCACGAGCGCACTGAGCCGATCTTGTGCTCTTTGGTGCTCTGGCTTAAACTGGCGAGGATGCAAGGCCTCTTTTCAACGGCTGGTTCATCCCCCTTTCTCGTGATTTCAGCCCGTTCTCCGACGACCCCAAGTTCGTGTGGTTTGCTAAGGCGGGACTATACCACAATATCACAAGCAGGGCGACACTGTTAGGCGGAGCCTGAGGACAATTCAGTCCCCGAGGGGAATAACTCTGAACTGGCGCTAATTTAAATCAAAGCGAGGTCTCAATCATTTGACAGTGCTGCATAGCTCCATAGTGGCCATAGGTACATCCCTCCTATGCCGCACTATGCACATGCTAGGAGGGGGTAAAATCAATTGCGGCGGGCGGGGTGAGCGACGAACGGTCGTAAAACGGAGTACCAACACTCGCCCAACAGAAAGGGGGCGGAATTGAGAGAATGCAGGCAGGATAAAGGCGGTACGCACGATAGCCTATGCGCCTGCTAATCACGACAGACGAGCGAGACCAATAGAAAAACCAAGAGGGATGGCCCTGAGCGAAAAAAGGCAGCGTGAGAGGGAGTACAAGGCGAGGAGAGCGGGAAATCAAATCGCCCGCGGTGGGAGTAGGGGGCAAAATATTGCCGTCATAATTGCACCAAATACACATCAGTGTTCGCCCAACGGAATACGGGGTGGGTGGGAGGTGCGGAGCAGCAGGGGAGCCACATCTGGCTTGCCCGGCGCGCGCAGCGAGCAAAGGGCTTTGAAATTGCACCGGATGTGCTTGTAGACCTGTCGCCGCGCCAATAAGCACGACGTGCACAGGTGCTGGGCGGGGTAATCGGGTGGTGCCAATTTGATCTCGGTGCGTTCGCATAGGATGCCATGGTCTATAAAACCGGGCCAGACGTGCACCGGGATTATCCTAACTGAATCGTCCTGAAGCCAAGTCCACTAGTGCTGGCCATAATATGATATGAATACGGATTTTTCATATCATATTCATATCTGTATCGTATTCACCTGCACAGGCCCATATCGTATTTGTACTCACCAGCATGAATATGAATACGATACAATATGAATAAATTATGGATATATTCAAATATACTCAGTCACTCAACTTTGGGCAATGAAGACCCACCCAGCTGTGCTGAATCATGTTCTGCATATCCCAACACGTCTTATATTCACTTTCTTCAGATATTCCAGAGCTGAATGTGCCTGGAAGTGAGTATGTTGTGGACAAGAAGTTCGACATCAACATCACAAAATTTGATGCGAGGCGGAGATGCCCGCAGGCTTGTGGCAGCAGCAAATTCTGTGCCTGGGGTGGTTGCCGTCAGCACCCGTGTCAGCTTCTGATGTTGGCTGGTAGATTTTTTGATGCTCCGACCCTTGGCCGGTGACAGCCGGCAGCTAAAATCAATACTTTCCTGTAGTCGAATATATTTGAATACACCAGGCCGGTATTATATTGTATCCATATCATATCCATATTCATATTCTGTTGCATTCATATTCAGATGGAGCCTCCATAACCGTATCATATCTGTATTCCCTTGAATATATTCAAAATTTAATTTTTCGTATCATATTCTTGGCCAGCACTAAAGTCCACACGAGTGGTGAGAGGCTGGGCGTAGAGCAGGGAGTGGTGCGGAACCCAAATCGAAAGCCATTTCTCTTGTTGAAACCGGGTATTCAACATGCCGGATATTATTAACGGCCATTCATCCTGCTGTCGGACATCAATCGGCACCGAGGCCGAATCCCCGGCACTGCCTTCCGGATGGCCGAGCCCCGAATTCATTACCGATTCTTATTCTTTCATTGATTCCTTACTTACCTACTTACAAATACAGTTCACAGAATCTTAACACTTCGCAGATCATTCACATTATCTCTCATCGACCTCATAGTTGAACCCCACCCCACAGTCTCCCATCTCGCAGACTTTCGGTGAGTGGGCAGACACTCAGCTGTAGCACCCACACAGTATTGACGATCAGTGCACAGCAATGGATACCACAACCACGACCTGGGGCGACCCAAGCCGGCCGTTCAATTCTCATATCCTGGAGACCATTTTAACTATCTGTTCAGACGAAAGGACTGTAGAAGTGTCCGATGTTGATGCTGTTACGAAGGCGGCACCCATTTCGGCCTCCGAGTATCGCACCATGTCCGTCCATGCGAAAAATATCTACGTGGTCAATATTGTTCGGCGCGCCATCCTCACGGATGGATACTTCGCTGGCTGGAGTTGCCTGTCGAGCATATGTCCCACCATATCTTTACCCAGTCCTCTGGTAACCGATGTGCTCGCTAGCATCAAAATTTACGATACCATACGTCCCAACGCCACGACTCGATCCTCTCCTACGCATCTTATCATGACGATCACTCGTGGCGCACACAAAGACTCCCTCTATCACGTGGCGCCAAAAAATCTCGGCGGCAAAGCTTGGATGTCCAGCGTCGAATACGCTTCCGTCCAGCGCACATGGTCCAACACCGGGTTCGAGCCCCTCAGTCCGTGCGTGTCCTTTGGCTGGCTCGGGACGCAGCGCAAAACTATCTCCCGTGCCGACCGTGACGACTGCGATGTCATGACCCTACTCGGCGCCGTCGATTTTGACATGGATCGCGCGGAGGAATTTGCCCTTGGGTTCACAGCCGCCATGGATATCGCGAAACGCCATACCGCGGCGGCGGGTACTCAGATGCAGGGTGTGGCGCTCGTTGCGCTGCTGAATTACGATCTGCAGCAGTACGCACGCCCCATCCAGGAAAAATGGGTGCGAGACGGGCTAGGCTCCGCGAACTTGGGGCCGAAGGGCATCCCCCCGGCCGACTGGGTTGCAGCGCTTGTTGCCGACAGTACGTCCATTTGTGCATATGCATACGAGGGTCCCGCTGTCTACACGAAGAGCAAGGTCGGGTCTTTTGTCGGACTCCTCGTCTCTAACACGCACGACTTGCTGTACGATCTGGCAACGTCAAATCTCATGTCCTCGGTGATGTACGCTGCGGCTGCGGGCATCGTAGAGGACAATCTGCATTGTATATTTGCCACCTCGGTTGTCGATGCAATTGCGAGGCGCTTCTGCGCCTCTAACGCCAAGGAAGATATACTCTTTGGCGACAACGCGGTGTGTGGTGCATCAGCATGGGCGGGGTTCAGCGAGCGCTATCGTACTTGGGAGCGGTTCGTTAAATACAGCCGCCAGATATCGCGCTCGACGAGTACGAGAGTGCGAAGTATAGCGGAGATGGCTGTACAGCAAGTTGTCTTGGCAGATTACCCCCTGCTCGACGTGGCAGACGCCTGGGATCGCTTGACAACGGATGCGACCTCTCGCAAACTCATACATCGTTCGTCTTTTGCATACGTCCCCACTCCCGCCCCAGAAATCTCCGAGAGCGTGCTTCCGGAACTCTGCTCGACGTGCATGGCGTCCTTCAAAGCCGCACTGGACGCTGCCGCGAGCGACGAAATTCAGGCTGTCGAAGGACTCCCTGCGGATGTGGTTGGTTGTAGCGCCGTAGCACGCGCGTCCACGATCCGACGCGCTGCCATCTTCGCAACGGAAGACAAGTGCTGCGACGTTTGCGCGTGCAGAATCGGGTGCTGGTGCGATATTATATCGCACATGGTCCTTACTGCTTTGATGGCAGGGGAACACACTACGTCGTCCACGGAGTGGGTGCTGCAATGCTATGCCGTCTGGGCTGTGATGACATCCCCGGTCTCTGTCGCCACGGTATTGTCCGGCTTCGACCTGATTTGTGAGATGCGGCAGGAGAAGGGCGCAATGGGAAACCGCGACGTTTTAGATTGTTGAGTTGACCATTGTCCCTGAGTACGGTCAATATAGTTAGAGCTGTAACTCGTGGCTCAAAATCTTTAAAACGAACAGATCTCTGTCCCCAACTGCCCTACAGACGAAATGACGGCAGATATTTTTACCAAGGCACTACCCAAGGCGAAACTCGAACACTTTGTTCGCAAGCTTGGGCTTCGTTGCGCTTGAGCGGGAGTGTTGTGATTTGGCAAGCGGTACGAAGCCCGAACGGGGTCGGACGAGTACCACATGGCTATGGAGCGGGAGCGGGAACAGAACCATGCAGACCCGAACGGAGTCGGATCAGTACCGCATAACCACAGAGCGGGAGCGGGAACGCAACCATGCGTACCCGAGCGGATGCTGTGCAGAGTGGATCCGAATGTGGATAGGAGGTTGAGAGCGGAACCCGCTTAGACAAGGGGACATCTTAGAATGGGAAAAGGACTCCCACATTATGCTCATCGACTATCTCAATATGGCGAACGGGCTTTATGGTTTATGCAATACCTATGACACATCTTGTAGTATATAAGTAGTCGGACTCTAGACGAATAAATCAGTTCGATCTTCCCAATTACATCGTTCTCAAAGGGCGCCTCCTGCCCCTCTGCGCACCAACCAGACCCGTTCCTCTCAACAGGTCGAACATGGGACCCGCAAAGGAAATGTGCGGTTGGTTCTCCTGGGAACACGGCGAGGAAACGAGACAAGGATCCCTGTTAGAATTCGGGGGAAAGGTGAATCATGATCAGAGTCACGCCTATGCAAGTACGCACCAGAACGAGATACTGAGCATCTAGGACAAGTGTCATTGCCGGATCTGTTCAGAAGATAATCAGCGCGCAGCTCAGCGTGCGCTGTGAGATGTGAGTTGGGGTGTAGATAATTGATGGTTCGAAAATGTGCACACTGGCCGAAGCGCAACGCGCCGAGCAACGAACAATTAATTAAAATCCGGTAAACGACAGTCCGAAAGGACGTCGGAGAACAACCAGGAACTCTCACACACACGTACCATCATACAACGGCAAAAAACCCGATGCTGTTCCTCCATCTGCTACGAGAATTACTGATCTTCAGAGTGAGGGATCTGACTCGGCAGCGTAGGATAATTGACGGTGTTTGTTGGAAGATGTTTCAAAGACCTCTGCACCGCCGACCTTGAAGCAAGACCAATCAGGGAAGAATTCACTTCAACAAAAGGTAGAATAACCGAACAATCCAGGGGAAACTATCACGCACTGAGAGAGGGGGGTTGCGGCGAGTCACGAAATCGCGCGAATAAGTACATACACGCCGTGCTTCGAGGTAGGAGATTGACGTAGCAAAAAAAATAAGAAGTTGAAAGAGGCGGGACCTGCGCTCCGCTGCCAGGCATCGTTTACACCGGTTTTAAAAAGAAAAGAAAAGAGTCGGCGGCGCACGCAACATGACATCAGAGGCGGGGACATTGGACGGTTTTCAGCCAGCCCCGTGGAGTTTGTTGCCAGCCATCTGGATTTTCCTGGAACATAGTTTATGATAAAGGTGTGTAAAACACCACGGAGGAGGGGTCCCGACACCCTGAATTGGTTGTAGAGGAAATATAATTTTTGCAACAAGGTCCGAGCAAATAGTTTAGCTACATTCACTGCGGGAAGCGAAAAATGTCTTGGTCCGGATTTGATCTTGCTTAGTACACTTCCTGGCCTGTCTGGACTTCCCGAGAAGTGGCAATGTCTGGATACAGATATGGACAGAAGAGATGATGTGTCTGGAGCCTGTCCGGAGTACGGGAATACAACAACTAAAAAATTGTGTATCCAGATCCGGATTTACACCAGGAATATGAGCCGATCAGCGAGTTTCCAGAGATTAGATTTGTCGTCTGTCTCGACATCCAGACATACTCAAAATGTCCTTGGAGATGCCGGGACCTGGCATTCTCGGACGTGTCCGGGTCCTGATATTTTTCGCTTCCCGCAGTGATTACTGCTGGGCCATTTCACGGCATTATACTTTCGGTAGTATCATAAATTCAATTAATTAATTTCGTTTTCCCCTCCACTGAGTCTGTGCGGCTACGATGTGATTTACCGGTACATCTTGCAGTAAAAAGAGCGCGCGGCAAGCAGCAGGGATCTGTCTAATTTAGTGATTACCCCCGAATCTGCTGCTTCCGACGCTGTGGCGAGAATAAGTAATACTAGTGTACTTAATTCAACCGCTTGCTGCAGGTGCTGGCGTTGATGGACAGGCGTTGATTATGATATGACTGCGAAGCGGAAGTACATGCGAAGCAAGGCGGTAGAAGCGCGATATGGAAGGCACGGCGAAGGAAACCTGGCTATTTCGACATTCGGATCAACCCTGCCGTTCCATTGTTTGTTGATGCGGCCTTTGGGGTCAAACAACGAGATTTGCCGGCGAGGAGTCATGTTCCAAACCCATCGCTGTCAATTTACACGCGTCACCTTTGCTTCACCCCACATCGACTTCTACATCGCCAGAATAAACACAGATACCTAGCAAAGATGGCATCGTCGCCGCTGCTCTCAGTCCCCACCGAGCTCCTCCTGGCTGTAGTCGAGGCCATCGACGACACGGCGTCGCTGCGCAGCTTCGCCCTCACCTGTAAGCTCGCCCGACTGCTGGCCGAGTCAGTCCTCTATCGCGCCGTCCTGGTCACCACCGGCTCGCAAGCGTCGTGCCTCGCCAAAGCCCTACAGCAACAGCAACCACCCGCGCGTGCAGAGCTCGTGCAAGCGCTGGACTTGCGGCCAAAGTACGGCAGGGACGCGGACGTCGAGGCGCTGACGCCGCTGGTCGGGGCGATGACACAGCTGCGCGCGCTGTCGATGGAGAGCCCGTTCGCGAATTACGGCCACTGGCGCTCTCGCGCGAGCCGCCGCCGGTGGGAGGCGCTGATGCAGGGCTACCGCGTGCTGTTCCGCGATGCCCATTGCGGCGCTGGCCTGCAGAAGCTGAAGAGCTGTGAGTTTTTCTTTGGTCTGTTCTGGTCACAGGTGCTGACTGGGCTGGAGTGACGATACACTGGTCGGGTGACGCCAGCCGCTTCTGGCTGCTCACAGAGTTCAAGTCGATCCTCACGCTGCCGGCCCTGCAAAGCCTCACCGTCTCGTGCGCCGTCCTGGGCGACGACCTCACCGATGGCCTGGCCGCCTTCTCCGGCACCACACCCTTGACCCATCTCGAGCTGGTTGAGTGCTTCGTGTCAGAAAAGGCACTGACCGCCGTGCTGGCACTCCCTCGCGCGTTGCGGTACTGCCACCTGGGCATCATGCGCCACCACACCTCCCCCTCCAAGACCTACCACGAAGCCTCGCCCGAGCAGCAGCTCGAGGCCCTGCGCCAGCAGCGCCACTCGCTCCAGCGACTCACCTGGTTCGACAAGGACTTCGCCCACGACACGGACGTCCGTCGCGTGTCTACCGTGCCTGGGAGAGGCCTGTCCGATTTCACTGAGCTCCACACCCTCACCCTCGACGGCGCCTCCGTGCTACTCCTCTCGACTCTCCTCTCCGAGTGCGCGCCGCCCAACCTCGACCGACTGCGCATCATCCGCCACGATGAAGGCACTGTCTTCGACCACCCCGCCGACAGCGTCACCTACACGCGCATCCCGAGCATCCCACCGCCCTTTGCTCTGCACCAGCATCTCCCCACGCTCCATCACCTCGACGTCGTCTGTCACAAGGACCGCTACAATACCGAGTCCCTGTGGGCCAAGCCCGACCGGCGCGACCGCGTCAAGTGCCTCGGAGAAGACTATCACGCCTGTGGCATCCGTCTGGCTATCTTTGTTGCCGACCGCGGCAGCATTATCCCGCCCTACTTGTTCGGCGAAGAAGCGCCGTGCGAGGAGCCCGCTTACCTCGCCGAGAAAGCCTGGTTCTCGTCTGGAATGACATAGGTGGAACATTTTGGTGAGTGTTGGAAGAGGTTAACTTGAGAAATGAATTGATTTGGTGGTTGTTATGATTGTTATGACTGTTGTGTATCTGCTCTCGCTTGTTTCGTACCTGCTTGACTCTCACCCCCTTCGCTCATCCTCCTGTAATGCATGCATTCATTATCTCCGTCCCTGCCTCCTTCCTCAGACTTATGTCCCTCACCATGCTCGGAATTGAAGTCGGGCGGGCATCTAGAATCGAGATGAACTGGAGGGAATGCTGCGACAATAATACCAGAGCATGTGAGTACACGGAGCGGAGTAAATAGACTCAGACGCAGACGCAATTGCCACGGAATCGAGGCGAGGATAAGCGAGAATCATCGCCAGCTCGTTGATATTTGGCTAATCTCGCTGACCCGTCTTTTACACGTACACCGCCGGTTATGGTCACCCGTTTATGGCTCCATGCGTACCGTCTGGGAATGCAGATGAGAAGTTTGAAGATAGGACGAGAAACGAACGGCAGCTTACCCATGATAAAGCGGCTAGAGTTCGCCATACTTCATCTTCGAAAATCAAGGTTAACGCTGACGACAAAATCTGAAATAAATGAGACGAGTGAGTTAGTACTTGAACTCAAGGCAGCGCTCTCGAGCGAGATCCCAGCTGGGAGAGAATCTGGGCCAGTCAGGAGAGGCGAATGAGTTGACATATGTGGCGCTACTGAGCTGACGACGATAGTTTCGGCGATGAAGTCAGTGCATTCCAAGGCTGAATACAACAAGTCAAGTCAGTAAGTACTTGGTTTTGTGCGACTTGCCTTGGCGCGCAGGATCATAGTTTCAGTTTTTTGAACGCCGTAGGGTACAGGCAAACCTTCCTCTGAAGGACCACCGTCTGCATTAGAACTACAAACACATAGTACACGAGTCTGTAAGATGCGCGGCCACTCAATTGAGTAGCAAAACTTCTTGATTGGAACGCACCACACATGTGCCTACGAAGAACTTCGAGAAAGTTATTTAAGGAGTTTATATGCGAGAGGAAAATAAGTCATTTCAGTGCATTGGTGCTGCAGATAAGAAACTGCGATTCTAACAGATTATCCTCACCGGTAAAGGCACATTAGATGTGATCGTAGAACGTGAGCCCAGCCCACAATTCGCTCGAATCTGCGCGGCGCGAACACCTAATTATAATCGCGGGGACTCGATACGATGGCGGGGTGACACCGTGACAGGCGGGTTAGTGCGGAGAAGAAAGGTGGGTGTGGATCTCCGCAGATTTCTTTGGGGAGCTAGCAAGCAGCGCTACGTTCGAGAGGACAGTGGCATCCGTCGTTGAGCAAAAGAGGCAAGAGATGGGCGCTTATCAGAAAGTGAAATCAAAACCCACCGGCAATCAGCTGTGAATCCCCGGTTGATCACCGGCATTATCCCAACTACTCGCTTTTATAAGTTTTACTTCATTCGACAGACATTTCTTTATAAGTGTTACCGTCGAAGCTTTGTAATGGCGCTTGCGCGGCCGCTCAACAGCCATGAAGCCTCGCAGCGGAGCTCTTCAGCCCCGTAACCCAACCCAACGATGGACGCGCTTCCACTCTGTGACATGAACGCACAACGCTCCTGCCTACGATTGTTTGGGACACTCAACGGATTCCACAGTCTCGTAGCAATTGTTGTATCTCTCATACTGTAGTCGGCAAGCTCCTGCCAGGCCCGGATAAGGTGCGCAAAACTTGGCTCGAGGAACTTGAATAGCCGTGACACCACCCGGATGCCGCACGAGCGCGTCAATGAGATGCTGCACCTTTCAAGTTCAAAATTGACCTTGCATACCCTCTGGAATTCCTTCCGCCGCAACAGGAACACGGGAATTGATTACATTGTGCAAACACGTTGCAGGTGATGGCAGAATACGACAATAAATTTCAATCGCCTTCAACCTGATTCAACTGGATGAATCCAGCGCAACGGACAGAAGTCTGTTCTCCCACGCGGCGACGCCGGATCAATGAGGACCAGGTATCGTTCTGGGGCGTTAATCGAACCGCAAATGCACTGGAGTCTGTACTGCATGAAATATTGCCATGATGGAGTGAATGGCTACTAACCACTTGAGCCTCATTAATTTATAGTTCCTTTAATCCCCTCTGCCACCAGTTTTACCCACGCGGGGCGCGAAACTAGTTCAGTCCACCAGCTTTCAAAAAGTTCATCGCACTGAAACTCAAAAATAAAGGAAGACTTGCCGTTTAACATGTGGACCGCGGCTGGTCATGACATCGATGCCAGACAATTCTATCCACACTACGTAGCTCAAGTGGAATAGATCCGCTAGGGTAAATTCCTATGAATAGGTTCGGTTGCATCCGATCATTTCATCCACGACCCGGAATGGAATGTGTACTCACATCACCAGCGAGAAAGTTGCGTTTACCAAGGATTACCTCGTACACGTCGAGTTTAGCCTCGAGTTCAGCCATGACCTCGGCGAGAAGGGCTAGGTCAGGAGGGTTTCGGCGTCTGCCCCATATATCGGTGAATCAGGGTCGATAGGTGAAACGATGAGAAATACTCACCGTTGTCTGAGCACTTCCTTCCCAGCTCTCACCAGCACCGGGTTGAAGTTGGCCAGCTCGACGGACGCGGCTTGCTCCACTAGCGCACGTCCCTCCAAGGTCTTCGGGAGAAGTTGGGTTCCTTGATCCGCGTATTTCTCTGCGAGATAGCGACAGATAGCTCGGCTTTCATACAGGATGAATCCATTATCATCCTATGGCCATCGTCAGCGAGGCCACAGCAGAGCACTGCACCACCCAGAACTGACAATAACCGGGACTTGACCGAACGGGTGCATTGCGAGAAATTCGGGCGTCTTTTGCTCCTGGGCGCCCAAGTCAACCACAATGTGCTCGAAGGGGATTTGCTTTTCTGCCAGAACAAGGGCAACAATGGAGGTACTGCTGCCTGCTTCGCTCGTTCCATACAATTTGAGCACCATGTTCGAGCGCGAGTTTGCGGGTTAAGAAAGGCGGGGCAGTGGGAGAATGGGTGCGAAGCTTATGTTTCCGCTGTCGCCGGTTACGGCTTACTTATGACCTCCCGCATTGCTCTCACAAACGTCAGGCCTGATTGGCTGCCCTCGGTGGAATCTGATCGAACGGGTGGATTGCGAGAAATTGAAGTCGAAGATCATCAAGATGGCGGCGTTCATCAATCCGCCCAACAGAATGCTTGACCTGTGGTGCGTGGAAGCCCCCATTCTTAGGTCGAGTCGTGGAGTGTAAGAATAGGAGGTATGAGTATGAGCGCTGGGCTGACATGGATCAACTTGATTTCCTTCTGACTCCTGAGGCTTGTGCACAGTCTAATAGTGCACGTTCAAAGAGAAACGATCCCGTAAAAAAATATGGGAAGTGTATTCAGATTATAGCCACCGGCCCACCACTGATATCAACAAACATCTGGCAGATCCGTACAAAACGGCTATGCTCGCGAAAGTGGCAGAGTAAACAATTCCGGCACATTATGGCCACATTATGGCTTGTCTGGACAATCTGGCTACCATACCAGCCATACTGATCAGGCACAACCAGACAGTGCCATATGTGCCAAAGAAATTCTATTTTGCTGATGTTCTCTGAGGTGGTCAGTGGCTCCACGTTCAACAAGCGAGATACGAGCTTGTTTTTTGTTGTTGAAGCATCTATCTACGAGAGACTACGCACCGGCGTCGAGGCTCAGGGAGGCTCGCTCAGTCTGGGTGCCGGCACGCTCGACAACATGATCGCTGCGTGCAATGTCTAGGGGTCGGTGGGCAGCCTTGCAACTCACTTGACCACCAGCGCATCGAACTGATCTCGTGCTCTGGCTGAAACTGGCGCGCATGCAAGGCCTCTTTTCAACGGCTGGTTCATCGCCTTTTCTCGCGATTTCAGCCCGTTCTCACACGAGCCCAAGTTTGTGTGGCTCGGTCATAAGGCGGGACTATACCACAATAATACCACGAGCGTCGGTGGATGAAAACGGACATTCACTGCGTTCCGACCCCTCCTAGACTCAGTTTGGGGGTCTGTGTAGGGTTTGTCTAGGTGTGTCTAGGGTGTGTCTAGGATAATTCTAGCTGAGCTCAGCCGCTAGACAGACTCAGAATTATGCTAGACACACCCTAGACACACCTAGACAGACCCTAGACAGACCCCCAAACTGAGTCTAGGAGCGGTCGGAACGCAGTGATTGCGCGGTGTCCCTGCTCCCCCTTCTGTCTGGCCGCTCCTCCTCCCACTGGCACCCGAGAACAAAGTAAAAGCACCAAGATGGGTATCAGGAGAAGGTACGGGATGTCTGGAATGGTGTATTTTAGCATTTTCGAGGTGTGGGACGTTGAACTTTAAGAGTTGCACTGATGGCCGGATTCTCGCTCTGGCTGCTCAAGATCTTCGTGGACGAAGACACTGTCAGACGGAACCTGAGGACAAATTCAGTCCCCGAGGGGAACAACTCCGAACTGGCGCTACTTGAAATCAAGGTGAGGTCCTAATTCAACCCTCTGAGCGGCACGAAAGAAGGTCAAATACCAACTTGAGTGTTCAAAAGGACTGGTAATTTTTCTGAATATAGCTCACTACGTTACATTATTATCTACTAAACATGAAAAAGAGCAAAAAGGGCGTCAAAGAAGGCTGCTGTGAATGGGCCCAACCTCAACGCTACTTGACGACAATGGCCGTATTAGCAGACGGCGTACTAAAGAGCTCCCATCAGCGTCCAAAACACGATAACAGTAAGAACATTTGTGCTGCTCACCTTCTGAGCACAGTTCAACGCATCCAACCCGGCGGTCAACGTCTTATAGTTGTACATAGACCCCCCGGTGTCGGGTGCAAACCAGACTTCACCAATCTGACCATCTGACCTTGTGGCGAAGTGGATGACGGCGCTTGCCTGTTCGCCCACGAAGGCGGCGTATTTGTCTCGGACGGTGTTGTTTGCGTTGTCAAGGAAGTATTGGAGGTGTTTCATGAATGCGCCTTTGAAGTATTGCTGCAATAGAATTGGAGCAAAAAGTTAGTAAATAAAGACAGCGAGTAAAATAAATAGGCACCTGATCGTGATTGCATATCCTGGGGACCGGATCCCGTAAGTCCAGAAATATAGAAATCAATAAACGTGGACTGACGAAGGTGCAGAGTCATCCGAACCATCGCATCCCTCTGCCAAATTCCCGTCCACAACCTCCATATGCTTGTCCGCGTCCGCAGGCTGTGGTAGAGGACCAGAGCCTGTTCCAACGTTGACGACAGCATCAACGGTCTTGAGAGCAAAGTCAATGTAGCTTTGGTCTCCGGTAAGGGTGGCCATCGCGCCCATCCCGGAGAGGATTGGCCCTTGATTGTATGTCCATCTGTGTGCATCAATCGCCAATGGTCAACTTGACCTGTGGTATGGTGAACGGCAGTGCAAACATACAAGTTGCCATTAGGTCCAGTGCAGTCTGAGCTCTGTCCGTCGAACCAGAGTCCATCGGCATTCCGAAGAGTTGTTCCTTTTGCTTTGGTGTACCAATCTGCTGCCTACGCCGCAAATCGGTCATTATCGTTGACGGAGACTAACGTCATACTCGCGAAGAAATCTCACCTGTTGGGCATTTTGTCGCAAAGTACCGTCAGGATCCTTGTACTGTGCTAACACTACGGTCAGCGAAAAGTACAGGTGCGTTGTGATTGTATTTGGCGCATTTCCACCAGTCATTTGAGGTACTTTGATCATAGAAGTCAGCCCGACTTTGAATAGAATGGCCAGCATGTTATCTTACCTCCACCCCCGCATCCGCTTGAAGCGAGCCAAGTCTTGGCTAACCCTTGTTGAATTGTGACAGCTTGATCCTGCCAAAAAATGAGGTCTAGCTCTTTTGTCTTGATGAAAGGGAGACCTACGTAATAGAACGTATCCGGTGTTTTACCGGATTCTGTGATACCGTGGGCGTCGTTATACTGTTGGACCTTGATGTACATTAGGCCGGCCCATGCCGCGTCTACTAACAACGTAAATCAAATAGGTAGAAGTAGAGAACGTTCCTTGCCGTCTTGAGAAGCTATGTGTGACAAGTGAGCAGAGGAATGTAGCGAAAAGGTTAAAACCTTACTGAATCCTTGTGTTACCGGGAGTTGTTGCGAAGAACCGTGAGCTTCATTGGGGACGATGGCCTGGATTTCGATGAGATCATTTGCGGTAGTCTGTCAGTGAAGCCCTCAGAACTGAACAGCTACAAGTTCGAAGCAGTACTCACTACACCTGTCTGCCACATGGTGTTGTATAGGGTCTCGAAGGTATTGACGTTGGTCCACTCTTGAGCAGAGAGACCTGGCGAACTAGTTCCTGGCTAACGATGACTCTGTCAGTCAGAAGTACAAAAATAATCATCTCGCTCACCTCGGGCCAATGTCCGCAGATTCCTGAGAGCATAGTAGTGAGCATCAGCCGAATGCAGTGCGATGGTACAAAACCGACCAAGCCGCTCGCAATCTGGTCAGGTGTCAGACTTGAGTGTTTGTCACGTACTTGGATTGTCTCACCTCTGTCGTACCATCCACCATCAGGGCTGAAGAGGAGTTTCATTGCAGCCTGCGTGTGAACAATCAATTATGACCTCGAAATGTGAAACCTGAACGTACCACGGCCTGAGTTTGCAGGGAAGCACAGCCAACAGGTGTTCCTGATGGGTTATTCGGTGTCGTCTTCGTAGCTGCCCATTTGCTGACAGTGCTCTGCAGCCCATCCACATTATCACCGTGTTTGATAACGTCAGTTGATCCGACTGTCAACATCGTCGTTGCACCGATGGTGCTGAGGGAATAAATGAAGATGGCTGCGCTGTCATCGTCGACGAGGACAAGACTTTTCTGGCAATCCACCGAGGTCTTGCAGTCTTGGGAGTAGCTCTGAGGAGCTCTGAATTAGCAGCACTCCAGCGGCTTCGAACCAAGGCACTAACCACGAAGAAACTGTACAGTCCAGCACCGTACACGTAGACGTTGGAGCTTTGCGATATGGTAAGTGCCCAGGCTGAGCCACTATTTCCCCACGATGGATCGTCC
Source organism: Mycena leptocephala (assembly GCA_029378395.1). NCBI lineage: Eukaryota > Fungi > Basidiomycota > Agaricomycetes > Agaricales > Mycenaceae > Mycena > Mycena leptocephala. The sequence continues at coordinate 134,083 of JARJLF010000558.1, read as the reverse complement.
CAATCGGCTTTGGTCGAAAAGGGAGTTGGGGGGGCTACGTAGCCGTGAGTTATGCGTCGTGGTGAACATCGGATAGAATTCACCAGGAGTGGGCTGATAGTATGGTGTCTCCGTCTGTCGATTGGGCGTCACAATGAAGTCCACTGAATTTCCATCGACGAACCTGAATCATACCGGCATAAACGTATTGCGAGCCGACAATGCTGTATTGGTAGAAAACCTATCAAGGAGAATTAGCTCAACAGATACCTGAAATATGGAGAACGTACAGCATGCTCCGAAGCGGTGCCGACCAGCCATCTGGCGGGATGTTATTAGGAGAGATTGATAATGCTTTAGACAGGGGTCCTTACACCTGGGAAGGAGGTTAGCGAGTTAAACCATGCATATGGTGGAGAAAGAGTGGACTTACAGGTCCCGGGGCATGATCTATAAAGATCCCACGTGCGGTGAAGCTATTGATCCTTCCTTGGCCGGGATCGTCGAGGTCATGGTCCGCCGTCCAGACCCAAACGTTCTAGAATTATCGTCACCATGGAAGCAAGGATTTGGAGTTTCTCGGCCAACCTCAAAGTATCCAGATCCAAGGATGTGCAATCCGAGGAATGCTCCCATGCACTGGGTCGCGGTGGATGTTGTGGGGCATTGGCTCACTTGGATTTTCGTTCCTATAGCACCACCGATCCGAACGTGGACATCCTAGCCATGGGAGATCAGCATCGGAGGTGCAAGAAGGGGAAACGCTAACTGACCCACATTCCGACTGCCCCAGCATCGCCTGTGGGATTCCATTCGATGCAGATTGCACCCGCAGACCCTCCAACGGTAGAAACGACGATATCGGATATTTCAACAGTTCCTTTATCTCCAGGATTGCCAACCTATGGTTTTTAAACAATTGGAACGCAATCAAGATGCAGGCTAATAGCTTACTTGTAGCACAGGCTGAGGGTTTGTTGCATCAGAAAAACTGGAACCGGAACCAAGGATGGTAGTCCAGAACTCTCCAACGACAATCGAACCTGTGGGGATCTTGATCGTGCTCGACACTAGGCAAGTTCCCGCATCGAGATCTAAAACCTCGCAGTCAGTCAAAAGTAACACCGATAGTAAAAGTATCCTCTAACAAAGAATCTTGCATCCCCAAAACTATTCACAATGGTAAACATTACGCGTCATAACCAGCTATTGCCGCTTACTTTGTCAATAAAGTTCTGTAAATTCATCGTGTCGTCACTTGTTCCGTCACACTTGACACCGTTAGATTTGGCCGAAGCAAACTCTGGCTTCACGTCAATGACACTCGCTTTCGAACGAATGCAATGGACTCACGGCTGGGAGAATAATTCTCGTACTGGGGTCTTGTCCGGAAGAAAACACCATTGTTACTACTCGAGGCATCCAACAATTGAGACGGGAGATCCGGCCCCGGAGAGGCCGCTTTATTGTATTGGCCAGTGCTGGAGTTCCCTAGGAATTGCGCGGGTGAGTATATCTGGCATTAAGTCAGACTAGACAAAAGAAATTCACCAGAGTACTCGTTTCCGAGGATGAACTGGTTGACAGTCCCACCTCCTTGAAGGAACACGTTATTTGCGCCATCCACGACGCCAACCGGAGACCCGTTGAGATTGACGTTCTGGAGCATGATGGCACCGCCGAGCTTCGCTGATTGGTCGGTGTTAGTCTAATTATTGGGAATGAGTACCGTCGATAGTACAGAGGAACGAATAATAACCTGAACTGCCGCGACACTAGCACTGATCGAGCTGTCTAAAATTGTGACGGAGCCTGCGGACTGCGTGGCTTCGGTTTGCCCGTTGGTGTTCAGCCCAAATCCAATACGACATCCACTGATGACGATGTTCTTGAATGTGAATCCCCTAAGAGGTACATTTGAGGGAGATAGATCGCACAAGGAATCTGGGAGGAGAAGGAGACGGACCAGTTCCACTGCTGAAAGATGGCTGTGTCTGCATTCGTTATTTTCACATTCTGTATCGTAAATCTAGGAGCAGGAGTAAAAGTGAGAGTAGCACTTTGCGGGAACAAAATCAGGGGAGACGAACTGTTGATTGGAGATCCACAATCCGAAAGCACCTCCGTTTATCGTCAAGTCAGCCATGAACCCACCGGATCCATTTTCCATAAAGATTCCCTGATGCTTATTCCCACTAGCGGTGGACATCTGGAAGTTGAGATTTATGAGGCTCGTCGCTTGACCAACTGGTTTGGTGGTTAGGGTTAGACGGCTTAGGTTGGGTTTAGTACTAACCCTGCCAATGAATCCCAGTTCCGAACTGATCGGCGGGAATGTTGGTGGTGTCGATGACAAAATTTCGAATCGATCTGGAGTAGTCCAAATCAACTCTCCAATTAGACGGGTTGAAAAAAAAGAAAAGGACCGAAAGAAATTGTTGACTGGACAATACTTTGCGACGAATGATTAATTTACTACAATCGAGTAAGCATGAAAACTTACCCATTCATTATCGGTACTCGGACAATTCCAACCTCCAGCAGGAACTTGAGCTCCCGAGTAGACGTCAGCGTCGATGATAGCGATTCCAGCCTTGATTGGGTATCAGCACTTAAAACCTGCGAGACAGGGGATGACACAGACAAAATCTCCTCGAGCGATGAGATGGGGAGGGCTTTTGAAATCTCCGACACTATATTAAGAAAGGATAGTCAGTAATATACAAAGCACACTAGGAAAAGAGTGTCCACAGAGCAGTGTAGTAATACGGAGTGATGGGCTTTGTCACCAAGTACTGCAAGGATTGTAAGGAAAGAGAGCATCAATGAGAGTCTGGATCGAACGTACTTTACCAGCAGGGAAGTACACGAGTGCGGGTTCGACGGAGCTTGACTGGCATGTAAGATTTCCACAACGACCCATATCTGAAATGGCTCTGTTGATGGCGTCCGTATCCTGCGGAGCATCATCAGCTGCGAGTCCGTCGAGTCCGATGGTTGAAAAGACGTACGTCTGTCGTTCCATCCCCTTTGGCCAAATAAGGGGCGGCTGTCACATCTCGGAAAACCTGGAACGGTCGGTAAGTCCTCATACATCGAACGACATGTCAACGAGGATGTATGGTGGGTGACTCACTTTGTAGGAGGTTGGGTTGGGATTGAATGGCGAGGTTCCTTGTCTCGAAATAGTTTTCATCCAATAAGGATCTGTACGAAGGCAGTGGAGACGGTTGGCTAAACAGTCAAGTGATAAAAAGATTATCACTTGCCTCCTGCAGCGGCGCTTCCAGGTCCAAGCGGCGCGGAACACGAACTCCCGAGTGCGACGACACGCGAAGCGCACGCCAACAGCGCTAAACAAGATGGGATAGATCTCATGGTGGGCCCAACGAAATCATTCAGAGTATAATGTATTTATACGCGAAAAGCCATGAAGCAGATGGAGACACCGGGATGATGCATAGGGTGATCCATCGGGTTTGACTAGCAATCAGAGATTGCATCTCAGTTTGTGGTTATGCCCGCTAGCACAGCAATATTTAAAATGTTTAAATGTCATGTTCCTGGTACGATCAGATTCCGAGCTTGAATTAGTCGCACGCGTGTCGTTTATTTCAGTGTGGGTTTGCGGCCAAAACGACGTCATAATCTAGAATCCATGTCGCGACGGATTTTTATCGTGCAAGCCAGGAACAAGAGATGTCCGTTTTGTACAGTTTACCACCACTTTTCGAGCATTCGAGCGGTGCCTTGATGAGAAATAGCTCGCATTAAGTGTGGGGAAGTTGAGAAGGCGCCCATATCCGGGAAAGTTAGAGGAAGTAGTCAGTCGTAGGCCAGGGAAAACTACCCACCATGCGGATCGGCTGTTACTGCTCCCTCCTAGTATGCTAGTACCTTACCAGAGGGAGCAGTAATAACGTACACTCCGGAAATTGTGTTGTTTGGGGGCTCCAAAAACGTTTCTGAAATGATTGGTATCAGTAAAGCAATAAGTGTGCCAGAAACCAACGGTTTCAAGAGCAGTTTATTGTGTACCGAGACAATTAGTTTCGGGAGCATGCATAGATTTCGGGTACCCGGGCCGGGCCGTTCCGGGCGGGCGCCGATGGGTTTCAGGCCTGATACTTGTAGTTTCGGGATCAAGCCCAAACTTATTGTTTCTGGGGAGACAAAACTGCTCCTGAAACGAATCAGGGCTGATTATTCCCTTGCTTATACTATACTTTCGGAAACGTTTTAGGGCGCCTCGAAACAACTCTATTTCCGGAGTGGTAGTGGAGGAGCAGTACGGAACATAACCCTTACCCTGAAAGGTTAGTCTGTATCTATGGGAACGACAACCGGAAGATCGAGCCAGAAGGTTCGAGGTCTCACATGCACATGGCGAAGCCATGAGTTCCGTCGACTCCGGGAGGTGTAGAGGGCGAACAGAGCGAACACCGCATCAAATTAATCACCATACATTTGTTCGAATCTCACCTGACCCACGCCACACCGAGGCAGAATGTAGATCGTATAGAAACGGCCAGATCATCTTTGGATCCGTATCTTTGCGCTAATTTTGAATGAATTGATCAGTACTGGGGCCGGGCCATTTTGGTTCCGCGAACACAGCCTGATCATGAGGTCGTTTCCACTTCTGCGGCTGGATATAGCATTTGTGTTGGCATGTAACCCACGGGAGAGACAGAACGACATTAAATGGGGCCATACTGTCTGGGCGACTAGGTTTAGCTTAGGGGTCATCGAGAAATTCTTCGGTACCGGTGATGGTTGCATTCCGTTCCTCGACTTGTAGTCCCGAATGACTCACGCACTCTATGATTGTCCAGACACTCGAGTGTCCGGGGCAAGGGTACAGTGCATTTTCGTGCATAATACGAGTGAGGGAGCATTCCGTTCTGAAAAAGATAGGAATGGATGCGACTTATATGAACTTGCCCGCGTACATGAAACAGCGCTTATTAATCATAAGTAAAACAGCTGGAATGCACTTACATGGACAGGAGGCTTCAGATATGACGAAGACAGTGATTGTGTGTAGAGATACGAACGCGCATTAGGAAGTAATGAGATGTGAAAATAGCATCATATATTCGCGTTGTATGCTCGGGAGGAGCTGCAAGGACGTCGAACAGGCAGGGAGAATAAGATGGACGGTAATTAAACGAGGAGGAAGATCGGTGGCGCAGAGATGTGGTAAGCTGAGGAATACGTTGAAGGGTTCCCAGAGAGTCAAAGCGACGGGACCGCCCCAAATGAGACGGCATGGTCGGCCTCGACTGTCACGGTGAGCTCGAGGAGAGAGGGGTTAATGGAGGGGATCGTCAGCGTGTCAAGGTATCGATCTGCTCCCGGCAGCGAATCGACGAGTTCAAGAGAGAAGGTGCGGATATGTGAGTGAGAATGACGACTGGGTGCACATCCCAGGCGTGCGCTGTGGGATGCGATAGAATAATTGACTGTGTAAGGATGTGCATGCTAACGGAGGCGCAACGCGCGGAGCAACCAACAAAGAACGATTGAAGGCCCAAAGATAGGGAAACGGCCGTCAGAATGGAATCAGCAACAAGGAACTCACGCGCACGCGCACCGGTATACGATGAGGAAGAACCCGATGCCGTTCCTCCACCTGCTACGAGAATTACTGATCTTCAGAGCGAGAGATCCGACTCGGCGGCGGAGGATAATTGACGGTGTTCATTGGAAGATGCTTCGCGACGCGGGGCACCTACGACGAAATCATACCGAAAGGAAAATGGAATATGGATGAGTCAGTGCAGGGGAAGATCTGGAGACGAAGACGCACCGGTGCATCCACAGACACGGTCTCCATAAATGCGCCCTGTCCGCTTCAACGGAAAAAAGACTAAACAAAACGTTCAAGGTAAGCAGCCACGGGTGGTACACTGTCTAGCCCGCTACGCAGCGATACTAAGCGTCTCATAACAGAGGCGCTTCGAAGGTCACTGGGCATGAAGGGCCTGGAGATATGAGCACATCCGCGAGCGAGAGATTGGGACGGCCCGCGTGTTTGCGTCTACGGCGGACATCTACGAAGGTGGGATCGATCGCTGGCGTGCTTGATGGAATGCGCATGCCAAAAAGAATCTGGAAGTCGTAGAACAGAGTGAAACATCAGTCCAAGGACAAGGAGGATGAGTGGAATGAGATAGGTACACACACCAGAGAAACCAATGGAAAGAGCGGCACGCAAAGCCGGCAGGATCCAAGTTATCTTACTCAAGTACGCCGGTCCAGTTCCGATGGGATCATCCGTAACTGTGGGCGATATACAGCTAGTTTACGCACTGGACGCGTTTCGGCGCAGAAGCTTCGACATTTGGCCGAAGCGCGGAACGACGCGTCAACAGTCCGAATCCGAGGAGGAAAGAAGGCCAGGAGCATTTTATTCGAGCGACAAGTATTGGGAACGCAGGGCTGGGTGGGAATTGGACTCCAGGCGTCGGGCGGGAGGGAGGACGATGGACGTGAAGAGCAAAGATAGAGATTGATCCGCCCGCCGATCAACACAGCCACGCCGTATCTTTTACTCGCACTTCATCCTCACTTTGCGTCACTCCCAGCGCAAGACGTGCGGTACACCGTACAAGGGAGACCCGCTGCGAATCTCCCCGCCGCACACCTCCTGGCTCGCAGCTGGCATCGACTCACTCCTACATCGTCGACGTGCATCCTCGAGGGTGGGCTCAGTGATTCCCTCGGTGATTTCACGCGCCCGGATGGCCCAGAAAATGGCTAGAATTCAAGGCTCGGCACCTCTACATGTAAGTATCGACACGTTATTGCACAGCTGAAAAGTTCCTTTCAGGGTCCTCTACTGGTTGCGTGATCCATCTTGGATGGTCCCGAGCTGATTACTGTGGCTTCTTTACTCATGTAAGCAGAGATCGAGTCTCACTGAACCGACAACTCACTCTGCTGTTCCAGCAGACTTGCAATGAGTTCTCCGGGCCTATCGCAGTCGCACGGCTGGACGGGAAGATGTACTTGGACAGGTACGTGCCCAGATGCATCTTTCAATATTTTTGGCGTGGTCCATCCCTTTATCTCTTTGGCGCCTTGGCGCCGCTACGACCCTCCCCTCCCTTCAAACCTCTCTGTCCCCGGCTCTCTGCTCCCTCTTCCATTTACTCATTGATACTGAGTAGACGCCCTACTCGTGAATTACGACCAAATCGTCAGTCTGGACGACCCCCATATCTGCATCATCCATAAATGCGGTGTGGATACATCCATCTTGGTAGCAACACGCATATATTCTAAGATCATGTGCAGTTTTCGCCAGGCAGACGGTCACTGTCAGCACGACGTGCAGCTGATGTCTAGTTCTTTCCATCAACCAATGGGTATCTGCTTCCTCAAAACAAAGTGCATAAATTCTAACGTGCGCGCTACAGCTCCACCGAAGCCTTTGAAAAAATGACGCCGGATCCTCGGGTGAGTCTTGTTGCGTCAACTCGGACTGGCCCGTAGTTATGGGCTCATTTCCCCCTCCATTACCGACTACCTATCGCGTTCGCTTTTGTGCGGTAAATCCCCTCCCTCCTCCCTCGTCCTAAAAGATAAAATCGCGCCATGCAGACACTTCCAGTGATCCCCGGCTATCGATCCCAAGGCCGACACTCTCCCCTTTCAGGATCGCGAGCAGGCGCAGATAGCCGGACTCCCGACCGCGCGGGTTAGGATGCGACGAATTACGAATCATTGGGTATGTTCGTTTTCTTCTTTTATTTTATCACTCTTGGAAGGAGTCAGCGGGATCGAGATGGGTCGTCGGTGCACTGCCCGGTGCGCACACGGCTCTGGGAGTGTCATGGGTGCCGATCGTTTGTCGTCCTGCTGTCAGCATGCGTCGCTGTAGTTTCTTTAACTTAACTGGAAGTTTCACTCATGCCGTGATTAGTCTAAACTGATTTCTTATTCTACAGATACCAATATTATGGAGGGGATTCATGTTACCGCAAGGTACGGTGTCCTCTTTTTCTTTCTTGACCTTTCGCATTGGCCGCAGTCCTGCTTCGGTCTTTTGGCGAGCTGATGACGACGTCGGCGTCATACCCAGTGGTGAAACATGGCGTGGTGCGATTGGTGAGCTCTTCCATACTGCCTTCCGCTCGGCGTGCTCTCATCTAGGGATTACAGTCTTAAAGGCCCACGACGGAACGCAGATTGTCGTGTTCTGCGTCTCAGATTTCGTAAATATGTCTGTTTTCTCCGTCATTTATCGAGCTCTGACTCTCCCAAGGTTCGAAATCTCGACGCCATGGTTACATGGAATTGTCTTGTGAGTGAAGTATCATTCTGATGTCGTGATTCTCTGACCTGTTTGTGGCAGGTCTTCATCGATCATCAGTTCTCCGCGGAGCAAGAATGTCTTGTCCGACGCATCGCATTATTACTTGGTTTCGTGAGTTGCGGTATATCCGAGTGCTGATTTATTCTGACTGGATCTTAGCGCTTCAAGTTTTCGAGGCGCTCACCATCTGGTTTGGCAAGGTATGCCTCTGTGACTCTCATAGTATCTTTAATTCAGTACGATGTTGTATTGCTTACCAATATAATTCACAATTTATTTTATTATTCATTGAATGAACGGAGGAAATGAAAACCTGGCCTACCCGTCGATACGAGTGCCCGAATGACTCTATAGGAGTGCCTTGAGCAGCCCCTGGGCGACGAATTTTGGCCAAAAAGACCTCCTAAGGAGGTCCTTCGGCCACTCCTAAGGAGTGCTCGACAACCGCTCTGGGAGGTGTTTGGAGGCACTCCTGAGGAGTTCTTCGGCTTTACTCAGTGCCCTACCCGAACAACACTAGATATGAGATGCGAAAGTATTTCCGGCGGCGTAATGGAAGAATCCAACGGTCCAGTGCTTGAGAGATACTTTAGCGACCTATGCATAACTGGCCAGACCTACACGCACCTTGAGTCCGTGCGTGTTGATAACTTTTGTTGATCATTTGATCGTGGTGATCGCCCTTCTCTTCCCAAACCACCACCTCCCCCCTCCCCATCCCGTTGTCTACAAGGCTCAAGCCCTCTACCGTTCCTCCCCTCGATTCCGGCGTCGTCGCAGGTGCTTCGGTCATCAAGCCCGTCAAGTCTACCTTACCACAGCAACTTCACGCCCGCCGGAAGTGTCCATAAGTCACCCTCAAGATTGAACCTCGCTCGCCTTCATCACCTGAACTATGGCCCTCCTCAAGCTAGTGCTCAGTTTTCTCTCTCAAGGTCATTTCCCTCAAGAAAGAATTTCAGGCTTTTCAGCGGTCTGCAAGATATCAAGCCGTTTGTCTAGTGTCTGGACCTCAAGCAGCTCATCTCTCACTTAGATATCTTTCAAGACTCGTACCCCTCTCCCTCATCCAATATCTTCCTACTCTTGCATTTTCCCAAGTCGTCTCCAAGTCGTTTTCAAGATCATTCTTCTTTCCGGTATTATTTCAAGTCAGCAAGCCCAAGTATACGCCGCGACAAGCCATCCACTGCTCATGGCGCACCGGGTCTAGGTTTCTCGGCGTTGCGTCGCCTTGAGGCGGTGCCGCCTCATTTTACAGCCGTATTAATGTATTATTTCCTTTCATTAATATTATTCCTATGATCTATTCCTCCTATGCCATGATTTAAGAACTCCGGGAGCGAGGGGAGGAGCGGTAGGCAGGTCAAAGCGCGGGGGAAGCAGGCCCACAACCAGCGCTGGCGCGGAGCTGACGGAGTGCTGACGGCGAGCTCATCCGCGCTGGCGAAATCCGCACGCGGCGATCTGGCAGTAACCCGCGAGCGTCAGCGGACCGATCAGCCCTATGTGATCTCATGAGGCTGATGGCGATCATCTGGCCAGATACCGCCAGATCAGCCAACTGACAATTTCCTGATGGCTATGAAGAAGACTGTCACTTCAAATTTATCGAAATTTGGCATCCGAATTTTCTCTGCTTGAATTGATCGCTTCACCATTTTCGGCGGATTCGGTCCGTATACGCGCGTCATGGCTCCTTTTCGATTTTTATTTTCTCGCCTTTCTTTTGAGTGCAGACAACGGAGCGTACGCCTTCGGACCGACCCACCGCTCGCGTGGACTACCCCCCCATTTTGAAATTCGGGGGATTTCTGAGCATAATATCACGAACTTTCTGTCCGCCCACCTCTTCGGGATTGTCACAAAAAAACTTTCTCTTTCTCCGCCGGCAGGGCCTCGGCGGGAAGTTGACCCCTTCCACCAAGCTCATTTCCATCGGTCGTTTACGGTTTCGCACTTTCCCCACTGGCACTGGCAGAACCGTGACGGCGTGAGCAGACAAGGATGATATACGTGGCGGGCTGCAATGGAGAACCATCCGCGAATAAAATATGGTTGATTTCTCTATCGACCACGTCGGGATACAAAGCCCGGTTGACGCCCGGAAAGGAAAGTCTCCCCGTCGGCCACGGCTTGCTCCTTCTATGTGACTTTGCGCTCGACGGAACTTGAGATATAGCGCTTTGCCAAGTTACTGCCATCATATTCAATCCGATCGGGACGGCGTTCCAAAATCTGTAACCCTTGGCGTTGAAGATCAGGTGCCCAGAAAGGTATCTTTCGAAGTAGGATGAGCTTGTGGGGACATTTGGGATTATGATAGGCGCCCAGAACGCCAAATGTTTGTGCTATCCGGGTCCCGGGTACCCACATCAACAATTTCGTACCTATTCGTCCTGCATTCTCTACGCTCATACGATGCCAGCACATATTTTAGCCGATCTTGAACGGCTCAGATATGGACGCTGGGGTCCGACAAATCACTGTAATGAAAATATTCTGGTTTTGACGAATTCCGAATGTGCTTTTTATACACGACCATTTCACGCCAAGAGCTTGGGCTACATTCCGAATTCCCCGGCAATTAAACTGAAGAGGAGCTCTACTATGTCCGTTGAGCACCCGTCACAGCTGTAAACTTGGACCAGGGTTGTGCCTACTTATTGTAGACATCCATCTTCTGCGGCAATTGAGCGGAAGAGAATACTCCGTTTCGTCCGTTGGAGTTAGAATGGAAGCCTCAAAACGAATGGGATGGATCAGTCGGCATAATGTGCGGTGGAAGGTTGCCGTCTTTCGATGTCATCGGACGTTCCAGTCATTCAAGGGGATAATTTGTATGGAGCCGCCTCTGCGTTTGTGTCATTCCGCCTCTTCGGTTCACAGTGAGTTCGCCGTTCGTCAATGTGATACCAGCGCATGCTCGTTCAATAAATGCATTTTTTTTTTGTACTCCAAAGACTATATAAGTACACTAACGCGCATCGAATCCAACAGCACTTACTCAACAAGCATGCTTTCCCTCAAGTTCACTGCTACCTCCATCTTCGTCTTAGTCTCCATCATGGCGATGGCGAGGGCCGATGTAATTGCCTGGAGCGGAGACCACTGTGATGGCGGCGAAGGTGGCGACGTTGCCTGTGATGGTGCATGCAGCGGCTTCACCGGCCGTCACTCATTCTCGGTAAGTTGGGGGCCGATGCAATGTCCGTCTTCAGCGTGCTTAACTTCCTTCAGGTCCCCGCCGGCGGAAACCACTGTGTTTCAGTCTTCCAGGACGCAAACTGCGGCCACTCATCGGGCGTGTTTTTGAACCAAGGAGGAGGGTCCTGCCAGAATGTCAACACCGGCGGCACCGTCCTGAGCTTCAAGTGCTTCCCCGGAAATTTGTGCTAGGTTCGAGTTCAATGCTATGATTATATTTTGTGGACTCACATTCATCCAGTTGCATCCAACGTAGCTTGTGCAGTTCTCGCTGTTTTGTTTTGTTGAGGAAATAGATGTCATGGACAGATTGATTGGGGATTCGTAACCAGTTATATGTTGAATATAACTTTCTTGTGTGGCATACATTGGACACCAGCTTTGCTAACCAGAATCCTATTAAGGTGTTTCAGACATCCCGATTTGAGGCCCAACTTGGGTCTCAACTTGGGTCTCAACTTCGCTCGAAGTTGGAACTTGAAATAGTTCGGGAACGAAGTTGGATGTCAAGTCGGGCACCGGACCACGACTTGACATCTAACTTCGATCCCGAGTCCCAACTTCACCGAACCTATTTGGAGCGGCCGTTCTGCATCCCGGGATAAAAACATGTCAAGTTGAGTCTCGAGTTGGGGACGATGTTGGGACCCAAGTTGGGATGAAAAAGGAGATGTCTGAAACACCCTAATCACTGTGTTCTGACCCTTCCTAGACTCAGCTTGAGTGTAGGAACCTAGAAGTAGCTACATCGATGATTGAGGCTAGGTGCCTAGAGAATAGTCTGTGGAGGTCTGTCTGGCTCTGGCTAGGTTGGCACAGGTAGGTCTAGGTCTTGCAGGATCTGTGTAGGTTGCAACAGGTGCTTGTAGCCACCTACGCAAGGGGGGAAGGGACGCGATTGCTCAGAATATTAGATGATAGAAATGTTCAACATTAAAACGTAAGTCTAGGTCTGTGCAGCTGTGTTTAGGGACCTTCCACAAGCTACCCTCATCTACACTGACTTGAGTTTAGCTGCCTTACTGGGTACCCGTAAAGCCAGACAGACATTACGTGTAGTCGCCTAGATGGGGGGCTGTGTAGGGACCTACACCGACCTAACTCCATCTGGCACAACCTACAGCGCCTAGTCTCAGCTGAGTCTAGGATGGGTGGGAACGCAGTGAATATCTTGGGCATTTAAACTCCGGCAGAACCGAAGGCGGCCCGACTGGGTGCCAAACCCAAGCCGTGTGTATTTGCTTCGGAAGTCAAAACGTACACCAATGTTCCACGGACCAGCACGAACCCCTGTAAGAACCAAGTGTGTGATTGACATAGTCTAAATTGACGGTGGAATCGCATTTTAACAACATCGCCGAGCTGGCAGATATTCGAAATATTTGTGGTTTGTTGCCGAGCGGAAAGGAAGAGGAAGGCTACGCGAGTGTACTGTTGAACAAAGGATTTTAGCGCGGCCTTACCGACGGCCATCACGCCCCATCAACCGGGCTTGAATTCAACCAACCGCCCTCCTTGCAATTTCTTTTGTCTCGGCAGCTGCGTCGAGTACACCGGTTCATGATATATTATATCCAACTTCCTACACTCAGGCAGTTCAAGAGTCACAATACACTTTGATCTGTCCGCGCATTCTAGGAATCGAATAGTTTTTTCTCGGGTCACAGACTCACTGTGGTGTTGCGATTCAACCGATTCCGGTGAAATGAACGTTGTCGTGTCTGGGTGGGGATTGTCGAAGCATATCAGAATCTGACAATTTTGAATGACAACGCCGTATCCACATGGAACAGGCACGAGCAAAATAAGATAAGCTCAATGAGAGCATATTTCAGGCTGTCAGTGTCAATTTAAAACGAATGCGGTATCTGGAATAGGACAGTTAGAGAGAACGGATCGGGTCTTCATTGCACTACGAGGAATGTCTACTCCTCGCCCTCACTGCGCAGGTGTGCGATCCTCAACATTCTCATCCGTCTTCGGGCTGACCGCGAGTGATTGCTGCCAAAACACCACATCAGACACAGGCCATCAACAATTCGGTTCGCACCTACTTGAGTCCTCCGTTGAACGCCCACGACTCGACGAGGTCGACGGGACCACGTCTTGCCGTGCAGCCAGCGCATAATTTCTCAGTATTTTGGCTCCAGCCGGCTGTTGCAGAGTCTCTGATTAATGGCCAAAACTAAGGGTTCATCTCATGGGGACGTACATGTTCTCCGAGACACAAAGTCACGTCGACCAGGGACTCGTCGATTATCATCGCACAACAACCGGCTCTTGACGCGACGTATTCAATTGCCTGTGTGATATCCCAGGTGTTACCCGTCCAAGGGACGTCTTGCTCCGTCGGTGCACCGCCAGGGGTCGCCCTCAGACGCATATATTCCGTTGCCTCTTTCAAATCTGCCTCGTTGGCCGTTCTCGGCTGGGATACTAGGCCAAGCCGGTAGAAAATGAATATGACCCATTTTGAGGGGTCCCAGCTCCAAGGATGTGGGTCGGACCGCCAATCATGTGGGAAAGTCACTTGTGCTGGAAGGAAGATCTAAGGATATGTTTATTTAACGACTGACATGCTGAAGGATATGTATAAGTAAACACTACACATATTTATAAAGGCCAAAGAAACTCACGAAATTATGAGAGCCCTCTCCAGCCGTGATAACCCACCTGCTAATACCAACTAACCGGTCTAACTAGACGGGACATGTCCCCCCTATGGCGCGTCTAGTTAGACCAAAGCCAAGCCAAGGGTGCCCCTCGGATACCCCGCCGCAACCGGCGTGACATGGCGGGACATGTCCACCGGCTCCCCATGAAAAGCTCCTCAACAGGGACCTGTCCCGCTTAAAAAGGGGGGTAACAGTGTCGACCGTGGGTGGGACGTAGAGCCTCAATGAGCAGGAGGGGGAGAGCTACTGGCGGTAGCAGGACACAATGCCAAGCGGGATGTTGTCCTGACCCCTGCTGCAACATTGGGGGTTATTAAGTGGGACATAAGGAACAGGTATGAGTGGTAGCAGGACACTGAGGTAAGTGGGACATAAGGAACAGATATGGATGGTAGCAGGACGCAGGGGCAAGCGGGACATAAGAAACAGGTGTAAGTGGTAGCAGGACGCCGGGGTAAGCAGGACATAAGGAACAGATATGGATGGTAGCAGGACGCAGGGGCAAGCGGGACATAAGGAACAGGTATGAGTGGTAGCAGGACGCTGGGGTAAGCGGGACATAAGGAACAAGTATGAGCAGTAGCAGGATGCAGGGGCAAGCAGGACATAAGGAACAGGTATGAGTGGTAGCAGGACGCTGGGGTAAGTGGGACATAAGGAACAGGTATGAGTGGTAGCAGGACGCCGGGATAAGCGGGACATAAGGGACGTATGGATGGTAGGAGTAAGCGGGACATGAAGAACAGGTATGGACGGTAGCAGGACCGAGGGGTAAGCGGGACATAAGGAACATATGGATGGGAGGATCAAGTGGTAAGCGGGACATAAGGAACATGAACGGGAGTAGGACAGCGGAGTAAGCAGGACATAAGGAACAGGTATGAATGGGAGCAGGACAGAGGGGTAAGCAGGACATAAGGAACAGGTATGAATGGGCGCAGGACAGAGGGGTAAGCAGGACATAAGGAACAGGTATGAATGGGAGCAGGACAGAGGGATAAGCAGGACATAAGGAACAGGTATGAACGGGAGCAGGACAGAGGGGTAAGGGGGACAACAGAGTGGGACAAAAACGGAGACCCTCAAATGCATGGCTACAGTGGGAATCAAACCCACGGCACCTCAATCGGAGGAAGTTTCTCCTGCATTCAATCAAGGAGTGTTACCATTACACCATGTTGCCACAAAAAATGATTCTTTTTTCCTGTAATGCCAGGGACATAAGGAACAGGTATGTTTTCCTGCTAAATGCTATTTCTCACTCAGTCATAGTAGTAGCTTGGGCATAGGAATGCATATTCTCCATCGAGCGGTGGCCTTGGAGGCACTGTATGACTCTGCAGAGAGTTTTCCTCAGCCCAAATGCCATCCTGAAACACGCACCACATTGCTTGACAACTTGACAAGCATCGCATTGGTGGATGGCCGATTTCTCCGTGCTCAAGGACCAACATGCAAGAGGTGTCTGCACCAACAGGTCGAGTGGCTCTAGATGTCCGAAGTGGATCTGCAAGGGTCCTGGGAGGTAACCTAGAAGAAATGTTCTCTTGCGGAGGCGCCCTGCTCCACGGCGCGCACCACCGTGAGTATTTTTGGTGTTGACAGTGGTCATGAAGCTGGGTGAGAGGAGGGAAGAAAGCGCGAGGCATTGGGGAGGCATTAATCACAGCAAAGAGATAATAATCAGCACGCGGGATCAGACAGGGTCAGTCCCCATCATCCTGAGGTATTAATAAATGATAGAAGCGGTCGGGGGACCGCTCCGCGATCCCCCTCCCCCTTTATTGATCACAGAAATTCGTAAAAACCCTGGATTTACAGTTGTTTGCATAAGAAAACAAATAATAAGATCAGTTGGACGAACGGAGAGACATAATTTGCTACGGAAAGGAGATGTACAGTGGTGTCAGTGAGGTTTAGGGTCACAATGTGCACTGCAATGTTGTCATTTTGAGTGTTTTGTAGATATGCCAACATGGTCGTAATAAAAATAGGTTTTAAATTTTGCTATGTCACCGTGGTCGAGTTTTCAGAAAAACCTGTTTTTTATCGTTATTTTTTTGCGAGGCAATGCAGGTAAAGCAGCCAAACCATCATGAAGTTCGTGAAAACTTCATAGCAAAATTCTGATTGAAGCGACTCGGCCAACAGCCCACACAATGCCAGCAATTCGTTTTTGCCAGTATCTCTATTTTTATAAAATTACGCTGTCTGAAGTCTTTTGTCGGATATGATTTCAGAAACCCAATAAGAATGTGACTCTTCGTCTTTGTCAGGTTGCAGTCAAGTTCAGAATTTTCTAGCCCATCCTTCGAAGTAAGGGCCAAATTGATAAAGTTGCATTAAACGGTGCTAGGCGCTGAAATAGTAAACGGAGGTACGACGTCAAGAATTGTTGAAGCGTCTGTCTAGGAGAGACTACTGAAATAGCGCCTCGGAAAGTTTCCAAACGATGATTGGCATTGTGTACACTTTTATAGACGCGCGCACTTGTCCACTATTTCGGTCGAATCATTGGCGTCGGTTTGGCGCTTGAATTAGCGCCTCGGAAACTTTGACGGCGAAAAGCGGAGTTTGGCCTTGTGTACACTTTTATAGGCGCGCGCGTGCTTAAAGAGATCATGGGGCCAAAAGCCCCGAGGAAGCGCCTTTATTGAGCGCTTTCAAAGGTCTGGACCGAGCGCTTCCAAAGTTTTGGGGCTGATGTGCGATAAAAAGGGTAATGTCGGATCGAGGCAAAGGTCAGATAAGCAGCGGAGTTTAAAAAGGCTTCAGACGGACAGAATGCTTAATTTTATAAAGAGGGTGAAAAAAAAGGGTGAAAAGAATCAGCAAGAGGTCAGAATCAGCACCCGGGATCAGACACTATCAGTCCGCATCATCGCGGATGAGAGTATCATGCCTTTTTGGACATCAGACTCTCCCTGCATTATTAATGAGCCTCAAACCAGCCCTTCTGACCGCCACTATCTTACTACATGTCGTGATTCCCGTGAGAAATAGGACCTCATGATAGTAGGTCGGGCGGTAATCTTTTTCTGTCAGCTGACCCAAACGTGCTCTATATCTACACCCATGGAACCAACGTTTATCCGGCCACTCCCATAGACCCTACGAAAACCAAACCGACCCGGATGCAGAACTCAGGGCAAGCAAGAGTTGCCAAAAACTATGCACGACAAGTACCTCATCCGTAATTGTTTATGCTGCATTGTCAATCTGACCCTGCCTGCCTCACTGTAGCGTCCAGAAGTCTTTTCGCAACTTGAATATGCGGGCAATTTGCAAACTATCTTTAAACAGGATGTGTATCAACGGCGGATGATGCGGCAGGGATTACGGATCAGTGAGATTTTACACGATTTATTGGCTTCTTCCCTCGGTATAGTGATAATCATTGCGTATCTCCGGCGATGAATTTCTGATCCCGTGATAGTTCCTCTTACCAAAAATGTCACCTCCGCAGTGGATTATAGATTCCAGGCCATAGAATTTTTGAGTTGTTTTCGTAATGGCGATGGTGTGTTTTTCAGATGTGTCGAGAAGTAACTGCTCACCTGGCCCAATTTTCATCTACAGTTGAATGGGATGTGAATGTCACCGCACTGCCGTCCATTCAACGTCATGCAATATATGGGTCGACAGACAATGCCCGTCAAAAAGGCGTCGATTGGCGCTTTCAGAGATTTAGGTTTCCCTACGTGCACTTTGAATGGCACCTTCAGACTCCTTACAGCGAAGTGAACGCACGGATATCCCAAGGTGGAAATCGGCCAATACCTATCAAGTTTTTATGGAAGGCATGGACTCGAAACCAGGCTGCCTCTGGTGTGTGACACGTTATTCGGTTTCTTTCTGCGGGCCTTCATCAGTATCTTTCAGCTGTGATTGCGGTTGGATCCTGTGATGACACACTCACTTTTTTCACCCTTCCCAACGCCCAACACCCCACCCTTGTAATCTCGAGACGACTTTTCAATGTCACAAAGGTTATCCAACCGGAACTCATGAAGCCAGTGCCGTACCTGGCGAGAAACCCTGCAGCTGCACGGTAAGTGTTCCACTGACTTCAAAAATAAACTGGTATTCTTACTACATATGAGACCCAACGACCTCGGTGTTTTCTCGACATCGCAGACTGTAATTCAAACGTTGCAGGACATCCAGAAATGGATATTGTTTTTGGTTGCTTGTAGTGCATTGGCCGCATCCTTGCAGCCGGTGTTTGCAGACAGAAACCACGTCGTCGGGACGTTTCTCACCGCAATTGGCATTCTCGCTGCCGCTATATCGATACTTGCAAATGCTGTTGGCCTGGCACTCAAGTGGATTGAAGGAAATAGCGCTAGGTATCGAAATGAATAACGGGAGTTGATTTAATGTATCATGTGACACATTTCAAATGAAGTTCCGCCTGTTACCGCTTGTGTCTCGACCCAACAATTTTCCCATTCTCTACCAGGAGCCTACCTTCCATTATATAAAAAACCAGAGGGCCTGGCCGTAAACGGGATGGCACCGGGCGAATCTTAGGTGGAATGGGTTCAGATTTGGAGGGTGGGTCGGAGTAGTTAGTGTGTACCTGCTTGACCGAAATCGGGCCGGTGCGGCCGTAGTTCCCTCCAAACGAGCGTGTGTGCTGTCGTTTTCTGTTCTGAGGCCCAGATCGTGTGGCTATGTCCGAGCTCAGCTGACGGTGGTTCCAGCGATTTTTTTTTCAAAATTTGGGAAATAAAAAGTGAAAGAGAGACAAAAAGTAGCTGTCTAATGTGAGGTTCTTTCATTATCTACGTCGTTACTAGGTGCGCTGAGAAATAGCGTTAGAAGGCGGCGGGGATTGGTGTGGAGTGGCACTGGGTGCCGCGGACCAACTAAACGGTTCAGAATGCTGCTAGGTACGAGTTGATACCGTTATAGCGTCTGCTTATAAGAGACTAGGAAGAAGTCAGTTAGTGGTCTCCGCCGCACCGGCTACTAGCCACTCACCGCTTCCAAACACATCTACAGTGCCTCTTGCGTAGCAGCAGCATTTTACCCCGCTCTTCAGCTAAGGGCCCACATCGGCACCCCAGGCACTGAGGTGGCACTTATGTAAAGGGCCTCTTAGGGGGGTTTACGTGTATGGGTAAAACTTCCCTAAGAGGGGTACGCTTTCGTGAAGGGTTGTGCTTCTTTTACGAAACCATTCCAAATTGGGCCGAAATCCCGTGACTTTCTCAGCTTCTTCCTGCCTCCACCAAAATGGTCCTCGGCCACAAACACGCTACCAAGCCAGCTGCATGTGGCAGGCAGTACACACCTCAAGAGTGCTATCAGGGTACACAACAAGCGCAGCAACAGGCCATCCAAGGGCTAGGTCATGCGTAGAAACATACCGCCACACGCCAGCAGCTCCATGCTCTCTTGCATTTTGAGCTAGCTCTAAATGCTCTGGATGCAGCCCCTATGGCCCCTGTCATCCCTGATGATAGGCCTGCCTGCACAGACACCAATATGGTGGATTGGATCGACAGGGAGGCACTCTGTCTGTACCTTCACAACCGTTGCTGCCTCGGGAACCCATCGGAAGCATCACCCAGCAGCTTAACAATGTATGGAACTAACTCCTGCCTCAACTGGAAAACCCTGGCTCTGTATTATGAGTCTATGCATGGCAAACAGTGTGATTTCTTGCACCTTTGCCACCCTTTGCCACCCTTTGCCACCCTTTGCCATGACCTTTGCCGCCTCGGAATCCCACCAAACTGCTCAATGGCTTGGAATTGTCTTCTCCCTCAGTTGCAAACCTCTTGGCTCCAGTACATGGCTGTACACACGTCAAACAGTGTGATTGTCCGCACCTTCGCCACCTTCGCCATGACCTTCACCTCAGAATCCCACCAAAAGTGCTGCTCAATGACTTGGAATTGTCTTCTCCCTCAGTCGCAAACCTCTTGGCTCCAGTAAATGGCCATACACATGTCAAACAGTGTGATTGCCCACACCTTCTCCACCTTCGCCATGACCTTCGCCACCTCGGAATCCCACCAAAAGTGCTGCTCAACGGCTGGGAATCATCTTCTCCCTCAGCCGCAAACCTCTCGGCTCCGGTACATGACCATACACATGTCAAATGTGTAGTTGTATGCACCTTTGCCAATTTCGTCACCACCATTGCAGGCTGAGGATCCCACTAAAGGCACTGCTCAACAGCTTGGAATTGTCTTCTGTCTTACCTGCCCTCCGGAATAATCACATATTTAAAGGGCACCAACAACACCATTATCAGCTTCGACAATGTGCGTTGCCCTTTGCCTGTTATGTTATCCATTAACACTCTGTGCACCCCACAGCTGCAAGTCTGACAACAGATGAGTCCACCTCTGTGCCCTCCCCCACTGGTTGTAGGCCTCTGGTGGCACCCTTCCCAACCTTCGGCAGCACCTTTCGTGGCCTTGGTGGCTCAGTGAATTCGTAGTTAATGCTGTAATTCCTTGCCATGAATGATTTTCTTGTGTTTCCTTGAATCACTGTTCTAATGAATTTAAATTGCTAGTTCCCAGTTATAGGTCTATTCAAGAGAATTCGGAGTGTCAAGAAGAATATATTCGAGGAATTCAAAGTAGTACAATTGATGGATCATGCATGCAAGCTAATAAATATAATAGTTGGATTCCCCTTGCATTCTGTTCACGGAGTTGGAGTTCAACGAATTATTGGCAGCAATATTTTCAACACGCAATATTGCTGCCAATAATTCGTTGAAGGCCAAGTACCCAGGGGGGAATGTTGGCAGGGTGCCACAAAGGTGGTGGGAGGTTGGGTTAAACATTATGCCAGTGCTCTGGACACTGGAAGGCTGCACAGACAATATGACCTCTATAATTACATGGTCAGTAGCACACTGAATGGGACGATAAACCTGCACTTGGGGCTCATGGACAAGCTAAAACAATTTTCCTGGCTGGTTGAGACTTGCTGAGCACAGGAAAAATGTTTTGTATGGCAGCACATAATAAAGATGGTGGTTGAGGTCAAAGCCTTAATGAGAACTTAGCCGTCTTTCAGCTCGTTTCATGCACTGGTTTCCCACCATCACAGAAAATCCTAAACTAAAATTGGAGACCTTCGGGCAATACAGCAATGTAATTTCCGACATTTAAGCACACAAATCTGTGCAGGAGTCCTCGTAAGAAAAAAAGACCATGCTGTTTGACGGTTATAATGCTTCTTATTGGCTGATTAGATGAGGTGATCCGAGGCGGCATCATCTGTCAATTACGTGTACAACATCGGAGGAGGCAGCGAAGGTCATCGCGGAAGTGGCGAAGGTTGTCGCGGAAGTGGCGAAGGTCATCACAGAAGTGGTGAAGGTCGTTGCAGAAGTGGTGAAGGTCGTTGCAGAAGTGGTGAAGGTCTTCGTGGAGGTGGTGAAGGTCTTCATGGAGGTGGCAGGGGTGGCAGCAGTCACACAGAGGCTAAGAAGGTTGTTGCATACAGACCAAATTTTTCAAAAAACAATCAAGTTGAATCCTCAAAACCGCATTTGGCAGCCGAAACTTTCCCTCTGCGAGACCGATTTTTTGGCAGCGGGTGGCTGTGCGAGATATGTCGTAAAATCGTCGGCCGGCTTTAATTGGTCTAAAATGGTTGGTCGCATCAGTGGCAGTACAGTCTCGGAATAAGCCTTTCGAGTACGGTCACATGATGGGGTAAACTTGACGTGTCGCCATCTTCATTCGAAAATCTGCTCTGCTGTCATGTTTCATTTGTGTTCTCTTGCTAGTTTCACGTCCTTCTGGTAATCTCTTATCATCTTTTCCATTATAAGTGCATCATTCTGGCTGAATTGACCATAACAAAGGCCTTCTTGTACAGCATGAGCAAACAAAGCCCACCACAAAAGCAGAGCTTTTTACCTGCCAAGCAGCAGGGCTGCTGCATCGCAAAAAGATGGCATCAAAATTCCCTTGCCCGAAGGCCTTCGCTGCCAATGCCGGGCCTTCTCCCTTGTTCCCCCCCCCCCCTCCTATCCCCTCTAGCAGCTCGGAACATCCACACAGTCCTACCACTCGTTCAAACCTAGCAGTCAAAGTGATTTGGTGAACTTTTTTTGTACTTCCGTGACCTTCGCACATCCACGAAAGCCTTCATGTGGATTGTTTTTGTTGGCTACTGCTTCACCCACATCTCTGGAACGTCACTGCACTCCTACAACTTGTTCAAGCCCTTGCCATATGTCAACACCCGGCGCAATATCAATTTGATTCGATTCTCGGAACCCTTCACGCATCCGCGAAGGCCTTCACATCTATTTTTTCTTGGACTCTCGTATCGCGCGATTGTATACATATGTCTTGGTATCTATGTATCATATTCCAATGTTTTGCTAAACTTGTACTATTGCTGTACACCTACTGTACATCCTTCACTGGAGACCTACTGTACATCTTTCTTGGTATAAAGTACATACTGCTGTATATTTTAGCACCAACAATGTAATTGACATGTGTGCATATACCTTGTGTGCCCAGCCAGTGTTTCCTGCAATACGACGATACCAGAGAAGGTGGCGAAGGACCGCGGAGGGTGTTTCCCGATTGGGAAGGCTGGCGGACGAATGAAGGCTACGAAGGCCGGTGCAGGGTGAACGTAGGTCTTTACCTTCGTCATCAGGGGGCCTCTTAGGGGGGTTTTACTTATACATGTAAACCCCCCTAAGAGGCCCTTTACGTAAGTCGCCTTAGGTCCACATCGGTGGCCATAGCGGGTTCCAGCCGTGTGGTTGGCATGGTGAGGGGGAGTGAAATGACCCCCCTGAGAGACAGAGAAATCAGATTTACTTGCTGAAGCCAAAGAAAGCCCCAGGTGGTGGAGATCTTGAGACCACCGGCATCGTCGGATATCAGCCACAGGTCTTTACTGATGCCACGTGCGTGACGCGCCACAGCCTCCCTCGCCGAAATGGCGAACTTCCCGTGCTTGACTCGCTACGCCGTCTGTTGATAGGTATATAAATTAGTCTGTCGTCCTCAGAGCCCACGACTTATGACTCACGAGGCATCTAATGAGAAATGAAGTGCAAATCAAAATAAATCGCAAGTCCTCATCTGGCGGGAAGGGGAGAGGAAGATACCGAAAAAGCCTCAGGAAGATGGGTGAGAATAGGCTCCTGCGCGAAAGTTTGGGCACTCTGGACGATGAAATATATGCGAACTGCAAGTGGAAGCTAACCAAGCGGACTTGTACATTTAGGGATTGCTGGCGCAGCATCACAAGATCTACTTTGTCGTTAATCCGGTAGTTTCTAGCCCTCTTGGTCGATATGAGCGATTTCCAAAACGGCTTCCCGGACAGACGCGAACTTGCCCACATTACACATCTTCCACCATGCTCCACACTTGCTGGATGCACCCATCCGCATTCAGACTATAAAACACATTCTCCTTGATCCTCCGGGGGCCCCGAGCCCACCTCGATACTCAATCTCACGTCGATCCTCTCCGCGTGCTCTTCAATTACATGGTCCTCGATGGCAAACGTGGATTGGTCGAGGCAAGGTCGAGGATGAGGGCGCGATACTCAGTCGGGGAGAGGCGCTTGTCGTTGTGGATGATCTGGGGGACGAGGAAGGGGTCGAGAGTCGAGGTGGGGAGTGCGTTGATGGCCTCGATGTATGTGCGATAGAAAGTTTGCAAATCTGCGTGGCTGGCCATGGAGGAGGAGAGCAAGACTTGAAGGAGGTGGTGACAGCAACGGCTCGGGCCGTGAATGCCGGATGCTGGCACCTCACAAATGTTACACATCAGAAGATCTCCACTCACCGCTTGCAGTGCTCACCACAAGGCCATTGGCGAAAATGCGACCACAAGTTATCGAGGATTCCTTCTTCAGGCTCCCGGACGATGTTCCCTTTTACGAAGTCCAAGAGGACTACGTGCGAGTCAAAGGGTCCCCTGTTGACTACCACATCGCCTCGCGCAGCCTCCGCAGCGCATTCATCGAGTGTTCCAAATATCTTGTAGCGAATCCTGGGACCAGTCTTATTCCCGGCGCAGCGGATGGTGATGGAGAGAAGCGGCTCGAGATTGCGATCAGGTTGGCTTTTTCTTTTTCTTTTTCTTGGGAGCGTTGGAAATAATGAGTCTCAGTCTGCAGAAGCATTCCAAGGTCATCTGCTATTGTTGCTGGTAATGAGCCAGATCTTGCCAGGGAGTTTTGCTTGGGAGGAAATGCCGTTACGCACAAATTTTAAACCAGTGTGGGACTCCGACGTGACAGAAAAAGTATCCTATCCCATGTCTGTCAGCAATGGGTCGTATACCCACTAAAACCTCCTCATGGATCCAATCATCTGGCAGACTCTTCATCCAAGAGTATCCTACTCCATGTGCTTAGCACAAGTTGTTTTTTTTAGTGCGAGCGGTCCAAATCTAAGCTTATCAGTCAGAAGACGATCACTGGTTAATATTGCATTGACTGCTTTCAACCACCTATTCACTGCATTCCGACCCTTCCTAGACTCAGCTTGAGTGTAGGAACCTAGAAGTAGCTACATCAATGATTGAGGCTAGGTACCTAGAGAATAATCACTACATTTTGACGGCCCCTCGGCCGACTTGATCGATGTCGGCTGAGGTTGGCCGAGGTTGGCCGAGGGGGCTAGACCGAGTTGGTCGAGGGGAAGTTGGCCGATGTCGGTTGAGGTTGGCCGAGGGTTGGCCGAGGTTATCTCGACCAGGTTGGGCGAGGCCCTGATCTCTGTCCCAGCGCCTCCAGCATCCCTGGCGCCGTCGGCTGGCCTTCCCACAGAGTGTGGGAGCCAAAGTAGTTTGCCGATGGGCTGTGTAACCGATGTCGTGTGGCATGGCCAAATCAGGCTATAAATCCGAGATGCCATTGGTGGACTGGGGGAAGAAAGAGCTAGAGGGAATACCTAGAGTTGTGGGGCTTAAAATATAAGCAGATCAATATTAGTGGATGATCCTCATGGACCCTTGCAGAGGTGGATTGGATTATGCTATGTCACAAACAGTGGGAGTCGCTTTCGGTGTTATGTCTCAATTTGGAGGCTCCCTTTACGTGTTGTGATCGATGTGCCAGATCAGTAGACCGCTCGTTACTAATAGTAACGGTTTAGTGAGGAGCGGCTTAAGATTGAGGTCGACCAAAGGTTAACCAACCTTAGACCAACCTCGACCGACTAGGCCGAGCCAAGTAGTTGGCCGAGGTTGGTCGAGGGTAGTGTTGCCACGGCTTGGCTAAAAGCCGCTAGCCGTGCGAGCCGAGCCGCAAATTAGCCGAGCCGAGCCAGCCGCAAAGATCAAATTAGGCAATCGGCTCCAATGGCTCGGCTCCGGCTCCAACCGGCTCCAAGTCGACTTGAGTCACGGCTTCAAACCGGATTCGGTATACCTTGCGATATCACACTTCTTTCAATGCCCTCAATGTCCAGCATACTAGAAAGCCATATAAAATAGCTCTTACGCTTATTTCTGATGGCTCAGATATTGTGCCTTGCCCTGAGACAACCCGCTGACTTTGGCGTCGACCGCCGATGCCTCGCTGCGAGGGCTACTAGTTTCTGTGAACGAAAATTAATGTGTTTCTAAGGCTACTCCCCGACCTTGGAGATCGGCTCTCTCACTTCTTTGTTCTGCTCCGATTTGCCCCACTTTTGAACGAGAATATCGGAAATTCATCAACCATCTGAGGGCTGCTAGTTTCTGCAAGGGAAAATCAACGGGTTTCTAGGGCTACCTTTCAACTTTGGAGATTGGCTCTCCCATTTCTTTGTTCTGCTCCGATTTGATCCCGAAGCATCAGAAATTCGTCAGCCATCGGTCTTAAGCTTTCAGGGTTGTGGACGGTGCGAGCGCTGGATTGCGTGGCAACCTAATGCACATATCCGTTGCCCTCTTCCTTCACTCGCCATCCCATTCATCGCTCAATTCTCACTGTTTTTGCGCGTGGAGGTCTGAATTTGAGTGCCTCCGCGCGCAAAGATGCCTCCACGTCGCGTGCAGCCGACTTCACGCACTCTTCCGGGTGGTGCACTGGAAACAATGTTTCAGCTGGGTGAGTACTTCATGGGTCGATGTTCGTATGTTTTTATATCCCAACCGTTCATTGAATAGAACCGGATACTGCCCCTCCACGTACCCCGCCGGCTCCACGACGCCGTACACGGAAAAGGCAGCCTGTGGGCGACGACAACACGGGGGAAGAGCCGAGTCCCATGCCCACTCGTCGACGCCAGTACCAGGAAGAGCCCACACCACTGCTTGCAAGAGATACCTCGCCGCCGAGGTCTGAAAGTACGCGAGTTACATTTTTTTGCCGCATTAGCGACAATAACATTGAACGACATTTTCAGATTATACATCACCTGCGCTATGTCGCACCCCTCAGCAACCAACAGCAAGGACCAGTGGTCGGGCACACACCAGACAAAACCCCGTGGCCTCTAGTTCTCGAATTACGTTGCAAGATGACAGTTTGGTGCAGGGTATGGCTATTATTTCGCTTCAATGCTCCACTATTTACATTTAGAAACGTGTAGATCCTGATGCAGAACGCCCGCGAGATTTATTTGATGCAGACTCTGATAGCGACCCCTCGACCCGACGACATGTCCACTTCGCAGACGATGCCGAGTCTTTCGCTTTATCGCCTCCCCTTTCCCCTGAGCCCCCTGTAAATCAATCCCCAGCTTTTTCGACTCCTTCGCGCGGTCCTAGCTCCCGCAGCATGCCCAGAGCACCTTCACATCATCGTACAACTCCAACTCATACCCAAGAGTCCGTTCCACGCCCAACTCCACATGCCACTCCGACTGGGACTGGGACTGGACGTGCGGCTCCATCTGGGTCTCGGCGAGGCAATCCTCCGGCTGGAACCCAACGTAAAGCGCCTGCTGGAACTCGTCAACCAGCTGCGGCCGACGTCCGGACATTCTTCAGCGAAATGGAGACCAAGAATCATTGTTTGTTCTGCCAGTGCGTGTTTCAGTCAATATTTAACGTTTTTATAATCGATCTACTTTATTGAAGACAACTTCGGGTAACTCACCCTCACGTCAAGGCTACTGCATTCAGTCTGAATACGAGCACTGGGACGATGCGCAAGCACCTTTACGAGCGCCATGCGGACGAATGGATCTCTGGCTGTGATCGGCTCGGCATTCCAATTACCGCCAAAGATGCTCAACCGGCTGTCGAAAAGTTTCGGCAACGCTATGGCCAGCAAAGCGGCACCGGGGGAACCACGAGTGGAGCCAAAGGCAGGCGACGCTTCTCCCACGAAGCATTTGTGGACGCACTCGTTGAGTTCATCGTCGGTGACGATCAGGTGTGTACTTCATCGCCAATCAATTACGAGGAGCTAACCAACGGTTCAGTCCATTAATGTTATCGAGAACGAGCACCTACGGAACCTGTTCTTGATGCTCCGAGAAGATCTTCGAGATTCGGATATTCCTCACCGCTCGACGATCCGAAACCGAATCATGGAACTCTTGGACGAACATCTAGATCAAGTTGAAGCAGATATTGCGGTGTGTAATCCATCTAAGCTCTATGTTATGACCTTTCCCTTACAAACTATGAGGCGGCAATCGGGAAGATGTCAGCGACCATGGATATATGGACAGATCAAAGGCTCCGACCCTTCATGGCAGTTACCGGCCATTGGATCGAAACGACAGTCGTCGAAACTCCCTCGGGTCCCCGATACGCACTCAAGCTTCGCTCCGCTTTGATAGGCTTTATCCACCTTCCGGGCCACCACGACGGGGAACACCTCGCACATGCTTTTTTGCACGTCATTGACCGCATCCGCGCCGCAAAAAAGGTGAGTTATATTCAATTGTTTTCAAATTCTCAGTTTATTCATCTCATGCATAAGTTGGGTTGGGTTACGCTCGATAACGCCCCAAACAATGATACCTTCATGCTCTGGGCGGAAATGCAATTGAGACGACGTGGAATCCCTTTCTCCAAAACTGAACGACGCATTCGGTGATGACGCTTTGTAGTTTTATTTATTTTCTCTCGACTGATGTGCGATTCCATTTACAAGATGTTTCCCCCACGTTGTCCACTTGGCCTGCCAAGCGATTTTAAAGGCCATCACTGACATGGATTTTGCTGACAGCAACGCAACGGCTTTTGAGCCATCGGGGAACGTCGCGACAACATTTATGGATGCAATTGACCGTGATCCCATTGCCACACTTCGTGCTATCGTTCGTCAGGTATGTGTTTTATTTAATTACGGTTACGGTTCGTGATATTCTTACAAACCCTTGTACAGATTCGATCATCTTCGTTGCGCCGCCAATTTTTTTCGGACGTGTTGAAGAGTCTCCAACTCAAGGACTTGGAGCTCCTTCGGGACGTAATCACCCGGTGGTCGTCGACATTGTTGATGATTGATCGTGGCCTCCTCCTTCGCCCGGTAAGTACAATATTTAACGGCGGAGATGGCTCTAAGTATTGCGTAGGCGGTTGATAGCTTTCTATCGAGCAACCAGTTTGAGGAGCTTCGCAAATTCAAGTTAGGTGATGAGGAGTGGGGCGCACTTGAAGTTTTCAAGAAAATTCTGGACGTCAGTTTCTTGGTTTTCGAATGGTCACTTCACTTACCATCGTTGGATTGTGACGCAGGTTCCCCACGCCTTTCAACAGAAATTGTCTGCAGAGAAAACCCCCACCCTTTGCAATGCGCTTCCGGCGTTCGAAGCGATGATCAACAAGTGGCAACAGATGCAACTGGACAATCCAGAGACCGCCGACATCATTCAGAAAGGCCTGGACAAACTTGGGTCTTATCAAGATCGCCTCGAGCGTGTTCCGGCATATATCCTGGCAATGAGTTAGTTCATCTTACGCCTCTTTCATCTTCTGCTGTATCAAACTTATCTTAATCCCTCCAAGTCGTCAACCCAAGGATCAAACTTCGATGGCTCATCCAGTTCAGACCCGAGAAAGTCGAATGGGCCAAAGAGCTGTTCAAGAATGCTGTGCGCAATCCCATTTATCCGCTTTTTTGCAGCTAACACTCATGAACTCCCAGGTTAAGGAGTACGACACTAACCCAATTGCTTCACCAGTGCGCCCGACGTACGAGAGCTGGGCAGACGAGATACTTGGTCTCGATGATCCCGTTCCGTATGGCGATGGTGGAGATAGCATAGATGATGAAATCAACGCCTATTACGGCGATCCCCGCTTTGGTCTTTCGATGCTGAATTACTGGGAGGTGAGTATGAGCCGTTCGACGCTCTCCTCCGTGACTACACTCAATTTTCATATAGGAAAGCCAGATGCGCTACCCAAGAATATTTGCATTGGCACTCGACATTCTGCCAATCCAGGGATCAGCAGTACCGTGCGAGCGAGCATTTTCCTCCAGCGCCGAGACCGACACGCGACGACGCAATCGCACCGTCCCCGAGCTCATGGAAGCGCTACAAATATTAAAGTTTTTTGTCAAACAAGGCAACTCACTCGATTTTACCGCTGGAACGAGCAAGGACGCCGAAATCGAGTGGTTGGAGGGACTCATGAGGGAGCAGGGTGCAATCCCAGAAGATATTACTTCGTTTATAGCCTCTTTACTTGCAGACGAATAGATTTGTTCTCAGACTGAATTTGTTTCGCATCGCACTCAGACGGCCCAGTACATGTTTGATAGATCAATTGAATTAAACAGCAATACAAAATTAGAGATGGGATCGGCTACGTGTACGACATCCTTGCCGCATGGTGTGCTTGTACATATATTGTGGGTGCGGAAGGTAGTGAGCGAGCGCAGCCTCGATGCGCGTGAGGGTTGCAGACGCGAGGAGGAGGACGAAGAACGCGACGAGGGCGGTGCTGGTGGGTACGGCGAGGATGTGCAAGGCGGTCGTCACGCTGCGTGGCATCCACCACGTGCCCTGGGATGCTCGGCACGTCGAGGAAGCCCACGACCATCGGGAGGAAGAACGTCGCCGGCTGGGCGGCGAAGACAATGAGGAGAAGGGCGTGCATTGCTTGAATGAGATTGGGAAGATGTACTGAAGGTACAACTTCTGCCATAAGAGTCATGCCCAGCAGCATGACGACGAATTGGGCCCCGACCATCTTGGTATAGACCTTGAGCACGCGGAGGCGCGCGGGGCGGTTGAAGGAGCGCCAGGCGGCGGTGAAGAGCGTGCGGCTCAAGAGCCCGGGGGTAGCAAACGAGGTGTCAAAGGGAACGATGGGCTGCATGTCCACGGCGAGGAGCACAGCCTCGATGCGCGCGAGGGTCGCAGATGCGGGGAGAAGGACGAAAAACGCAAGGAGGGCGGCGGTGGCGGGGATAGCGAGTATGTGCAGCGCCATGAGCATGAGCGCGAGGGGGTCGTCATGCTGCGGCAGCTTCACTGCGTGCTCGGGGATGCTGGGAGTGTCGAGGAGGAATCCCACGGTGAGCGGGAGGAAGAAGAGGATGCTGATGGCGAGACCTCTCCAGCGGGCGAAGCAGCTGCCCACGCTGCGCAGGTGGCGCATTGGAGGGCAGAGGCTGGCGGTGATGGGCTTGGGGTTTACTAGGGCGATTTCGACGTTTGCGGCCATCTCGGCTGGCTCCTCGCCGGCGTAGGCGGGCAGCTTCGTCTGGACGATAGCAGCGGTGGAGAGGGTGGCCAGAGAGGCAACGATATCACCGAGCGTGTAGCAGATCTGGCGAGCAACTTAGCATCTCGGGGTCGTCCTGAAAAGACTGACTGACCAAGAATCATACTGTGAAGCATCAACTAGAGTCGTGCGAGGTGCATGCCACAGTCAGCAAAACATAAAACAAGGGAAGAGTGGCGACGCACTTGTATTCCCGCGTGGCTCTCGGAGTGTCCTCGAATTGCAGCTGGCCGTGGACAGATCATCTTGTCAAGAGGACGGGACATAGAGTTGGTGAACAAGATGGGAGGGGAAATGAGAAGAGTACATAACTGCACAAGTTGGAGCCGACATGAGCTGGCACGCTGATTCACAAATGCCCACACAGGCGGACAGGCATCGTCTACAACGTAACCCCCTTCGCCGTCGGCGTCCTCGCCTACAAAGTTGTCGGAAACCATGTCAACCTCCGTGTAGAGCACGTACGCCACTCAAAATGGGCCTTAGCGCCAGCCATGATCATGGAAAAAGACAATGAGAGAGTCAGAATAGTGTTGATTCACCGTAACATCCGTATAAACCTGAGGTGGGCGGATGAATGGTGGGACGAGATCGGACGATTGATGCGTGCCGCATTGTCACATCGAGAACTGGATGTGACGTGATTTGCAATGGCTGACTTTCATCTGTGAGTGTCCAAATTTTAATTCAGAGAGAACATCTAGACATTGTTGAACGGCTACATAGCTAATCGTCTATATACTCCATTTTAGGCCTCAAGCCGCGGTTTGAAGCCGAGCCAAAGCCGTCCAAAGCCGGCGGCTCACCGACGGCTCGGCTTTCCCATTTTGGTAACGGCTTCCAAGCCATCAAAAGCCGAGCCGAGCCAGCCGGAGCCGAGCCGTGGCAACACTAGTCGAGGGCCTCGGCCAACCCTTGGCCGAGGCAGCCTTAAAATGTAGTGAATCTGTGGAGGTCTGTCTGGCTCTGGCTAGGTTGGAACAGGTAGGTCTAGGTCTGGCGGGATCTGTGTAGGTTGTAACAGGTGCTTGTAGCCACCTACGCAAGGGGAAAGGGACACGGTTGCGCAGAATATTGGATGATGGAAGTGTTCCATGAGTTCTTCCTGGGACACTGTTCAAAAATTGCACGACAACTCGTCCTTGGGCAGCTGAATTTTGAGGATCACAATGCACAGAGAAAGTTGAGGTTGAAACTTGAGGGTCTCAAAATACTGTACTATTAAAATCAATTCGTCAGTCACGCGTCACGGGGGTGCTTGACGTGACGAATTTTGCAACCTAGTCACGCGTCACGGAGGCTCTTGACGAATATACTTTTCGTCACGGTAGGTTGAAAATTTCGGCTCACGGGGGCTTGGAGCAATTTTCCTCAACTGTGGGCACTTCCCACTTAATTTATTGCCCATTTTCAAGGTTTTTGGCTTCAAATCGTGGTTCAGGGCAAGTTTAACTTGAATTTAACAGCAGAAATTGCATTTTTCCACATCACTCAAACTTATGCTGAAATAAATTGCTCAGGTCATTCCTAAATTATTCCATTGAGTCACTGTGCATTTACCACAACTCCTAGACTATTTTACGGGTTGACGAAATTTTGGGGGATGTCACGCAGCTCGAGCTGCCTTGACGAATTGACGAATTAGAACTTTGGGTCACGTGTCACACCCCTTGACGAATTGATTTTAATAGTACAGTAACTTCCCAGGCCGTTCCATTGATCTGACAGCAATCTGCAAGGCGAAAACAACATTAAAAGGCAAGTTTAGGTCTGTGCAGCTGAGTTTAGAGAGCTACTCGCACCTTCCACGAGCTACCATCATCTACACTGACCTGAGTTTAGGCGCCTTACTGGGTACTCATAAAGCCAAACGGACATTACGTGTAGTCGCCTAGATGAGGGGCTGTGTAGGGACCTACACCGACCTAACTGCATCTGGCACAACCTACAACACCTACTCTCAGCTGAGTGTAGGATGGGTGGGAACACAGTGATTGTGAATTTCCGTTGTGGTCTGTGTCCTCCCTGGATTTTCTATCACCCATGCGTGGCAGAGGTTCCATATGGTATGCCACGCCACCGACACAAGGATCGAAAAAAGCCGTCCCTTTTCTGTGAGGACACACCTTTGTCTGACCTAAATCTGGCAAGGTTACAACCCAATATCAAGCCCCAGTTTAATGTTGGGCATTGTTGATATTTCCTCAACTATAGTTGCTGTGTCAGATTCCAAATTAAATTTTGGCCATGTGCCTCGCAGTCCAATGCAATGTGTTCGAGGGTTTCCTGAACCTGGCAAGTTGATTGGACCGTGTGGCAAGTATGGCATTGTCCCCGTATGCTTAAAGCATCAATGTGAAACCAGAAGTCTCCGACTCTGAAGGTATTATGTATGCACTTCCAAAAGAATTCCTGGGTCAAACGTTGCAAGGCTACTGACCGGACTGACTTCTAAATCACTTCGTCTGATGGCGTGTATCTGGAAATTATTAATGATACTGTTTCCCAACCTGATATAGATTCAGCCCGGGTACTCTGCACAGGCGCTTGGGTGTTGAGCCGAACTTTGACTGAGCCCGATGCGGCCTCTCTGTCCCTGGCCTGCCGGACCGTCCTCCACTCGATTCCTTCTGGACTTTTGACAATGCCTTGGTGTTCAATTCAGCTCTTCAACAAGTCTGTGGTATCACACCCCCGAGTTCACATGTTGATATAGCGGCTCTTCTAGCGTAGCGCCTGCTGTTTATCACTTCGCTCGGAACCAACAACTAGGCAGTCGTCCTCCCACGACGTGAGTCAACTTCCTTTGTGATGGGTCGAAAATGGCCAGGGTCGGGCCCAAGAAAATCTCAAGCCCAAGCCCGCTCCGACTCGACCCAAGCCCGACGACTACCCGAACAACACTAGATATGAGATGTGAAAGTATTTCCGGCGGCGTAATGGAAGAATCCAACGGTCCGGTGCTTGAGAGATACTTTAGTGATCTATGCATAGCTGGCCAGACCTACACGCACCTTTACAGACTGAGGCTAGGAGGGCCTTGAACGCAGTGATAGCTACGAAAATTTCGACTGTCTTAAGGTTTTTTGGTGTTCTAGAGTGTGATATCTGGGAGACTACATTTTCGGTGTGTAAGGCTCCTCTGATATGCCAATTTTGCTACGCAAATGCATCCGAGGCATGCTGTTATCGATGCTGTGCAGTACACGTCAAAACAGGCGGCACGAGGCAATGAATACGACTTGCCATGTCTCTCATCGGCCCATCCCGTCCAGATCTCTGGGGGTACATTCACCCAGGTCGCAGGGAATCACAATGAGTTTCACGTCGCGGGAAACTTCATCCAAGCCCAAGGGGAAAACGGCGATCTTCGTCCTTTGGATTTTTAGCTTGCTCTGTGTCTGACCGTCCGAACGGGCCTATAGGGATCCTCAGCCTCGGGAGAAATATATCTGGCGGTGCATTTTACAACTCAGAACAGCGCTTCCAGCCACCGCAGTGTCACCCTCACACCAGAACTGAGGTGAAAAATACGGTCCGGGCCTGGGCGGAAGAAGGCGGCCACGCACCTAGCGTCATGTGGCTTTATGGGCCCGCAGGCGCCGGGAAGTCCGCCGTTTCGCAAATGATGGCAGAGAAATGGGCCGACGAGAATGACCTTGCGGCTGCATTTTTCTTCAGTAGATGGCAGGTGGGTGGGAGTTCTGGCAACAGCCTTTTCCCCACCATCGCGTTCCAGATTGCACAGAACATCCCACAGCTACGAACGTCCATTGGTATGGCTGTCGAGGTGGATCCGGCGATTTGTGACAAGACTATCGAGGAGCAGGCTCAGGCATTGATTATCCACCCTCTCAATCAATTGGACGTCGAGGGTCGGCAGCCGTCCTTGGTGATCATCGACGGGCTGGATGAATGCAATGGGAAGCAAATGCAGAGCCGGATCGTCACGAAAATATTCCGAATGCTCCTCGAAAACAATTTACCCATCCGATTTCTTATCTGTAGCCGCCCCGAGCCTCATATCCGAGAGGCTTTCGATGCCTTTGCCGCCCAACGCTCATTTCCGTCGCCTTGTGCTACGAAACTCTTAATCCTGGCCGCGATATTCTGCACTACCTGCGCGATCGTTTCTCCGAGATCCGTCGGAGGCGATTTCCTGAGGCTCTCGCCAGCGGAGCCTGCTGAACGAGATCTCGAGAAACTCGTCCAGAACGCCTCTGGTCAATTCATTTATGCCGCGACGGTCATTAAATTCGTCGACGAATATTGCCATCCTGTGGAACAACTTAAATTCGTTCTCGCTCTGCCGGCGAGTCAAACAAGCACGTCTGCGTTCGCGGATCTCGACGCACTGTATACATTCGTTCTTAGGGCGAATCCCGATACGCCACTGCTATTACGAATCTTGGGCGCGCATTTCACAATTCCGCAGACGCTGGGTAGCTTGAGGGACCATCAAGAGAGACTAGACACGCATTGTCTGTCATTTTTGGATGATATTCTCGGTCTCGCGCGTGGAATCGCGAGATTTACCCTCCGAGGATTCCATTCTGTTCTGTTCATTCCGGATTCGGACGAGGAGCAGATCCTGGTCTACCATGCCTCACCCCACGACTTCCTGTTTAACCGGACGTGGGCAGGAGTTTTCTTCTTGGACAGGGAACGAAATCATAGAGAGTTGGCTTGGCGTTGTTTGTCGATTCTCGAGGACAGTGTTGAGGATCCAGGACGGCATCCCCCCGCCATGTGAGTTATTATCCGTGTCTTAATCTCCTCCACGGATTAGTTGTATCCCAGCGTCGCATATGCTCATCGTGGTTGGGGAGATCACCCCTCCCCGCTCATGGAGCGAAATCAGATCGTAGAGAATTGTCTTCGATCCTTCCGTGCGGTCCTTGAACCCAGGAGGATGAAAGCCCTCTGCCGCAACGCCAAATTGATGACTCTCAGACTTCTTTCGATCATTGACTTTTTGAAAACCGTGGAAAATCAGGAGGTGCGCTCGGCCGAGTATGGCCACTCAAATGTTGAGCGCTAACAACTTTCCAGTACGGCTCTCCTGATCCCAGTGACACCTGGAATACTTTGATGAGCACCTTGCTGGACCCAATTCCTGAGGTAACAGAGTTCTATACGAAGTCCAGTGTGTGCACCTGGCTCGGCCTCGTACCGAGCATACAATCTCCCCTCGGAGAAGTTCTGCAGCGACTCCGTCGCAAGGGTTTCAAGGGGGTTAACTGGAGCGATAAGGTGTGGAATTTTATCCGCAAAAATCCTACTCCACGGGTTCGTCTCGGAGCAGCACAAATTTCCCTGCAACTTCTGAAATACAGGTGAGCTCAATACCTCAGGCATAACTCAATATGTTTACTGAGTTTTCAACTTGACCAGGAATGCAGAGTTGGGCAAAATCAAAGAAATATTGAAAGTTGGCACCGTGGCGCCATCGTGTAGAGAAGATAGAACTGATACCCATTGGTATTTTGCTAGCCAGTGGTGTCGTTTTCTCGTCCAGGCACCAGCTACCACAAACCTATTGGTGTCATTTCAACAGTTGGTTAAGGACGGCCTCTGGATTCGGCCTCATGAGCTCCGTCGTCGAGAACTCATAACATGGTTGAAGGTAAGTTGCCTTTGATGCAACTGACACCATTCACCCATGATTCATTATGGAGTGGAATTTTGGAGATGAAGCAGACAATCTGATTAGAGTGTTTGCTTCTCTGCCCGAGGACTTACGCGACAGAGCGAAAGGGCATGGATATATCACGAATCCAGATGACTTGTGGTATAGCATAGGTCCCTATTAGATGTGCATAGTTCAAACTTATGCTGATGCCATTCAAAGTCGCCACTACTTAACTTCCTGCTTGTCCCCCTGTTCACCCCTTTGATGTGAAATTTGGCCGGGCTCACTTCCAACATCCTGCAAAATGGAACCGAAGCTCTGAAAATAACCTTGAATTTAGGCACCGGGGGGTCAACCAAGTAATTCGTTGTTTGTGCCAGGATGACGCTCAATGGTGTCCTTCCGTCTGATTTGCATCCCAATCGCTTCCGAGGGATACTGTTATCGATCCTGTGCAGCGCCAACGTCAAACCAGGCGGCAGGAGGCAATGTCTACAGCCGCTGCTACTCACCATATCCCTCGTCTCCCATTCTCCCCAAACACGGGCAATATTCAAAGTTGAAACGCGTTTGAATGGGTCATTCTTGTGAACACCAGCCCATTTCGTCCTCCCACTTTCTTGCAATTTAATTCTTCTGTGGCCGTCATTGCGTCAGAGGATGCCATTTACCATCGCATGCAGTGTTAAAACCCCGTTCGTTCAAATCGACACTGGGTGTGACGCGTGACCCAAAAAACCAATTCGATATTTCAACAACAGCCAAAATTTGGCGTGACACCAGCGAAATTTTCGACATCGAAACGTAAATTTTGGCTTTTTTAGGTCTTACAGGCAATTTTGAGCCCTGTGTGACGCTCGGTAGGTTCGACAAACGGCTGCGTGACGCGTGACCCTTGCCAAATTTCGATATCGATAGGGCGGTGCGTGACACGTGGCTGTCAATTTGAACGAAATACTACAGTATGGGGACCTTCACCCAAGTCGCAGGGCATCACAATGAGTACCACATCGCGGGGATTTTATCTACCCTCAAGGAGAAAACGGCGAGCGTTGTCCTTTGCATTTTTAGTCCGGTCTGTGACTCGCCTTTAACGGTTCCAGGGATCAACATCCTCGGTCGAACCATATCCGGGGACGCTCTGTACAACTCAGAAGAGAGGTATCTGCCCACAGTGTCATCCGAACACCGTCCACCACCGGGTCGCCCTCTTCAGCCGCAGATTGACTGGCGGCGAGAGTCAGCGAGTGTAGAACAGGGAATTCGAAGACGCGCAGCTTGTCCATGAAATCGAACAGGTAATAGGGGTTGATCAAGAGCAAAGGCGCATAAACCGGGGAGTCGAACCGGGTAATTCTAATCTTCAACGGCGCAATGCCAGAGCGAATGAGTTGGGCGCCAAAGCTCTGCTCGGGATTTCGCTGGCAGCGGCAAGTAATGTCGCTCCACGGGGAGTGAGCAGCTCAATGACGGCAGACGAGCAGAGGTTTCGCGAGGCGGTCAGCGGATCTAGTGAGTACCTAACCCTCCCATACCTTGCTGATACCATTCTGTCGTTTTCGTTTCTGGTTTGAAAGATACACGCCTCATCACTTCGTGTGACGAGCATAACGTGATGGCCAGCCTGCGGCCTGATGGGTCCTGATTTTCATTTTCGATTCTCGTTATGTAATACCGATGGCAAGGGAATCAATCAAATTGAAATAAGGATCTGGGATTCCGAGGTGGCAAACTCAAATAACAACTATAGCCCGCTGTCACGGCAGAGCCCACTAACTGGTTGGGTCAGTATATCAATGAATTGCTCTTTGTTACTTGTGAATCTCCTAATGCATTATTTGCATAAGAGCGTCAAGCCCGGAAAATGTACTGATAGTATCCGAGTCAGCTCGAGGAATGGAATCCGAATTCAGGGATCATTGATTCATAGTGTTGGGCCCAATTCTCGCCCAGTCGACACGTCGACCAGCTCGCACTGGGCACAGGAAACTCCGACTTCATCGGGTTGAGCATATTCCAATGAAGCACTTGGTTAAAGTATCACATTGGACAGAGTCACGGGCTTGATACGAAGAACAAGTGAAGGTAGCAGAATGAGATGGAAATATATTTAACTAGCAGTTGGCCCGTGCTACGCTACAGCCACAGAATATTCACAGAAAAATAAGTCCGAAGCTCCTCATTACCTGGTAACTGAAATCGCGGCTCGTCGCGAACCTCCGGTTCACTCCTCGTGGCCTCGTTCAGTTTATAAATTTAATTTTGACTAAATTTACCTTCACTCGGTGTTCATGCCCACACCTCTAACAATTTCTTTCCGTGCCTTCATCACTCAATCCTCACCTTGTTCAGCTCAGATCGGAACACCGGGAAGTATGTATGCTGTTAAAAAAGTGCTATCTGGTGATATTTTTCAGTACTAATTCTCCCTAGTCTCTCATAGACAGATGCTACAACAATTTTGGTGCTCGTCCCTCGCATGTTGCAATTCTCCTTTGACCATGGCTATTTTTACATTCGCGACGCGAGTACTCAGCATCTCAACATTTTATAAATAGAACAACGACAGTTGAGTGGAGCTACTGTAGAAAACTCATCATCTCGACAGTTTTTGTGGAGTGTGGAAGTTCCGGATTTGCGGTCCGATCTGTGTGGTCAAAGAAAAACCAAGTTCGATTCTTATATAGATGTGCAGGATCAAAAATAAAAGATAGACTGTCGCTATCATGCGCGCGCGCAGATTGGTTACAATTATAATTGTGGTGCTGCGCTCACGCAGACCCGTCATCGTATGCGCGCACCAGATGGGATTACAGACGAAGGGCGGTCGCGGGGTCCAAGGACATCGATGAAAATAAAGATTTGATTGATCTCAATAAGGAACAAAACTTACGGTGGGACCCTGTATTGGCGGCGTTGCTGCTGCTATAAACGAAATCTAGGGATTGAGTGTCTGCAAATACAGTGGGAGCAGGGTGTGCGAGAAGGAATGCACTGGTCTGGAAACATACCCAGGAAATCCGACTAAATTGTCGCGATAATTGTGTAATGGTGGAGATAAGGGCAGATTCGGCAGAAGGGTGGCATTGGAACCTCATAGAATGTTTGTGGGCGCAAAGTCCGGAGATTTGAAATGGGGAGACAAGGATTGGACGTAGCCCAATGTGACATGAGGTAACGATATTTTGTGCGCAGGAAAGCAAAACAACGACGAAAACGAGAGCGAGAGGTTGTTCTGCTTGAGGATTTGAAGATCTCGAGTCTTGTCCGGTAGATTCCAAACGCGGGCAGTAAGACCCCAAAGAGTCAATCGGGTGCGAACAAAACTTGCAGACTTTGAGGCTTTGACCACTTGAGGGAACCACAAGCAGTCTTGACCAAAACAAAACACAAAATGAAGGGTAGGGATGTCGGTGGACGGTAGGTTCGGAGCAAGCCTGTCTCCGGTCCGGCGAGCCGGACCTTCTCAGAATTCCCTGCGAAGCACGTGAATGTCACGTGTGTGGAGAAGGCGGCTTGATCCGAACCTAGGTGGACGGGTGAACGGATGTGGGCGGAAGACGAAGAAAGGTCGACGTGGCAATTGTCGTGATGTTCGATCGGCAATCTCTCCTCTTCATCCAAAGGGGACTCGACGGAGGAATCAGCGATGCAGTCAACCATCACCTTCAGTTTGGCGGACACAATCAAAGCATCAATCAATTTGAGCTGATTTCAATCATTACACTCAAAAATTATTGATAGGGCGCTATAGGACCCACTACCTAAAGTTAGTGGGCATGCTTGCAAGTGCCCGTATGAATGCAGAGGAAATTAGGCCAAACTTCTGCCATTTCTTTTGCGCGGCGTAGTCAAGTCTCCCCAGATTTTTTGCTTTATTTGTGAACCAAGTTGTGCACAAGGACCCTTTCTTGGGCCGACAACTAACGGACTTGGTCATTAATTTGTAGTCACGCCGTAGATATGGAACGGCATAGGTGGATATATATCTGACGCGAGAATGAGTCCTCATTCCGTTTCTTGCTCCAGAGCATACCGTCTGAAATTTGAAAAACACTGCCACTGGGGGGCTCACCCTCGGTATTATGTAAGCAGGCGCTCGCCGGTCGGTCTTTGGGGCGTGCGCATACCGCGAATCACTGGGATGTGCGCAGTACAGATTCAGTCCGATTCTTCTCGATCAATTTTATTTTATTTTATTCTCTCTTGTTTGCTTTTCCTTTTGTGGCTTGCCTCGAGGTCGGGGACGCTCCCTAACAGGTACATACTCCCTGGGCCTGGCCGCCTGTGGAGTTTGCGTGGCTCTCAAGCAGTGTCGTTCGGGTCGAGTCGGGCCACAATACCCAGGCTCGGGTCGGGTCGGAGCGGGCTTGGGTCGCAAGGAATCTCCGGCCCGACCCAAGCCCTGAGGACGAGCCGGGTCGGCGGGTTTGGACTCAGGCCCGGGCTTCGGTATGATTTCCCCCCACTGCCCTGAGGTATGCAATGACATTGGAACGGTCTTATTTAACCTATAGTCACCTCACCCTGACGAGACATTTTTCAACCATGTTTTGCGAGGCCAGTGTACGCCGCATTTTGAACTCCATCAATGGATCGGTATGCTATGCCATGCAAGCCCACGAGACTGAAGCAAAGCAAAGCACACCCGCACCAAATACATGCGATTTACCCAATATTGATGAAGCGCCCCGCGAGCGAAAAGATGACAGCGCGAGGAACTTGAGGAATATACTGTACATGGATCGGCGCGGAACAGAGCTGCATCTGAAGTCGTTAATTAATATTCGCGCGCGGGGATTAATTCCGCAACTTAAAGAACGGGCCAAGTGCGCATCCACGGTCACTGAGTTGGGTTCAGTCCCTGCAATGGGACCATGTCGACGCTCTAGTGGCTCGGAAGTTATCTGCTCCGCCGAGTCGCGCGAGTATTCTCGAAAGAAAAATCGGGAGTGCAGATGGGTCATATTCAGATACATATTTACAGGCACGTACTCGCACTCTGTGTAACTCTTTAAGCGCTACATCGACCTCTGCTTGAACGGAACGTACGTGCATCCTCTATGCATCTCACACCGCGCATGCGTATCACATCCTCGGACGGCGTTGTCCCATCCCGGTATGAAGTACCCGCTCCGTACGTAT
The DNA here is from genome assembly GCA_029378395.1 of Mycena leptocephala. Classification (NCBI taxonomy): domain Eukaryota; kingdom Fungi; phylum Basidiomycota; class Agaricomycetes; order Agaricales; family Mycenaceae; genus Mycena; species Mycena leptocephala. The sequence goes on along the minus strand of JARJLF010000558.1, from coordinate 92,479 downwards.
GCGCTCCCGCCGCCCCCGTCCACAGACGAAAAAGAGACCACCCCGCCAAATTTCCGCCAAAACGAAATCGCACAAGGGTCGTCCCCAGTCGACGAAATCGCCCAGGAGTGGAACGACCAGCTCGCGTCGAGCCCATGGGCCTTGTACGAGATCCACATATGCCTGAGTACAGAAGATTCCTGCACGCACCCAACAGCACATACGCCAGTATCGGCGTCAGGGTGCTGCAGATAAGGACAACGATGCAGCGGTACATAAAAGCGCAAGGAGAACAGGAAAGTAGGCAGCGCAGGTCGAAGGTTATATGCAGACGTAGCGGGGCGCCAGCGCGTAGAGACGCCGGGGCGGGGCGCGACGTGTGAGCACGGGCCGCTGCGCAGCGACAAAGAGGAAGAAAAGCACGCGGGGAAAGGGGCCGCCGCAGCCACTAACGACAGTGCGTGCACGGAGCACATCGCATGGAGGAACAACACGGCGGGCGGGCTGAGGCTCCCCCAAACGCGACACTACGACACACCTGTCAAGCTTCAGAAAGGCGGACACATATCTTAAAGCCCGACACATTGCCTTGCCGCTCACTGGTTTCGACACATCATCGACCTGATCGTTCTCAAGCTTAGCATCTCCGACACAGTATGCGAAACCACTGCCGGGGCACGGCATGGTGCCGCACGGAGCCGTCGCGCCGCTAAGTAAGTAGGATGTCCTCACCGCTCGACCCGAGCCTTCGACGCGTCGTTCCCCAGCGCACGCCCAGGCCGCGGGACAGCACCTCACGTTTGAATATTGGGTGGGGGGGAGAATGGGAAGGAAAATGGTGTAGGGAGATGAGAAATATGATATAAATATAAGTACTCGCCAGCCACCCATCCAACACGAGAATAACGCGGTTGCGCGCTCGAAATGAAATCGAACACTCGGTCACACGACCCTTTGAGGTGCGTCGATGAACATGACCCCCGAGCGGCGTGGTGCTTCATAGTACTTATATGGTGAGATTTGGATAGCAGAAGTTGATTTGATCGAATAATAAAGATTGATTTGATCGGATAATAATTGCCAGAGGGAGAGTATAAGAACGAGTGGTTGTTAACACTGGATAAGAACTTGCATGCAGGGTATAATTGCTCCAATTTGTTACGAGATTATCTCAACAACTTCTTACCCCAGCTTTTGTACAAACAACAGCCGGAACAGATCCTTCCGCCACATAGGTGTCTGAAAACCACTCCATTCAAGGGTGAAGCAGCAATTTGAAGTCCCTGCAGCGGCAGTTTGAAGGCCGAATCCAGCTCCATAATAATGAGGTGTATCAGAATGGTCCGTTGGGGGGCCAACTGAGAGGAAAGAGGAGAAAATCGTCAGCTCATCAAGCACATCGACAGCGTCGGGCGCGTAGACGAAACGTTGTATGTAGCGCAATGACGTACGAATCGAGGATGCTCGGCTCATTGAGAAAATGCCTTAGATCCTCCTGCTGCCCAAGCCAAGCTTTGAGGTCGTCGAAGTCAATCCAGTCGTTCCCAGAAAAGAATTGCGGGTTCTTCGTTCTGAAGCTTCTCGGGAACGACTAAAAAGAGCGTTTGGTCAGCGACAGATACCTCGTGAATGCTTGACCTGCCTGTTGGAAGTTCAGGTCACACTAGCAAGAGACTCCCAGAGGTATATTTGGGGTGGGCGTCGAGAGTACAAAAAGATACGCGAAAGATAACGATATGGGCTTATAAGTAACATGTGAGGCGGAGCAAGCGGAGATGTAGAGTAACGGAGGAAAGTCCGAAGAATGACGACACGTGATAGTCACATCTGCTAACAGTGCCTCGTCCTGGAAGTGGAATCAAACGGCGTGAGGAAGGCGATTCAACAACTGCTCGAGGTCTCCTGGCGCCCGTCGCGCCATCGGGACGCGAACAACAAGAATGTCGGGTGAGACGATGAAGAAAGGAAGAGCGAGAATGGTGACAGCATTCTTTCCCATGCTCAGCCGCTCGGCCGACCGCTTGGAGTGTGTCGGGTTTTGTAAAAGTATGTCGTGTTTTGTGATTACGGTAATGTAATGTGTCGCCAGTTCTGAAATGTGCTGTAGTTTCTGAAGTATGTGTCTAATTTTCGGGTCGTGTCGAATTTTCTGAGAGTTTGACACATGTGTCGTAGTGTCCCGTTTCCTATATCCTTGGCGGGCTGTATCCTACGGATACACAGACAGCTGGTTGACCAGCACAAGACAGCGCGCACGGGCGCGGCATACACGATGGTGATGCGCAGAAGCCGCGTCGAGCTCGCGCCTCGAGCACACGACCGTTGCCCGTAGACCCACATGCCGGAAAAGGCGGATAGGAGGAAAGACGGAAAGAGGGAGCGCACCACACTATGGCCCCGCTTCCCTGCATGCGGTCGCACCTCGAGTGGAGCTTGCCCGCGCAGGTGTAGCATGGAGCACGTCTTGCGGCCGTTGGTGCTCCTGGACATGGACGCGACGTTGTCGGAGAAGCAGCCCAGTAGGAACCGAGGAGAAGCTAGACGGGGAGGGACCCATCAGTTCTACTGGAGGGGGAACAGGAAGATGGACGCACGCTTCCGCGCCTTGACGCAGCGATAACATTGCCTCTTCTGAGGAGGAAGCGTTATAGCGCGGTTTCGGGACTGTCACTACATTTTGATGGCTCCTCGGCCAACTTGACCCGAGGTCGGCTGAGGTTGGCCGAGGTTGGCCGAGGGGCCTCGACCGGGTTGGTCGAACCCCTCGGCCAACCTCGACCAACCCGGTCAAGCCCCTCGGCCAACCTCGGCCAACCTCAGCCGACCTCGGTCAAGTTGGCCGAGGGGCCATCAAAATGTAGTGTGTATAGACGGCGTCAGCGGGACTTGGGGAACAGAGCGAAGAAGGGCGTATGAGTTAGGCTAGAGCGCGCGCTGCGACGCAGGCAAGGGGCAGGCGACGGCGACATAAACGAGAGGGCAGGATGTAGCGGCCCAGGGGGATCAAAGCGGTGTCGTTCGTCGAAGTGGGAAGAAGAAGCACGCAGGCCGTAATTTGATGGGAAGCGCGCGCAAACAACTAACCGCCAGTATCCTGAAATGGAAGGACCAGTGGAGTATGGTGTGTAGGTGGTAAGGGAGATAGCAGAGGCAGGTCAGAGTAGGGACATAGGATGCGTACGGGAGAGGGTAGACGGCGGCGTTGTGATGACAGCGCGATGTCGGTCCGAACAACGGCGTTGATTGAGTGTAACTAGCAGTGACCCGTGCTTCGCTAGGGTGGGCGCAATAAATATCAAAGCATAGTTGGCATTGAGTGCACAGAGTTTTGTACAGGATACAGTAAATGGTACATTAAATTTGCAGTTCTTTAATTATTGGCACGACGACGGCCTTGAGATGAAGTTCCTTCCCCCTTGCCATTGGCCTCCTCGGCAGTCTTGGTTTCTTGGTCTGTGGCTCACCGGACATCATGTCGGTGTCCTGGCTGCCAAAAAAGCCGGTGAATTTGAGCCGCGCGGGCGTTCCGGATGCTAAATAATTTGTGAGCTTAGATGAGGGGATAGATTTGCCAACTTACACCGCCAACGGGCCGACATGTGGCCAGCAGGTGTCCAAGACATGCCGACAACATATCCAGTGCAGCTTGCCATCAGCTGCTTTGCGGCTGGCTGCCAGCCTACGTCGCAAATGGGGCCAGGGTGCAGCTGGTTTCTCGGTTCGCCCCTCATTCTAAGGTGTGTCGCGTGAGGGACGCGCTAGAAAAAAAGTAAATATGTAGCTGGGTCAGCGCAGTCCCGCACAGCAGCACCCTTCCACGGTAGTACCGGCCGTAGTCAACTGAAGTTGCGATCCACAAGTCAGAGACATTCTTCCGGATACCTCTCCAGGACCAAAAAGAAAGACCTCAAGATTCAGCCTTTCCGGGGTATTTCGAGAGTATAATCTCGTATATGGAAAGAGCAGGTAATTATATTTTTCTTATATTTAGCCTCACTCACTGTGTTCCGGTCTCCTCTAAACATAGCCTCAGTCTAGACGTCTACACATAGCTAGCCAGATGGCAGTGTAGTTGAGTCTAGGTGGCCTAGCCATAGCCTCTGTAGTTCGGCGTAGGTCTGGCTAGCTGTGTGTAGCTGTCTGTAGGTCTGCGTAGCTGAGTCTATCTCTGCCTGGCTGTTTCTAGTCGCCTATGCAGAGCTAGGCAGAGGTCCTTCTAACTGGATAATACGAATAAAAGGAGCCCGCAAGTATCGGATTCCAGTCCTCCGTGTATTCTGTGATGTTGTCCCTCTTGTACAGTGTCAACTCCCGCTTTCAATTCGGTTTTGGAAAGCATTACTCTCCGAGGTTCCTACGTCAGAAGCCCATCCACCGCTCTTGCATGGATTGTGAGTACCATATGGTGGACAATAATTTGCGTCTCTGGAGTGGAAGAGCAGAATTCAGTGTTTCTAGCTCTGTGGACCTGAGGCTAGGCATCTAAACTCACCTCTACGAACCCCTCCACTGATCTGAGTTTAGGTAACTAGGCACAGTCTGCATGAGCTAAAATTAAATTGAGTTTAGGCGTTTAGGCAGGGTCTGTGTAGATGGCTATGCTCAGTTAGGCACAGTCATCGTGAGCTAGGCAGACCAAGTCTAGGGGGCAGTGGAACACAGTGACTCTGTAGGGCAAATTTATTGTAGGTGTTCCATTCAACAGGAGAATAAGGTAAAGTTTGGTTAGGAATCTATGCACGCTGCCACTGGATGCCTTGGCAGTCGGAGTATCCAGTTAGCTAATCCATAGGCTTATGAGTACCTATGTCGTACATAAATCAGTCATCAGTTAGTGCACAGAGGTGTCAACTTGAAGTCCCTGTATATGAAAAAATAGTGAAGTTTGGGGCCTCGGAATAATTACTCGCTGTACCAAAATCTCAACCGCGTAACGTCGCACAAATTTCATTCGGCTGTGGCGCGACAGTGCCAAGGATATCACGGGTTTTCAGTCCCATCGATGGGAAGTTGCAGTGCAACTGGAGGCTAAATATTATCTTCGATATGTTTACATGTCATGTACTATAAGAGCTCACTTTGGAAATTAGACCGTGTCCGACACGCCTGTCAGCAGTGTTCTGATGATACCGAGGCCCAGGATCTGTCGGGTATGCTAAACCTTAAATTACAAACACGTTACTACACACGGCCTGCGAGTAGGCTTGTTACAACTTGCATATGGCTTGGCTCACAGGTTTAATCCGCCTCTTTATTACCCTGTGTCATGTTTTGTGTTGAAAGTGAAGCCCAGAACGCCAATGCCGTGATGTCCGAAGCAGAAACTGGCTTGAAAACCCAAGATCTAGTCCAAAATCAGAGGGTTGGTTTAACATCAGAGGGTTGGTTTAACTTCTGCTGATCTTCTTGGCATTCCCAAACAAAGAGGCCAAATCAGGACATATTAGAGAGCTTGTGCCCAAGCTGCATGCTGCTTTTTGATTGTGCAAAAAGCGGCATGCAGCTTTTTTTTCTCTTCCTCTAAAGGCCATTACGACTGTGTAGTAGCATTGGGGTGTCGGAATTTGACTACCAGGCAGAATTTGTAAAAGGCTGGATGCCGCCTTTGCACAAGCTCTCTATTTACCTTTCACAGATGCTCTGAGTCAGAATTCAGGACTCGACCATTAATCCTGTGATTTGCCACCCAGAAATTGGTCAGTTAACCAAGACCTAGTCAAAGCCTAGTCATAAAATTGGGGTGCTTGAAGATTCAATAGTTCGAATGTATGGAAAGTGCTAAACCTTGGGCCAGCTTGAACCTTGGTCAGAAAGGGCCTGCGGAACGAGTTAAACGCGGCGCGGCACTTCACCCCTTTGCTGCGGCAATAACACAGCCAGTGCCGCGCCACTGCCGCGTCAGTGCGCGGCAGTCGCGCGGCATTTCCACCCAGCCCGTGAGCATGCCTTTCGTCATGGTCGCCGCCAGCAAGATGAATGTGACACGCGGAAGACGTATGTGCGAACACTGCCCTACATCATGCGGAAAATCGGTCATTCGGAGGCTTTTCATTTCGCCGAAAATGGCCTCAGATTGCCGAGGCTTTCTCTGCTCGGAAAAAAACATCACGTCATCTCATTGGTTTCGAGAACAGCTGTAATACACAAGGTATGATTTCTCCCATAATTCTGTCATTTGAATGGTGGCTGGTGCGTATTTCTAATGCTGTCGTAAAGCACATGCAATGTGCATCATGATTAATGCTGTAAAGACGCGTGGTCACAATACCGTTACGGCTTGAGCACAGCCCAGCACACGCACAACAGCTTCTTGGCTGCGTGCTCGGTCTGCCACCTCCTACCATCTCCTTCACTCTCCACCATGCCGATCTTCTCCTCTACCTCGCATGTGCAGATTAATGGCGGGACTTTCATTGAAGCTGGTGGAAATGTCAATCTCCAAAGCATCCAGTCGTCAGGGAGCGTCGACGAGATCCTACCAGCACTGGAATTTGGCCTGGATCGAGACTCGGGTCGGTGCCTGCTGGGCGTGGAGAGACCTGGAAGAGGGGGAAACGAAAGGATGCTTCCTTACGGTGCGTTAATACCTCTCGCTGTGTATTTCCTTCTAACCTTCCACAGATCTCTCGAACCGGCCGCAGATCATGTCTCATTCAAATACCCCATATCCTAAGTCCAGTGCGAATCTATTACCTCAATCTTTCCATGAATATACACATCGACAACTTCCTCAACTCGAGTCTTGTCAGCCCACTAGGGCTGATAGGCCCACTGACCGAAATTCAAATTCCAGTAAAGGCTTTTGTGGCCTGCATCCCGGCGCCAGCATCCTTCCAGGGAGTGAATTTGGGCAGACGTCGGGCGGGCATTTGTCGCTCATTCCCCTGTCGGTTCCATCACCACAAAATCTGGACCCATCCCAATACCATTTTTCGTTGCTTCCAAATGCGCAATTTCCTATCCCCGACTATCCGCTCGACTGGGACGGTTATCCTTCGGGGTCAGGCATTTCGTCAGAGAATGACTTTTCTCCCAGCGAATATTGTTCCGACTTCCAGCCCAATTCAGCCCAGCCTTCCCAGTGTCCTCATGACCAAATTACCACATGTCACTCACTCGTCAATAATATTCCGGCCTTTCCGTGGGATCTTCCTCAAACCGCACCTGCGACAAGCATCAACGGCGGCATATTCATCGGGAATCTTAATAACATTCAACGACACAGTGAAACCGGTGAGTCTCGATAGTATCCTCAATTCCACACAAAAACTGAGTGCGGTAGGCCTGCATATTCTTCATCGCGCCATCGCGGGTGATGCTTTTGACGACTCCGCAGAAAGATATCCACAGCCGCGGTGTCATCCCCAGACGCGGACGAAGCTGCTCGATGTTTTGTGGAAGTGGGCCTGTGGAATTGAACCGCCGAGTAATTGGACATCTGAGGATGAAGAGAATTCAGATGATGAGCATTCCGAATCATCATCCGACTCCGCATCATTACTCGAAGACGATGACGAGGACCACACCCCTCTCCCTTTATCGGAGGATGAGAGTACCACACTTTGCGATGGGAAACCAAGCAGCGGTATCCTTTGGCTGTTCGGCCCCGCTGGCTCGGGCAAATCGGCAGTAGCCCAGTCATTTTGTGAAAGATTGAAGGAAGAAGGTCACCTCGGCGGTAGCTTCTTCTTTAAGCGTGGCCACCTATCTCGCGGGCAGTGCATCTCTCAGATAGTCGAAAATGACCCTGCCATTGTCGATAGGTCACTTTCGAGCCAATTTCAAGAGTTGATTGTCAAGCCATGTTGCAGGAGTTCCCTTTCCCACCCTGTGTCCATTGTTATTGATGGGCTAGACGAGTGTGACGGGCAAGATATTCAGCAAGAACTCTTGCGGTCGATTGGCAGTGCGGGCCACGCAGAGCAGCTTCCTATCCATTTCTTCATTGCCAGCCGACCGGAATCTCACCTCCGCGAGACCTTTGCCGATCCAAGTTTAAGAGGATTCCATCGACCATTGAACATCAACCAATCTTTCCAAGATGTCCGCAAATACTTGCTGGATGAATTTAGCCGAATTCATCGAGAGCATCAGACCACCATGGCTAGAGTCCCATTCCCATGGCCTCCATCGGAAATTGTCGATGCGTTCGTGGAAAAATCGTCCGGCTACTTTATCTACGTGTCTACAATCATCAAATTTATTGGCGATAAACGATTTCGGCCTGTGGACCGTCTTAATATCATTTTGGGCATCAAGAACAATATTTCGGGATCACCATTTGATCCTCTTGACCGACTTTACCACCAAATCCTATGCGATGTTCCCATAGATTTCCGGGTTCAGCTCCTCGGGATTCTGGCAGTGGTCGCAGCCAGATTTGACTTGTCTGTTTCGACAATTGAATCACTTCTCGAACTGGAAACGGGTGATGTTCGCTTGATTCTGCGTGGCCTGCATTCTGTCATCGACATACCAGACGATGATGGGACCATGGTCGGGACGCACCATGCCTCATTCTTGGATTTTCTGGATAATCCCTCACGGTCCGGTCCATTTTGTGTTGGCAATTCTCAATGCCGCACAAATTTGGCCTATTACATCCTCAAGGCATTGTCAGATAGCCATGATGAGTCTCTGTCAACCTCGAACTATTTTCTTGGATGGTAAACACCAACAATTGAATCATGGGAAATCTAACTAAACTTATCAGGCGACTAGAGTACGGGGATCCTTTACGATATGTCACTTCTGTCGTTCCATCTCCTGGCTTTCTGCCACTCGTGCAGTCCATAAACCCCGATTTTTTATTTGGTGTTAGGGGGCAATCCCACACGGCCATGACTTTCCTTCACTGGTTGAAAGTATGTTTCCGGCTCGACTCATCGCACTGAGGCTAATCTGGGTTCAGAGATTTAACCCGCTGCCCGAAGCCCTGATTCACCTTTGGGAGGACTACGCCTTCATGACGTTGAGTGATACACCTTGGCACCCCACTAAAGAACAGCAATCAAATAACCTCCACGTTGTTTTGTCGCATACATCTCCGCAGCTGATCAAAATCCTCTATGCTTTTGAATTCTTTCCTGACTCCAGTGGCGGCTTCGACTGTGTCTTATTCGGAATTCATGCTTTGTTTGGCCTCACATGGGACGAATTGAGGGCAGTGATCTGTTCTCTGCGTAGGGTTATAGGTGACAATGCGGAGTGTTTGTGCAGAATTCTGCATGATACACCACTGCTGCACGATCTGCTCACCTTTGATTCGGACAATATGGATTCGAATTCCCTATTGGTAGAACTTGCAAAGGGTGGTTTGCGTATCATAGGAGTGATGCTTGATGGTGAGATGGAGCGGTCAATTCTTGGGTGAGTGTCAACCTGTCCAGATTATTCCGTTGCTCCTAACCTTGGGAGCTTAGGCGGACAGTATCTGGACGTTGGGGTTTGTTTTTGAGATCCTGCCCTCCTTTACCAGATCTTCTACAGAGTCTGTCCAAAATTGGGGACTCCTTGATGCGCCGACCAATTCGGTCTTGGGAGTATCCAGAAAACTTTTACAATGCTGTGCAATGGCTCAAGGTGACGTCATATTCTCCAAGTTCTGTGCCCGTGGGATATTTATATAGAATCCAGACATTCCGTCAGTCTCCGATTGAATTGATCGCTCAATTCGAGGATCGTTTGGAGCTATTCATTGAGGAACACCGCAAGAGTCGCATTCATTACAGTTTTGACGCCGTGGAGAATCGATGGATCGACTGGTGGGAACAGCACAAAAGATTGCTTAAACGGCCGACTCTATCTGCATGATTAGCACTACAGTTTTTTGTATCACGCCTTCTGCGAAAGTCGTAATTTTCGAGGCACCCTTAACCGGCGAGTCACATTTGGCTGCGTGTCTCTGCTTGAATCAGTACTGTATGTGTGTTCATTCTGGTCTCCAGCAAAGCATGTCCTTGGCACGTCCTCGCAAATTGCCTCAGTCCGTGTTCAATTGGCTTCTAGGAAAGACTTGTAAAATTTACGACTGAACCCCAAAGTCTGAGTTCCGCTTTAGTTGATGGGCCAAACCAGCTCTCATAGAGACGTCAATGGCAGACCACCCTAAAGGACTCGTGCTGCCATGCGGGCCGCACTGGCCCTCAAAAGCACGTACATAAGTTGGTTCCACATCAATTAATGAAAACCAATTCATTGCGTATCTGAATGCCGAGTAAATGCATTACTCACTTGCCCTCGAAATGAACAAGAGTCGTCGAACAGGCCGGCAGTTCGCGAGTTGTGAGAAAAGACAAAAAAGGGAGAAAAAAAAACGGCCCATCGAAGATCCATAGCTCATGCCCGAGCCGAAGGAACGATGTCTGTTGGCTGAGTTTACCTTCCGTTCGTGAATGCAGACGCAACAGAGCCTTGGTGGGAATATATCGGTTCGAGTTATAGATAGAACATGTTCCCCGAGAGAACGGCGATGGCTAGGCCCGAGTTGATGTTCAATTTGAAGGCACCGCCAATGGAAAGGGAAGCTCTGGCGCTACCAAGTATCTGCACCGGTGCACGCTGGTTAGCTCGATGAAATGAGATTTCAAGAAAGCGGACGAACAGCGTTGCAGCGTTGCGAATGATCGAAATAGTGGAGCTGGCTGTTGGCTGGCTGGGAATTTAATACAAGCGAGTCAGCTCACGTGAAAGAAAGGCAATGGCTCGGGCTCGGTTGAGCGAGCGGTCTGCCGTTATACAATTTGAAAGCGTCGCCAATGGAGACAGATGCGCTACGGCACTACTGGGGATGTATCTGGACCACTGTGAGCCGGTTGGTTTGATAAAAATCAGAGCTCAAGAAAGCTAAGGAACAGCTTTCCGCGAATATTGAACGGCTTGGATACAGCTGCGGCAAAAAACTTGTCCCAAGCCGTTTGGGCTCATTTCTTGATCAAATCACTTCAAATAAAATACTGCGATGATGTTCTAGTGTTTTCATGAACTTTCAGATAGGTTTCCCAATATCTCACCTCTGTTGTTGACCTTGAATAAAATAAATAAGGGCTTTCTGAAAAATCGAGTTTTCAGAACCATCATGTATGCAAAAAAAGGTGTATACAGCATGAAACTGCATGGGAAGACGAGCATATTGGTATTTTAGTTCATGTGGATTGATGGAACGAAGGAATTAGATGCAAGGGTTCCTTTTGAGTGGGTCTTGAGCGGCGATCCACGGTTGTGGAATGGCTTTGCCGGAGGTCGGCAGAGTTTAACACTGATCGGCGAACTCGTTTTCATGGAAAAGCGAACCAAATCTAGGATAGTTGGGAACGTGGTTCGGAAAAAGGCGGACTGACTTGATGGCAAACATCTGCATACTGGTTCAAGGCATCTGCTTAAGATACGGGCAATAATAATAATAATTCGACGGACACCTTCCTTTTGAGTGGGGCTTGAGCGCGCAGATGGAGCCGCAGAAAAGCACGAAAAAGGGAAAGTTGAAGTTAATTCGTGATATTCAAAATTAAACGTGAGAAGTAAAGCCTTGAGGCAACCGAGACAATGGTAAATCGGAAATGGAATGGACATACGGCAGCTGCCGAGCAGAGTGTGAGAAAAGGAAGAATATAAACATGTGCACATAAAATCAGGGCATCTGCTTAAGATACAAGTAATTGTTTTCAGGATCTGGGTCAGATTGCCGGACCATGGCCGCAGTGAGTGCATAAATTTTATTGTTGTATTATTTGGCAAGAGACGCTGACACCATGCCAGGATTTGGGCAGTACAGGGGATTTAGATCTGCCCAAATGTGGACAAAGATTGGGAACAGCTTTTCTACAACGATACCAGAGGTTGGGAGACCTCAATGATCTCCAAGCTGCTGTGAAGAAATTCCAAGAAGCATTGGACCTCACTCCAAAAGAGCACCCAGAGAGAGTAGGATGTCTGCAGAACCTTGGTGTGTCTCTCAGTGATCGATTTCGGAGGCTGGGAGGCCTGGATGATCTGGAGGCTTCAGGGCAGAAATTTCAGGAAGCAGTCGACCTCACTCCAGAAGGGCACCCAGACAGAGCAGGACAACTGTACAACCTGGCTGTGTCCTTCAGTGATCGATATCGGAGGCTGGGAGACCTGAATGATCTTGAGGCCTCATTGCACAAAAGGCAAGAGGTGGTTGAGCTCACACCAGAAGGGCACCCAGGGAGAGCAGGACACCTGCAGAACCTTGGTGTGTCTTTCAGTGATCGATATAAGAGGCTGGGGGACCTGGATGATCTAGAGGGTTCAGTGCAGAAATTTCAGGAAGCAGTGGACCTCACTCCAGAGGGGCACCCAGACAAAGCACAATGTCTGCATGACCTTGCTGTGTCTCTCAGTGATCGAGATAAGAGACTGGGAGACCTGGGTGATCTAGAGACTTCAGTGCAGAGATCCCAGGAAGCAGTCAACCTCACTCCAGAAGGACATCCAGACAGAGTAAAATGTCTGCATGACCTTGCTGTGTCTCTCAGTGATCGATATAAGAGGCTAGGAGACCTGGGTGATCTTGAGGCCTCAATGCAAATAAGGCAAGAGGCAGTGGAGCTCACCCCAGAAGGGCACCCAGGGAGAGCAGGACGCCTGCAGAGCCTTGGTGTGTCTTTCAGTAATCGATATAAGAGGCTGGGACACCTGGATGATCTAGAGGCTTCAGTGCAGAAATTTCAGCAAGCAGTGGACCTCACTCCAGAAGGGCACCCATACAGAGCACAATGTCTGCATGACCTTGCCGTATCTTTCATTGATCGATATTTGAGGTTTAGAGTGTCTGCAGACCTTGAAGCCATTCACACTCACTACATTACCTCCTTCAAACAAATCATCTTCAGTCCAGAGGCCTCCTGGAAAGCAGCACTTAACTGGGCTTCCTTTTCAGAACAATTTCAACCCTCAGATTGCTCAACTGCTTATTCAGCTGCCTTTCGTCTGCTACCAGAGATCCTCTGGATTGGTCATGCCATACCTGTGCGTCATGATGCCATCCGGAGACTTGATATTGGACAAGCAACTTCACGTGCTACAAGGATCTGCATCAATCTGTCTCCCTTCCTTCTGCGGTTGACCTTTTGGAGCAAGGACTGGCTATCACATTTCAGCAAATGCACCAGCTGAAGACAGATGTTGATAGACTGCATCCTGCTCAGGCAGAGACTTTCAACAAATTGTCATCTAAGCTCTATAGTGGAACATGCACCGATCCAATGAAAGTTGCAAATCAAAGAAAAACTCTCCTAGAAGAAATTCGCCAGCAGCCAGACCTCAACCATTTTCTACTTCCAAAACCATACCACACTCTCCGACATGCATCACAAGGAGCTCCTGTTGTGATCCTGAATAGTCACAAAAATTCCTGCGATGCAATCATAATCCTTGATCCAGGTTCAGACCCAGTCCATGTTCCACTTCCAAACGTGACCCTTGATCTGCTTGCATCACAACGAACCATCCTCAAGGAATTGCTTGGGCATTGTAATGTTAGGATTCGAGGGAATCAGCATCCACAAGGCTTTTTGGCCATCACGAGCTGTTCACATCTAAAACACCCGAGGAGTGTTTTGCAGACTTGCTAACCTGGCTTTGGACACATATTGTTACCCATGTTTACCAGGTTTTAGAATCAGTCAGTGCAAGCCTTATTATTTGGGTCTTGCTTAACATTTCTTGTTCCAATAGCACAACATCCACAATGGCAGGCTGTGGTGGCTACCAATTGGTGCATTCACAGGACTGCCTCTGCACGCAAGCCCTCCAACCGATCAATTCATCCATTCATACACAGCAACATTGGGGTCTCTTCTTGATGCCAATGCCAAGACATCATCTAGCACTGCACCTAAATTTGGTGTTGTTGGAGTAACTCACACCGGTTCTGGTGGAATGAATTCTCTCAAAGGAGTAAAGCAGGAAGTTGAAAAGATTCTTTCTATCATCAAAGAGCCCAGTGTCCAGTGTCTTGAAGGGCAAGCGGCAACAGTAGACGCTGTAAAGCTCCAGCTACAGAATTGCTCTTGGGTTCATCTGGCCTGCCATGGAAAACAAGATTTAGGTGAACCAACCAAAAGCCATCTCCTCTATGGAGGCAACCTGGAGTTGGAAACAATTCTTCAGATGCCTCTCCCAAATGCACAGTTTGTGTTCCTTGCTGCATGCCAGACAGCTATGGGGGATGCTAAACTTGTAAATGAATCATTTCATCTGGGTGGAGGACTCATTGCTGCAGGTTTCCGAGGTGCGGTTGGAACTATGTGGTCAATGAATGACAAAGATGGACCACTGGTTGCAGAGATTTTCTACTCCCACCTTTTTCATCAGGGCCGACAGCCTCAAGTCAGCGATGCAGCTGAGGCTCTGCACCAGGCAGTGAAAGAATTGAGGAAGAGAAAGGTTCCTTATGAACTTTGGATACCATTTATTCACATGGGAGTCTGATATTGTTTTTACTACGTCTGATCTGAGTCCATTAGCCATTTGTCTTTCAATGTACTTCAGCACCTGGCTGATTTTTGATCAGATATGCCGTGCGGCACGAGGGTACCGAGGTCATTCAGGCCTATTAAGTTGCCGCTCCGTTCTGTGGTACAAAACCTGTGGTTGTGTCTTAGGAATAGCCACCCGTTTTGTACCACAGAACAGAGCGGCAACTTAATAGGCCATGGAGAAATATGGAGCTTAGGGAGAATTTTTTTAAGGTCGTCGCAGGACCAAGAGTAGCGAAAAAAGGGTTTTTGAATATGATCAAAGATTTCACCGTGGGTGAGTCTATAATCGGATGCTTGAGCCGGGAGTTGAGGGGAGGGGTATTTTCATGTGGAGAATCGACCCCGGACATGCCTGAGGTCGTCAGCCGACGGGACTGAGTTTGTTTTTGAACCACAATGAGGTATAGTCCGAAGGCCACTTGGCCTGTAGCGCGGAAAAAAATGTGATTTTTGAAGGGGTATGTAGCGCGATGGGGGTGAGGTATTAAGGGCAAGTTTATATGTAGGAATCCAAAACGGATATGAGAATGTGCAGGATTCGGGACCAGTTTCCCTATTTTTTAAAAAAAACATGTAGCGCGGTGCCCAACGGGCTCCTTTTTTTTTTTTTTTTGGAGGGGGGGGGGGGGGGGGGGGGCGCAGAATAACACTAGATCTTCACGGTCAATGTCTAATCCATGCCGCAGTACATGGTGCAAATTGCCTAGATTCGAGACAAGTCGCAGTAGCAAGTCAACCACCAGTTTGCAACCAAATATGACGGCCTTTCACAGTTTGAGAAGATCAATGAGATGCTTTCGCAAAGGACCGTCCGGCACAAGCCAAAAAGCGCGAAATCTGGCAGACAAAAAATATAATTGATGTTTTCAAAGTTTTGACTGGGCAGATCTCTTCTTTACCTTCTACAGTGCTTTTTGTACCGTTCACTTCACCTCAGGCAAATATTTGGACCACCAGTAACAATTTCTCCGTATTCGGAATTGGGTCTCAAACTTGTCACGGAATAATAGCCGCCACCTTATTTTGCTAACAAGTTTCAAACTGACAATGTGGACTTAATTCATCTGTCTACATAAATGGATCTATTTAATGCCATAGCTTAGTACAGGTAACTGCTAGTAGTGCCTGAAATCGAATAGATGACCCATTAACCCAATTAAACTCGTTGCATAGCGGTTAGAAACCCACACGGTTAAACCAAGCTCATCGGGTAGTTGGCTTCAGAGTCCCAAGTGAATAAAAGGAACCCAACGCTGAAACGAGGCCTTCTTCTCTGTCCGCAATTTTTTTACCGCAAGATGTAGCGCCTCAGCAGCCTTAGTGGAGTCAGGATGCGATTCGGGGCTAGTTTTGAAGATATGCTCATAGAAGACATCTACGACTTCGGGACCATCCTCGTCGTGCATAGTCCTGTGAGGGTGGGAAAACCAGGTCAGATCCCTGATGACGATAATAAATTAAACTGACCACATTGTCCCCACCACTCCACGGAAACCAGCAAATAACATCATAGCCGCAAGACGTATGGGTTCATCTGGGACCTTCTCATCCCCCATAGCCGTTTCGTATACACTAAGAAACACTAAGGATGTATATCGGATAGAATTTTGCATGATCTTCGAAACCTTCAGATCTCCATCACCCAAAAGGAGAGCACTTTGAAGTGGGTTTATAAGATCCTGTGATCCATGACATGCAAGGTGGACGAATGAGGCGTCAGGAAGGAGGGAGAGGACCCTTCCAATTGATGTGGGCTCTTCTTTGGTTCCCAGTTTCGTTAGCCACGTCGTCGGTAGAAACGTGCGTCCACCTTCCTGTTCCCACTCCAGTAGAACTGACGGGTCCCTCCCCGTCTAGCTTCTCCTCGGTTCTTACTGGGCTGCTTCTCCGACAACGTCGCGTCCATGTCCAGGAGCACCAACGACCGCAAGACATGCTCCATGCTACACCTGCGCCGGCAAACTCCCTTCGAGGTGCGACCGCATGCAGGGAAGCAGGGCCATAGTGTGGTGCGCTCCCTCTTTCCGTATTTCCTCCTATCCACCTTTTCCGGCATTTGGGTCTGCGGGCAACGGTTGTCTGCTCGAGGTGCGAGCTCGACGCGGCTTCTGCGCATCATCTAGTGTTGCCGCGGTCAGGTTCTGAACCGCTGGCGAACCTGAACCGGACCAAAAGTCCGGTTCAGTGGCTGTGAAGTCCGCCGAACCGAACCCAAGGTTCAGTTCAAGGTTCAAAGATTTTCAGAATTCTGTGAACCCTGCTGAACCGGTTCGAACCCACTTGAACCTCTGACTTGGAGTAGCCCAGTTGGAGCGAAAAACTCTGTTTCAACTACTATTTGATCTTCAAGTTTGAATGGGTCACCAGTGGAAGTTTTTTCAGCAATGTTGTGATTGCCAATTCCATCTTACACCAGGGTAAATGTGCTCTCTTTATAGTATTTGTGCATTTCATAATTTTTTTCCACAGGAAAATGTTCGGTCCAAGTCTAAGCTCAAGTGCAATTGAAGAGTGTTGAAAGAAAATCTGGCTAATTGAAACTGGTACGAAGGACCTGAATGTCATACCCAGAAAATACCAAAAGAGGCCAGCGTTCCTTGGGAAGGAGGTATACTCGGGTATATTGGGGGTGGGCGGTTTCTTTTGTTGTAAACAAGCGCTGCAAACATTTTTCCAAGTGATTACGGCCATGGGAAACAAAAATCGGTTCGAACCCGTCCGAACCGCCTCTGAACCTGAACCGAACCTTGCTGAACCTGAACCTGAGGTCCAGTCCAAGGTTCAATAATTTCACTGAACCGAACCCGAGGTCCAGTCCTGGGTTCGGGAATATCGGACGTTGAACTGGACCGAACCGGACCGCGGCAACACCAGCATCATCATGTATGCCACATCCATGTGCGCTGTCTTGTGTTGGTCAGCCAGCTGTCTGTGTATCCTACAGATACAGCCCGCCGTGATGTTCCTCCACGCGATGTGCTACGCACACGCACTGTTGTTAGTGGCTGCGGTGGCCCCTTCCCCCGCGTGCTTTTATTCCTCTTTGTCGCTGTGCAGCGGCCCGTGCTCACACGTCGCGCCCCGCTGCGGCGTCTCTATGCACTGGCGCCCCACTACGTCTGAGGTGGATTTGTATGCAACCTTCGACCTGCGCTGTCTACTTTCCTGTTGTTCTCCTTGCGCTTTTATGTATGGCTGCATCGTTGTGCTTATCTGCAGCACCCTGATGCCGATACTGGCATATGTGCTGTTGGGTGCGTGCAGGAATCTTCTGTACTTGGGCATATGCAAGGGGGAATCGGGATTCGAATTTCCAACAGGGGGTAGGGGGGAGGGGGGGGTCCCAGGAGAACCGAAAAAACTTCTACCTATATAGTAGCAGGGAGGGGAACCCGGAAAGAGCCTCTAAAATACTGTTGGGAGCTCAAACAGAGGGCTGTGGTGAGCTGAGGAGTGTTCAGTTCAGTTTTGTAGACCAAAAGTGGGCCATATGACAACGAAAAGAAGTCAAATTTAATGCATTAGTACTCACATAATAGTTGGACAGGACTGGAACAATGCCCTCAGTGAATTTTGTTGGAATTTTGTGGCGAATTGGGGTGGTGGCGGTGAGGACATGACCGGAAAGAACGGACCGCCGCTAGGGGTGGGAAACTCCTTCCCTTTATGGAAGGAGGGAGGGTGAGGGGGGTTCCAAGGAAGGTCAAAAAAAACTTTTCGACCCTATATCCTTTTTTCGAATCCAAATCCCCCCTTGGGCATATGTGAATCTCGTGCAAGGCCCACAAGCTCGACGCGAGCTGGTCGTTCCACTCCTGGACGATTTTGTCGACTGGGGACGCCCTTTGTGCGATTTCATTTTGGGGGAATTTGGCGGAGTGGTCTATTTTTTGTCTGTGGACAGGCGCAGCGGGAGCGTGTACGGAGCGGGTGGAGCGGGTACTTCATACTGGGATGGGACAATGCCGTCCGAGGATGTGATACGCATACGCGGTGTGAGATGCATGGAGGGTGCACGTATGTTCCGTTCAAACAGAGGTCGATGTAGCGCTTAAAGAGTTACACGTACATAATCGAGGATATGCCCCACATGCTGGAAGTCAAGGGGGAAGATCACTTGAGACACATCAAGTATAAATCAGTAGGTTCTTTTCTCTCAGAAAGAAGCGCACGCACCATCATCATACCCATCCACCTCATCCCCGTCAAAGTCGGGCGTCTGTCCACCGTGTCCTGAATCTACATAATCAGCTCAGTGTCCAGTGTGAGTGGAGCACGGAACAAAACGGGACTTGCAATGAAAGAATAGAGCGTCATGCGGCTGCGTGCCCTTCACCAAGCAATGCATCGCATCGATCATATTCTGCCGTGTGGGCTGCGCGCGCGCGTAAGGACTGTCGTCAGTGAGGACGACGATGTCTTCCGGGCGGTAGCCTGCGTATCCTACAAATCATTTTTAATAAAGAAAAAATGTCAGGAACGAGGTGAGCGGGACGCACGGACGAGGAACCTAAAGATGTGCTTTGCGTCGTTGATGCACCCACGCAGCTCGTGGCTCTGGCCGCGGTAGTTGATGCCGATCTGTGATTCGAGTCAGGAATGGAATGAAAGATGTATCATATGTGTTCATGAAAAGCGCGTGCTGGTGGCCGGTGCACTTGGGGTACATGAATTGCGGGGGGACGACGGGCATGAATGCCTGCGGCTGGTATTGTACGTCCGGGCGCAGCGGAGGCGGCGGACTGGAAGGGCGGTGGCGGTGGTGATGCGGTTGCTGAGATGGATGTAAAATTTCGCGCGGGGTGGGCCCATATGCATACGCTGCATTCAGACCCCCCGTAGGCACAGATGTGCCCACCTTCGCCGATCTCCGCCTATGGATTGCCCAGCCAAGCTGACGTTGGTCGACGTTAATAGACGTTGGCTGACGTTGGTCTAGCATCCCTACCATGCCCACCTTGGCAGATCTTCGCCGACAGTGGTGTGCCTATCATGGCCAACCCTGGTCGACCTGGGTCCAGGTTGGTGGCGGTCTAAATTAGGCCGCCAATTTGCCCTAGTTGTATTGGCAGTTACTGTTCCGACCTCCTGCAACTCTCCCGGCACATAATCTTAGCGTATCTTTCATTGATGTCCGCGATAATCATTCAGCAATCAAGCTATGAGAATGGTTTGGGAATTTAGATTTCAAGGCAGAGTGAAGGCAGACTGATGGACTCTAATAGGCTAACAAGGTGCATACGTATGAGAATGGATTAAAACTGGTGTTTGGATTGAGAACGAGGACAAACCGTGCTGGTTATTGAATTTACCCATCGGCCCACGTGAGTCTATGTGTGCCTAATCCAGTCGGAATACCTAGACCAACCTCGGCAGGGATGGCCAGATGGATGGGCAAGGGTCGGCACACTGGTCTGCCTACGCATCTGCCTATCGGGATCCGGCAGACCTGTGCCTATGGGGGGGTCTGAACACAGTGTTAGGACCTTCTGGACGATTAGCGTGGTATATAAACCGCGGCCTCAATTACATTGAGTTCCTATGTACAGTAGCATGCATTATAATAAATTCAATGTATCGCAAAACTATTCTAGCCTCTTCTGCCTCGAGGACTTTCCGCGCCACCCTCAACCTTGCCTTAACAAACATCAATGTCTGGATCGTCTCTGCCTTCAAATTTGCCCGCCGCGATCCAATCGTGTCCCGCCCACCAGAGAAGATTTGTTCGACAGGAACAACGGAACCTGGAAGTAAATACAACCATTAGTTGAGCAGACTTCCATGCAAAGTCGGACATATACTTAATACTTATCCGGGATGTATTATATTGGGTGTAAAGCGAGAGCAGGTATTAATTTAAGGGAAGTTCAGGGTATGTAAGGTGAATGCTGTCTTGAGCAGCAAAGCAAGTCTATAATGGTCTTGTATGACAACATTCCTGCAGTCGGCAGTTCGGCATATGCAAAGGCAGTAGCGATGGCGCTTTCAAGTGGCGTACGCGAAGGCATCAGTGCATCAGCGCTGAGCGCTGATGGCGGTTACGTGGTTAAATCCGTAGACCCTCGTAGACCCGTACACGGACGAGTACCCCGTCTACGGTTCTACCCGTCCCGTAATCGTCCCTTAAAAAAAATCGCATCAATCACGCTACGGGAACGGGTTAGAGCCCTACTCCCTGGGCCTGGCCGCCTGTGGAGTTTGCGTGGCTCTCAAGCAGTGTCGTTCGGGTCGAGTCGGGCCTGAAAGCCCTGAGGGCGAGCCGGGTCGAAGGGCTTGGGCTCAGGCCCGGGCTTCGGTATGATTTCCCCCCACTGCGCTGAGGTATGCAATGACATTGGGACGGTCCTATTTAACCTATAATCACCTCACCCATTGACGAGACATTTTTTCAACCATCTTTTGCGAGGCCAGTGTACGCCGCATTTTGAACTCCATCAATGGATCGGTAATATGTTATGCCATGCAAGCCAACGAGACTGAAGCAAAGCAAAGCGCACCCGCACCAAATACATGCGATTTACCCATATTGATCAGCGCCCCAGACGACAGCGCGAGGAACTTGAGGAATATACTGTACATGGATCGGCGCAGAACAGAGCTGCATCTAAAGTCATTAATTAATATTCGCGCGCGGGGATTAATTCGCAACTTAAAGAACGGGCCAAGTGCGCATCCACGGTCACCGGGTTGGGCTCAGTCCCTGCAATTGGATCATGTCGACGCTTCAGTGGCTCGGAAGTTATCTGCTCCGCCGAGGCGCGCGAGTATTCCCGAAAGAAAAATCGGGGGTGCAGATCGGTCATATTCAGATACATACTTACTCGCACTCTGTGGAACTCTGTAAGCGCTACATCGACCTCGGCTTGAACGGAACGTACGTGCACTCTCCATGCATCTCACACCGGCGTATCACATCCTCAGACGGCGTTGTCCCATCCCGGATGAAGTACCCCTCCGCCCGTTCCATACGTACGCGCTCCCGTCCACAGACGAAAAACAGACCACCCCGCCAAATTCCCCCAAAATGAAATTGCACAAATGGCGTCCCCAGTCGACGAAATCGCCCAGGAGTGGAATGACCAGCTCGCGTCGAGCCCGTGGGCCTTGCACGAGATCCACATATGCCTAAGTCCAGAAGATTCCTGCACGCACCCAACAGCACATACGCCAGTATCGGCGTCAGGGTGCTGCAGATAAGGACAACGATGCAGGCGCACATAAAAGCGCAAGGAGAACAACAGGGAAGTAGGCAACGCAGGTCGAAGGTTGCACACAAATCCGCCGCAGACGTAGCGGGGCGCTAGCGCGTAGAGACGCCGCGGCGGGGCGCGACGTGTGAGCACGGGCCGCTGCGCAGCGACAGAGAGGAAGAAAAGCACGTGGGGTAAGGGGCCGTTGCAGCCACTAACGACAGTGCGTGCGCGTAGCACATCGCGTGGAGGGACATCACGGCGGGCGGGCTGTATCCGTAGGATACAGACAGCTGGTTGGCCAGCACGAGACAGCGCGCACGGACGCGGCATACACGATGGTGATGCGCAGAAGCCGCGTCGACCTCGCGCCTCGAGCACATGACCGTTGCCCGTAGACCCACATGCCGGAGAAGGCGGATAGGAGGAAAGACGGAAAGAGGTAGCGTACCACACTATATGGCTCTGCTTCCCTGCACGCGGCCGCGCCTCGAGTGGGGCTTGCCGGCGCAGGTGTAGCATGGAGCGCGTCTTGCGGTCGTTGGTGCTCCCGGACATGGACGCGACGTTGTCGGAGAAGCGGCCCAGCAGGAACCGAGGAGGAGCTAGACGGGGAGGGACCCGTCAGTTCTACTGGAGGGGGAACAGGAAGATGGACGCACGTTTCCGCGCCTTGACGCAGCGATAACATTGCCTCTTCTGCAGGAGGAAGCGTTATGGCGCGGTTTCGGGACTTGGAGAATAGAGCGGAGAAGGGCGTAGGAGTTAGGCTAGAGCGCGCTGCGACACAGGCAAGGGGCAGGCGACGGCGACATAAGCGAGAGGGCAGGATGCAGCGGACCCGGGGGGATGAAAGCGGTGTCGTTCGTCGAGGTGGGAAGAAGAAGCAGGCCATGGGAAGCGCACGCAAACAACCAACGCTGGAGGGTCAACTTCCGGCGAGATAAAGCCAGCGTAGGGTGTTAACGGCGTGGTGGGTAGTGAAAGGCACGATATCGGAAAGTAGGATCGGGGGATTTCGGAAATTGTCGGAGTGCTAAGTGTGTGGTGGCGCGGTGGGATGACGTCAGAACTTAGGCTGAGCGGGGGGCGGTCGGTCGGGTTACGTACACGACAGATTTTCGACGCGGCGCAGACGGAGGGGTGAATAGCGCACGTAATTCTGACCCGAATATTGCGTTCCTAGGCTCAAAATGACCGCATTCGATGTCATTCTCACATAGCCAGAGACCAGGTCGCTATCTACATTTTTGAAGACACTACGACAGCAGGAGTGGCGGATATGTGGTTTTTGCAAGGGGGCAGCAATTAATTCGTATAGGATCCAATAATTGGGCGCTTGGGCTGGCAATTCGGTAGGAGGGTATTTTTGTGTGGGGAATCGACCTAGGATGTCACCCGGACCCCCGGCCGACGGGCAAGCAGTCGTTTTTGCCTCACAACGGTGGAAGGTCTGGGTGGATTTACACTGGTGGACCCCAATCCTATGTATTTTGAGGTATTAATTGGGGGTGAGGGGGAGGTATTAGGACGAGATTTTTTGGCAGGGGGTGTGAAATCGACAGTAGGGCATGGTGTGGTACTTGGCTTCTCGAGTTTGGAATTAAAAATGGCACTTAGCAGGATCTGCAACGAGCTCATTTTTGGAGCCCGGAATAACGTTAGTATCGGTGCAGGAAGAAGGTGCTCAATCCTGTTTCATTTTTATTCCTTCCTTCCTTCCTTCCTTCATTTCACCTCTCGCTCTGCAACGAGCTCATCTCTGGAGCCCGGAATAATGTTAGTATCGTAGTATCGGGGCAGGAAGAAGGTGCTCAATCCTCTTTTATTTTAATTCCTTCCTTCCTTCCTTCCTTCATTTCACCTCTCGCTCCACGCGAGGATCGACCAAATACAGCGCCCACATTCAATTGATGTGAGGCACATTCCGCAAAATGCGACACTTTTCACGCGGGAGTGAACGTCCGAGTTACTGGGATAGTGGTCCATGCACCGGTCCATTGAACCTGTTGATGTATTGATGATGGACTTGCCGCGTATGGCTGCGTTTATATACACCCATTAGACACCGTCATTTCCGCTTTCGGCACACGCTTTGGACGCGTGGCAGCAGTAATGCATGAATTTTTGTACGGCTTTCACACGGGCGAGTGCCAAATTTTGGCATGCCGGATGTTGTATTCTAAACCTGGCATATCGTAACAAAATTCAGCTCACCCAGCACCAAAGCTGTTTCCCAGATTTTCAGTTCCAGCATCAGCTCATCCTTGAAATTCATTCTGATATTCCAAGTTTCAGATAGAACGTCTGACCTCCCGAAATTTGGGAAGCTTAGTGATGGGTACTAGGTCTTTGTTCCCACTTTGTCATTTCTTTGTTCTAGCACACATGGACATGTTTGCCAAGTTTCGGGACACCGGATGTTCTATTTTAAAGTTGGACTTTCAGAATAGCACTCAGGCCTCAGCCGATTGTGCAACTGAAACTCATGGAATCAGATCCAGCTTCCATCTGGCCGAAATTTAATCTGATCCCTCAGCATTCGAATAGAACGTCCGGGGTGCCGAAAATTAGCAATCACCGGTGTGTTTGGTGGGCTCTACTCTTTCTTCTGCCACCCATCTTACCTTGGACATGTTATCATACAGAGCACTCATTTATTTATGCGGATGCCTAGGCATTTGTTCCATTGAATAACTTGAAAAAGGTTGAACTGGGGGAGACTAATAGTGCTGGAAAGGTGAAAAGATGAGAGGCCGAAAGCGGGCGAATCACTGAATATCGGCCATAACTGGTCCACGCTTTGGTCCATCAATTTTGGTGGGGTCCACGCACCTTCTGAGTGAGTCCTACGCTCAGGTCCATGTTCAACTACCTCACACTGCGTTCCAGCCTCCCGTGGACACACCTCTGTCCCCCCTCGTCCAGATGTGGCTATATCTGTCTACCCTTCATCAATGGGGTAGACAGAGGGTTGTGGACGCATGTCTGTCCCCCCTCGTCCAGCTGTGGCTATATGTGTCTATGTCCCATGGACAGGCTCTGGTTAGCTCGTTCTATGTCTGTCTATGTCTGTCCACGCCCATAGACCTATTCACTGAACTGTTTTGAATTTCTTTTAAAGAGGTTGGTCCATGTGAGTCTACCTCTGGCTACCTTGGTATACTCTCTGTCTAGGTCGGTCGACTCAGGTAGACAGACATAACTGGGGCAGTAGTACCACGTCCACGTGGTGTAGCCATATGTAGCCGCATGTAGCCAGGCTGCCTTGTCTAGGGCCCTGTCTATGCACCTAGCCAGACCCTCTGTCCACGGGAGGCCGGAACGCAGTGTCAGATAAGAGGTCTAGATCTAAGGTCTGCGGTCCACAGTGCATGGTCTACGGTACATGATCAGGCCCATGGGCCACATTCCCAGTAACTCACCATTTCACACTTTCAGTGCAGTGGGAACGAATATCTAAAATTGACCCAATTTATCACGCGGAGATGTCGAACAAAAAGTTTTTTCGCGGGACAACTTTGTTTTTGCGCGGAGGGCGTCAAAAGCCCTATTTTTGTATCGCGGAGTCCGAAAACACCGATATATTTCGCACGGGAATAAATGTGCATCCGGACCGCCATATAATTGCATGCTTGTGGGTATGTTTCATAATCACAGAGTAAAGAGCAACATAGACGTATTTGGCGGTCATAAATGCTGTCATAAGGAACTCAGAGGCTTGCGAGGTTGAGCGGCGTCACGACCCTGAGCCATGAAGAGAGAGAATCTGTGAACGTACATAGGATAAGAGAAGAAGAGAAGAGAAGAGTGCCTTGGGCGTTGATCATGAGTAGCGTCTAATACAGTACATGGTAAGTTACATTGTATTTAATTTTTTTGAAACGAAATAACTCAATGTCCCCCGGAAAACCAGCGCAGTGAAGATGCTGCTGTAAGATCTAAATCTGGAACTCAATGCGGTCCTTGCGGTCATAAACAGCGCTGGAATCGGACGCAATTCCCTGCGCCGCTGGATCACTGTGCGTACGTGTGTTGTGGACAACTGCCTCTGTCTGTTGGGGACGCACAGGCGCGTCCACAGATGGCCTCGCCCGGCTTGCGCTCTCGTTTTCAGCCTTACTCCCGTCGACCAAAGTTATTGTGCCTGACGACGGCGTGGTCCTGCGCGAGGCTTGTGACTGCAGGTGCGAGGTCGCGCCATGCGGTGTGCCACTGCGGCCTGCGATAGTGGGCTGACGGAGGGTGCTCACGGCACGTATGAAGGACTACGATGTATCTTTGGTCCTGAGAAATGTCGAAATGGGTGACAGTGCTCACCGGATCGGTCGCCGCGAGCACAGCGTACAGGAAGGGACGCGCGTTGATTATGCATATATCTATGACGCTCGGTCAGCGCGACAGGTCATCCGGTACATCTGAAAGTAGTCGGCACCGAGAACGCTCAACCGGAAATTCTGCCACACCGTGTAAGCATTGAAGACAGGGGAGTAGCAGTGTCGGGCATGGCGACATACCAATTCGGTATTTCCACGGTGCTGTGCGAGGCACAGATTCAGACTCGTACTGGAGAAGTTGAGCGCGCACGAGAGAAGCGGGTACAACGCTGCATCAGCCATTCGGTAAGTCTGCAAATAGATTACGCGGGACGAAGGCAGAGAGGCGTACTGATCCGCAGAATTATACCCCGAAATTGAAGCACCGGTGCGACGGTGTACGCGGCATACTGTGATTCGGAGGCGGTCATTTTGGCAGACAGGTCCGACCGCAGGCGCTTCACGGATATCTGGGTTCACCGCGGTTAAGAACACCCCAATCATTTGAAACTTGGTGCACAAACTCTATGATGTATCATGTACGACGCCAAAATAACGAAACATACGAGCTCCGAGAGCGCCATGAGCAGAATCCAAAACGACTGCGCGCCTACGAGCCAGCGGATCTGCAAGACAGGGTCCGGGTTGTTGAACCAACAGACACCGTTGTAGGGACCAAATTGACCTGCGACCAGTGGAATAATAGTGCAAACTCCGACGAGAAGCGAGGACCCGATCACGTAGTATTTTTCCATGATGAGACCGTTAACCCCGTGAATCAGAACCAGTCTAGCGGCCAACATTCCAGGTTTAATCGCGGTTGTAAATCAGGGAGGCTTACTGGAGATTCAGAGCCATGCAAAAGTACATGCAGGCAGAGAATAAGAGCGACGCCTGCGGGATTAGAATGAAACGGTGGTTTTCTCGGCGTCGTTGAACGTACATTACTAGCGAATGCAGCGAAATTACATCCAGCGGGAGATATGGGACCAGTGATGATGATTTCGGTTGGGATCAGGGTGACAGAAAGGATGAAACTTGGTCCGCCAGATGAGATAAAAAGGTGCATGCGACAGTCCTTTAGCACGCACTTGGATACCATCGCATAGACGAGTAGGCGGAAGCTCAGGCGGTGCAAGTGAGGTCGCGAGCGACGTTGCGAGGCGGTGTATGCAAAAGCTGTAAGGACCATAGAGGAGAGGACGATCCCTGGGATCAGGATCCATAGGATCAAATCTCTGTGGAGAGTTGAAGCGTGCGTCAGTGGCCCCAATCTGCCGCGCACAACATTCAGCGTACCTCAGATGGTTGTCGAATGAACTGGGGACGTGCTCTCTGGAGGTGGACATGGCAGCACGAGGGAAGAAAGAACGACGCGGGAAGCAAGATATGATAGAAACGTGGATCAAGGAACATAATTTGCTTCTGAGACCCTCGAGTTCACCGTGCGCCACAGTTATGTTGTCCGCTTCTCATGTCGTCGGCTGCTCTACATATACTAAGAGTAATGCCATTGAACCTTACGGCTCAACTAGTCGACAGTCACTAGTGCCAAACTGATGACACTGCCGAGCCTACTGAATCGGTAGAGATGGCGGAGGAGAAAGACGAAGGTTGCTGGCCGGGAGACGTTGTCGTTCCCCTTATCTGTAGCACATCGCGACAGAGTTGTCTCAGAGAATGCGGGAGCCGACATGGCGGGAGAGAGAAGAGGTTCCATGCCAACCGCCGATAAATGCATGCCATAAGTGATCATTCGCCTTCCAAATAAGATTGTAGTGGTTCAAATCTCCCATTTATGACTGACAGACCGGTACCTTGCGTCACACCCTACCGGTGAAGTTCTGTATTTTAGTGGTCTTTTATTACTTTGTCACCCATGCAGTTAGACTCGGAATCGGCGGACATGTCGCTTGCCTCTGATCTGAAGTACGTCAGATAAAAAACGACAGGTTTTTCTGGATCTCTCGTTCCTATATGTCCAACTTGATGGCATGATCTGTTTATCTACTACGCCCGTTTTCTTTTTTTCTTACCGTAATAGAAGACCTTCAAAAACATTTTGTAACCTCAGGAGATTCCGAGTCGGAACTAGTTCCATACCGTTCAATGGAATGTGTCAATGTGTCAATGGTGCTTGATTAATCGTTTGATGAGTGCCTTTTTTTCTTTTTGTACCATCAACTACTTAGGGGATCAACAAATGCTCCGAGTCGGTAGGTGGTGGTCCCTTCTCTTGTTTAGTCATAGCTTGCGCTAGTAATTTGGTCACATCGAGGACTCGGGAAGCGCCGGAATCAACTCCGAATGGTGATTGTCATGATCAAGAAATCAACACCTAAAAAGGCAATATTCCCGCCTGGAAAAAGGCAGGTGGAAAGGAGAACTGATCGATGCACTTTCAGATTGCCGGCGAGTTCATCATCCAGATTGACAGTCAATCAGACAGAATGTATAGATTTAATCATACCTTTCGGAGTAAAAGGAAAGAAAGACATCTATATAAGAAATGAGGACGGCATGTCCCCAATACACAAAACGGTTTATGTGTCCACACATTCGCATTGGCTCCTAAAGCTCCACATGCCGTCAACATGTCGTCAACTGCTCCACGGTCCGACGAAGAACCGCCGAGATCTATATAAGAAATGAGGACGGCATTCCCCAAAACGGTTTATGTGTCCACACATTGGCTCCTCAAGCTCCACATCCCGTCAACACGTTGTCAGCTATTCCACGGTCCGACGAAAAACCGCCGAGATGTTGACTTTTGCGCAACCGCTCCATTGTTGAGCTTCTATTTATAACCTGGTCAATGAACGCATCTTTCTACAAGGTCGATATGCGGCCTCTGCTTTCCAAAACTAAATCCCTCAATCACACTCCGACCTTATTGGAGGTACCCTTCACAGCAATATCCATACTTCAATCTGATACACAATTGACAGTTGGGTGTTCAACCACGATGCAGTAGTGTTTCGGCTATCTCTCGCAGTCCAAACAAGTCTTTGAAGGTGATGGCTATTATGCTCATTAGACGCTGAGATGAATGCATTCAAGGGTAAACTATCAACTGTCAAACCAAAAGCCCAGAGACAAGATGAGAATAGAGCTTATTAGCAACCGATGCAGACTCATTTTGTATCAATTCTGGTTGGCTGGAAGGTGTGGAGCAGCCAATCAGAGGACATAAAACTAGTACAAAATTCATTTTTCATCGGTTGCTAATAAGCTCTAATGTCTCGCCTCAAGAACAAGAAGTGTGTCATTGTGTATAGCACAGTGGTTGATTTTACGTCTCATAACACTTGGCCAGACTATCAAGGCCCATCGTCGTTTACAAGTTTACAATTTGGGATCTAACTACGTCTAGAAGACTTAGGATGTAAACATCCCCGATAGACCTACTATTTGAGACCCCTTAGTTGGCCACACTACTTAGTTGGCCACTTGAGAGCTGGAAGGCCAGGGCTTCATAATTATGACTTTGCCTAATGTACCAACAGAGTACGACCTCCAATGAATGTTCAGATCAAATTTCAGCCGAAAGTGATAGTTTGATCGAAAGCTACGGCATCGCGGATCGGGATCCGAGGCGTGGGGACATCAATTTCTTATCAATCGGACCACTCGTCTCATTTGCCATCGCGATTTCTCTACCATTCCTTCATCTATTCACGACTTTGGAGGCTCGTTCGAATCCCCACGCTCAGGCATTCTATCTGAAACGCCACTGGCCAGCAATTGGCTGGACTACCCTTATTAACACCCTCAGGAAAAGCACGACTTGCTTTGTAGGCCAGTCATGCAGGCACCGTCGCGGTCCACGACACCGCTATGCCATCGGTCTGGAACGGTAAACAGGACTTCCTACTACACTGTGACGACGTGCCGTAGATATACCTCTATACTCTATAATTGTATATTACTTTTCTACTTACTTACTGTACATGTCCGCACGCTTGTTTACCTTAGTTATATTCAGAAGTAGATTAGCTAATCTATCTTCTTTTGTCTTCACTCTATGATCGTCTAAGTCTACCTTCGGGAGCTCGAGCGATCCGTGAACCACCACGTAGATCCTCGCTCCGGCTGAGCACCCAGTACTGCTCACCTCCTCAGGTAACAGAGGCCCGGACACGGGTGACACGTCTCCTTTGCTAGGATTACAGGCTCGAGCGCCGAATGCGCGCGCTCGCCTCCAGGCTCGATTCTACTATCTGGAAAGGTTCTTGCGGAACCTTCCCTCAGGACTCCTCTCGCGAGAAGCTCCGCTCGCTGAAGCTGCACCGCTTCACAGTGGTGGACGCGCAGGGGTGCTTCATCAAGCGAGATGGAGTCCTGATGCCTCGCGTACGAATCCTCGCTCGGAATTTTGCGTTAGACGACTGTTGGAGCATGGGAGAACACGAGCCGGACTCGTTCTCTGCTCCATTACTTACGCTATCTGTCCTCTTTCCACTATTTCGTCCATCCAACTCAAACTCGAAGATATCGCACCCGTTGATCAACTTTGACTCAGCCGGCAACGATTTGAATTGGAGTATTTCATTTATCTCCAACGCCGTTGGGCGATCTTCGACGTTGAGCTGGATTCGCCGCGGAAAACCACCCCGAACCCTCTTATTTTCTTACCTTGGTTCTACATCCGTCGTCGTCTCGCTTCCTCCCCTCTCTCTCTTTGAGATACGAGGAGCAACCTGCCGCAAGCAGGAGACGGCGGGTCGTAACATTCCCTGACCGATCGATCGTCTCCACGCGGACCGATCATTGGTATTGCCGCATAACCAATTCCCCCTGGCTTAAAAGGAGCGCCAGGAGGAAGCCCTCTTCCTTCGTCTACACACACCATGCCGCCCAAGAAAGATAAGAACGAGAAGAACATCGAAGAATCCCTTCAAGGAAGTGGAGAAGCCGTCGGGGCTCCTCCTTCCTCTCTTGCCTCGCCCGCTCCCGGAGCAGGCGCTCCTAATTGCCCTCGTCGCAAGGCCGCTGCGGCTACACCTCTCGCGACTGGTACCGGCAAGAATAAGGCGGTCGATAAACCCGTCGCTGCCTCTGGCAGCGGAGGAAGTAATCCCGCCGCCAGCTCGAGGAAAAAGGCCGCGGTCGGTGCCGGCGCGAAACCCGACGCTAACGCCGCTGTTGGCCAAGCCAAACTCCCGCGAATACCGCTAAACCAGCGTCGGGAGTTATGGAAGACGACGGAGCAGCCGCCGAGAGCTTGTCGGACATACCTGACCTTCGGAGTGTATCCAACTCCTCTGAGTCCGGCGTCAGCGTGGCTCAATCAGGAGAACGGTGTTTTACTATGCCTGGGTTTTCCGCGATGCCCATCGATCGCGAGGGGTTTATGCAAGCCTACGACCGAGCAGCTACCTCGGCCACGCCTTCTCTCAATTCTTTACTCAATCCGTCTGCGCCGATTCCGGACGAGCCTGAAGCCTCTCCTACTCCGCACTCTACTCGCTCCTCGTCGACCGGGAATCCTCAAGGCAAAGGAGTGATTGAGACCGACAGCGTCTCTCACTTCTTTAAACCCCCTCCTTCTGAAGTACGAATCTTCACGTCGATTTGCGCTGGCATCGAGCTCTACGACGAGGACGTCGGCTCTTCCCTTCTCAAATATCATCCCGTCTTTGACCCCGCTTGTGATAACGACCCTCTCTTCGAGTACGGAGCGGTCGATGGTCTCCTTCCCGGGAAGACCGCGGAAGAAACGATCGCACTACGGGACGTCGTCATGCGGTGGGAACTCCCTCACATCAACCTGTACTGGGAACAGCTCGAAGACGGTATTGCTTCCTTCGCCGTGGAAAAGCCCAAATACGAAGACTTGCTTGTTTATCAAGCTTCGGATGGGGACGCCCCCGTATATTCCTTGGGGTCTTTCTTCCTTGAACGCTTCGCACAGCTCGTACTCGCTTCGAAGCAGATCCTCGACGGCCTCGGCGATTTCCTGGATCAATCTTCCAGGAAACGCTTCGAGATTGACCCCAATTGGCAAATGCTGCGGCTCATGGAGCTCCATCCGAGCCGAAATGGAATACTCATGGCGTTCGCGTCGCTCCAGTATCGTCTCACCATGTCATCCAAGCATATTCGGAAACACCTCCATTCAATCAAGGTGGTATACGGCCAGGAGGGACTCGACCTTGCGTCTTCCGCGGACTCTACCCGCAGCTCCATTCGCTCGAACTTTGGAAGGGACGAACCGACAGTAGAGCTTGCCAAGCTCCTTTCGCGTCCCGATTATCAGCGGATCGCCGATACCATCAACGTTCAAGCTCGCGCGCGCATTGTCGGGGAAGCGCAGTTGGAGCCTCGCTCCGACTTTTATAAGGTCAAACCTAACAAACTTCCCCTTCCTGTTTCGCCGGAACTTCCTCAGCCTGTACCAATGATGGGAGCCGTTAAACCGAAGGGTGATGTCGGAACTGCCTTCAAACCTGCGCTCAGATTTGCAGCCGTACCACCTTCGCTCTCCAATGCCCCTCAAGGATCCATCAGCTTCATGCCGGGCATCGGTCGCGTTCCCGCCGCTTGGGAATTACAAGGCACTGCGTCTCGGATTCCTCGTCCCGTAAGATTTCAGCCGGGAACGAGCATCTCCGAATACCGAGCTGTTCAAGCTGCTTCCCGACCTGTCGATTACAGCGCAGCTGCAACCGCCGCCGTCAATGCTATTAATGCCTCCGGTCCCCCCAACAACCAGTGGACCTCCTACTCGTTCAAAGCCGTTCCAGGCCAGAATGGAGGTCCTGGATCGGGGGGCAACGGTCATCCAGGTGCACCTGGGGCGCCTGTAGGGCTCCCAGGAGGTGGAAACGGCGGAGGAGGCGGCAACAACGGAGGAGGCGGCGGCAACGGCGGAGGCGGCGGCAACAGAGGAAGCGGTGGTGGCGGTGGAGGTGGAGGCTCACCCGGCGATGGTGGAATGCCTCCCTCCGGCCCCAGCGGTCCTGGAGGAAACGGCGGAGGAGCTGGAGGAGGAGGTGGGGAGAGCCTCCCTCCAGCGGATCTGATCCTCGGAACGCTTGGACCCCGCACGACTGGCAGCTGAATCGCAAGCTCAACCTGCAAATGGTTCCCGAGTGGGATGGTCACGGGCGTACAGTCATCGAGTACCTTTGCAGCATCGCGGAACTCGTTCGCCTCTCACCTCAAATGCTTGTCGATCTCGGCGCCATGGCACCCCTCAAATTCAAGGATCGAGCGGCGAAGTGGTGGCAAACTCAGTCCATTGAATTCCGTAACTCCGTCAGCCAAAATTCGGAGCTTCTCTACAAGTCTATCCAAGTGCATTTCCTTAACGAGAATTGGGTTCAGAAGCGAACCGCGGAATGGGAGGAGATGCGTTTTCGGCAGAAAGGACACGAAGGGGAATGGCCCCTCGACTTTATCCAGAGACGAATCCTCTACCATATGTTCCTTTACCCAGAGGAACTCGATGGCTCTGCCGTCATCGCCCATATCCTACGGAATGCTCCAGACATCTGGCTCGGAACGATTAATTCGACGCTTTACACGGACATATTCTCCCTCAAGGCCGCAGTGGTCCTCTATCGTCCTACTCTTATGGGCAACTGGAACACCGCGATCAAGCTTGGAACTCTTAATCAATATTACCCCCGCCGGCGCGTGCACCCGGCGGAAGTAGAGGACTACGCTTCCGAGGAGGAAGAAGAGGAGGCCGTTCCGGAAGTCAAGGTCGTCCACGCAGCCTCGGGCTTTAATCGCCCTCGAGTAAACCGCGGGGGACCGTCCAGAACTGCGGGATCATCCAGAGCGCCGGGACCGTCTAAGCAGGCCGATTGGCCCGAAGGCAAAACCATTAAGGGCTACGCCTTCGTGAAGCGCGATGATGTGCATAGCGATCGCCCGCCTCCGGGTAATTGCTATATATGCACCAGCCCCAATCATTACGCTAGGAACTGCCCTCATTATGGTACCTGGATTTCGATGCGCGACGCGAACCTTTTGGATACCGAAGTAGACAGTATTCAGGAAGCTCAGGATCTTAAAGACTGGCTTGTAATGATGGTAGAAGTTAATGGAACCGAGTCTGCTTATGGTCGTGAGCTCGCTAAGTTGCTGTCACAAGTTCCGATATCGAAAGATATCTTCGTGGTTGATGCTCGAACGACTGGCGCCCTCGCCGCTCACTTACCTCCGTCCTGTCATCGTAACGGTCGACGTTGAGAAGAAGCTGAACGCGTAACCGCCTCTCGACGCAAGCAATCTAAAGGGAAATCAGCGGAGACCTCTGAATCTGAAGTGCAAATTCCGCGTCGCGCGCACCGATATAAGGATCGTGTAGCGCGGGAATTGAATTCACGACGTCCCTCATCGAAGCTCAAAGCCAAACCATTGACTTCACCCCCGTTGGACCCGACGCCCGTTCCAAACCCTGAACCTAACGCAAATGCCAGTAATGAGGACGCTCCTGGAAGTGTGGAGCCTCCAATAGTGAAAGCACATCGCGCTCGTTCGATGCCCGCGGGTTTAGGATCGTTAGGGATCCGAGCGCTGCATCTCAAGGTGCACGTCGGTCATCCCAAGGTGCCACCCATAAAAGGACGACTTGATTCCGGTGCGGACCTCACTCTCATGTCGGAGGAATACTTCAACTCCATACCTGGACTACCCAAACCCAAAGAGGGACTACGGATGCGACTCTATGCGTTGACTGGTGAAGCTAAAGTTCTTGGTTACACCAGGTTCTCTATGTACGCCCTCTCCGCGAGCGGCGAGCTTGTGAGCTTTGAAGTCGAAGCCTACGTGGTGAGGAACATGCGAGTTCCCTTATTGCTTGGCGAAGATTTCCAGATTTCTTACGAGCTTGGCATTACTCGGTACTCCAATGGGCATTGCGACGTACGGGTTGGCAGGTCGGACTACGTTCTCCCTGGGTCTTCGGCGCAACGGGTGGATTTGGGATTCGACCTTCGGAAGGTCCACGCTGTCAAGGCACACAGCTTCTTACGTAGAACCGCTGCTCGCCGCGAGAGGGCTCGAGCTCAGCGGACCGGCGACAAGAAAACCCTTCCGCAAGTTCTTGCCGCGGAAGACGTACTTCTGGCAGCGGGATCCGTCCATAATGTCAAGTTAGTCGGACCCTTCGCGGGAAGGACGGACTGGTTGGTCGAAAGGTTGATAATTTCCACGGACGATGCGTCGGTGGTCGCCGCGCCCATGACTTGGGTGAATTCAGACTCTCCCTGTATTCCAATCGCCAACCCGAGTACTCGACCCTGGTACGTGAGAAAAGGGGAAGTGGTTGGACACCTGCTGGATCCAGAGACGTATGCGGATGTACCCAAGGACGACGACGATAAACAGCGGTACGCCGCCTCTGCCGAGGCTATCCGCACCACCATCGGCACACTTCGCGAGCAAGATCTCGCGTTGGCCGCCTTCGAAGAGAAGGTGCCGCACGCTGACGATCAGCTGGAAGGCAATGAGAGTTGGGGACCTAAAACTACGGCAGTCCCGGAGGATCCTCTACCCGACGTGGATGTTTCCACCCTCGTCAATTGGGGGCCGGATATACCTGTCGAATATAAACCGAGACTCGAAGAGGTGTTGAGGAAGAATGCCTCTGCCTTCGGGGTTGGGGGACGACTAGGCCACGTCGATACTAAAGTGCCAATTACCCTGAAACCAGACACACAGCCTATCTCGATGCCGATGTACGGAGCTTCGCCCGCCAAGCGGGAAGTCATTGACAAGCAAATGGATGCTTGGTTTGAAGCGGAAGTAATAGAAGCTTCGACCAGCCCGTGGGGCTTTCCCTGTATCGTCGTTTATCGAAACGGGAAGCCCCGGCTTTGCATAGACTATCGAAAACTAAACAGAGGACAATCCCCGATGAATTCCCCATTCCTCGGCAGTCGGAAATACTGCAAGCCTTAAGTGGCGCGCAGGTTCTTTCGTCATTTGACGCCCTCACTGGGTTTACTCAGCTCGAGATGGCTGATGACGCCAAGGAAAAGACGGCTTTTTGTTCTCACCGCAGGCTTTGGCAATTCCGGCGCATGCCTTTTGGGCTGCGCAATGGTCCTTCCGTCTTTCAACGCGTAATGCAAGGCGTGCTCGCACCGTATCTTTGGCTGTTCACGCTGGTCTACATCGATGATATCATGGTTTTCTCTAAAAGCTGGGATGAACACTTGGTCCACTTGGATAAGGTTTTAGGTGCTATTGCAAAAGCAGGAATCACTCTTTCACCCCCGAAATGTTTCGTCGGCTATTCCTCCATTCTACTGCTCAGTCAAAAGGTCTCGCGATTAGGTTTATCCACACATAAGGAGAAGGTGGCCGCTATCCAGGAATTGGCTCGGCCTACGCACGTCTCCGATCTTCAAAAGTTTTTGGGCATGTGTGTTTATTTCGCGGCGTACATCCCGTTCTACGCATTCATCGCGACCCCTCTATTCGTGCTCCTGAAAAAAGGCGTTAAGTTTGAGTGGAAAGCTGAGCAAGAGATCGCCTTCCAACAAGCTAAGGACGCTCTGGCTGGCGCTCCCGTTCTAGGACACCCCATTCAAGGCGTCCCTTACTGTCTCTACACAGATGCATCGGATTTCGCGCTCGGCGCGAGTTTGCAGCAGATACAACCAGTCCTCATTAAGGATCTGCGTGGAACTGCTGTGTACGACTGCCTTCGCGGAGCTTGGGACGCCAATCTTCCTATTCCCCGTCTTTTTGTGAATCTCACTAAAGACGTGGTCGAGCTGGAATCAAAGGACGAATGGGCTGTCGAATTCGAAGACACCACGGTCCACGTGGAGCGCGTTATTGCGTATTGAAGTCGCACTCTCAAACCGGCGGAACGGAACTACAGCGCGACCGAGCGTGAAGCCTTAGCAGCCAAGGACGCTCTCGTGAAATTTCAGCCATTCATTGAGGGTGAAGAAGTTATTCTGGTTACGGACCATGCTGCGTTACAGTGGGCGCGTGTCTACGAGAACGCTAACCGGCGACTAGCGGCGTGGGGGGCGGTGTATGCAGCCTATCCAGGCCTTCGCATCGTGCATCATGCGGGTCAGATTCATTCCAATGTCGACCATCTATCGCGACTTCCTCGAGTTCCGCCGCACGATTCACCGTTGCAGGACGAACTCCCCTCCATCATCCCGGATGAAGCCAAGCAAGCCGTTGCTCAATCAGCAGAGGATCGGGACACGTTTACCCCCGCGAAAAAGGCTGCTTTTGTGGCGCTTTGGTGGGACGACGTTATTGCTAAGTACGAAGCGTACCCGATTCTCACCAGGTGCCAAGCAAAAATTCAAGAAGAACAGCAACGGAGAAGATGGCGGTCAAGACGGTGTCCCCGACGAGGACTCCTTCGTCAAGGACGGTGTCCCTGAGGACTCTCTTGATCCGCTACCCTTCCCAGCAAATGACCATTGGACTTACCCACCTGGAGTTAATCCTCCTCGACCCCAAGTGGAAGCCGACTTTGAGAATCGCTGCATCTTTTGCTCTCAATAGAGCCTGAGCTTCTGCAAAAGTTCGTGAGGGTTATAAATCGGATGCATACTTCCGCAATTATTATGTGGAAGAGATGCCCAGCCCGACACTGTCCTCACTCCGTCTGTTTCCAGAAAGGGTCAAACGGATTGCTTTACTTCTTGGATGCCAGCTGGAACTCGCGGCTATGTGTACCGCGCTCTATGGTGCCTTATGTGCTCAGCTTAACTCACGATTCAGCATCTGAAGCGCGCACGCTGGTCCTCGGAGGTTCCTCGCGCGAGTCAAAGAGTTGTTCTACTGGCCTCTGCTCACTCGGGATACGGAAGGCTTCACCAATTCCTGCGACGTCTGCCAGAAAATTAAGGAAGACAGGCGTCAGAGCATGGGAGGTTTGAGGCCTGCTCATATTCCACTCCGACCTTTCGCTACGGTCTCCATGGATCTGATTACCGGACTTCCCCGTCTGGTCCTGAGAAATACACCGCTATCCTCGTCGTGGTCGACAAGTTGACCAAATACGCGATCATAATCCCACCTACAACCAACTCTCTCAAGAAGGGTTCGCCAAGCTGTTCGTGGAGCGTGTGGTCAATGTCTACGGGCTTCCCGAACACATTATTTGTGACAGGGACACCCGATGGGCGACTGCTTTCTGGCGTTCTGTGGTATCTTTTTACGGCGGTGCACTCGCTCTGTCATCGTCGCACCACCCTCAGACTGACGGACAAACCGAAGTCTTGAACGCTACGATTGAGCAGATGCTGCGCGCATACGTAGCCAAGGATCGCACTACCTGGGCTCGATGGCTCAGTGAAGTTACCCATGCGTACAATTCAGCCGTTCATAGCTCTACAGGCTACACCCCCGATTTTCTACTCCTTGGATATCAACCTCGAGTGGCAACTTCCCTTTTCGTTCCACAAACCGACCCGTCTCAACAACCTTTCCTCCCGAGTCAAAAGGCGGAAGACTACATCGCAGTCATGGAGTTTCACCGACAAGCGGCTCGAGACGCTCTAGCTCTCGCCCAAGAACGACAAGCTCGTGCCTATAACAAGCACCGTCGACCCGGCGAAGAACTCGCGCCTGGGGACTACGCGACAATTAATCCTCATACCATGAAGCTCGTTGATGCTACCGGGCTTGGTATCAAGCTTATCCAGAGGACTATTGGGCCCTTCGAAGTCATGGAGAAGATCAACCCTCTCGTCTACCGCCTACGCCTCCCTAACAACTATCCTATGCACCCCATCGTTAACCTCGAGCATCTTAAAAAGTACCACCAGTCCTCGCCTGAATTCGGCACTCGCGTCGAGCTTCCTCCCACTCGCGACCTTCTTAATGCAGCGGAAGAGTATGAAGTCGAAGCCATTCTTGGCCACCGCCTCGCTAAGCGCAAGAATGGTAATCGACGTGAATACCTTGTCCGGTGGAAGGGCTACGACCCCTCAGAAGATTCTTGGGTTTCCGAGTGGGAGCTCCGCAATGCCCCAGAACTAAAAAGGGAATACTTGGTTATGCATTGTCTACCAGCGGCCTAATTATTTCTATTGTGAAGCCTTACTTTCTAGGAATCGGAAGGCGGGACCTTCCCATTGCAGGAATTTGTTCATGTTTGTTTCACACGGGATCGCCTCCTGCTGATCCCCTAATACTCCTTTCTTTCTGCCACCAACATCTACGTGCAGTGAGGCCCGAACGCGAGGCCCTGCTCGGTCCCTAGGACTCTAGAGTGAACCCCGTGTGCGTCCTCGAGTCCTGGGCCTTACTTAGGTCCCACCGCGCACTACGCCCTCGAAGCCGAACGCGAGCCTCGGGCACCAAAAAGTCCTCTCTACCCTGTCGTGACGACCGAACGCGAGTCTCCGATAGCGGCTAAACCTTCGCCATCCACCCCTCTTCAACCGCCCATTCTCTGTGAGGTCCGAACGCGAGACTCCGGAGGGTGCCACCATCTCTGGCCTCGTAAATCCAGTTGCTCGACGCTATGAGTTACACCAACGATACCAGAGTCTACTCGACGACCCGTTTGTGCAGTTTCCACGGCTACAAGGATCCGCCCCTCATCGATGACGGCTTCGTTTGGAAGTTACCGGGAGGAGGGCGGTATTTTGGTCGCGAAGTACAGTTGGGCGGAAAGCGATACGAAGTATGGAGCCCGAACTCGCTCCAAACTCTATACTACCCCGGCGTCCGTCCCCGAGCTTCCAAGCTTTTCATTGGGAGCGCCAGAGCCCAACGCCGCGCGGATGGTCAATTAGGGAAGTTCGACCCTACCCTGTCTCCCCAGTATTTCGACATTCGGCGACCATGGCTAGCCTTCCTCCCTTCTCCCCGAGTCGAGATAGACGAGGACGATGCAGCGTACACCCTCGTCTGCGACGTCTGGGAGTCGGAACCCGATTCAGGATTCCGCGGGCGCATAGATCCCTTCTTTGTTCAACGTCTTGTTGAGGCCAACTCCAAGGCGGATCAAGCGATGGAGAGTCGCTCCAGAGTGCGGCACTCTCGACCCTTGCTTTGGAGCGACCGTCCCCAGGAACCTTGGAGCAGCTCTGTCGAAGCCTTGAAGAGCGTTCGAAGCTTCGAGGACGCCGTTGATTTAGTACGAGAAGCACAACGAGGGATACTCGAAAAGAGGGCGTGGGTGAAGATGGCCGTGGCCTGGATACTAGAGGGAGGTTCGCTGGAGGCGTTGAAGAAGGGCGCGACTGTGCACGCCAACGACGACTTTATGGGATCGTGGGTTCACGAGATCACGGAGTTGGACCTCTACTTCCTCCTCACCAAGGCCGCCGTTCCCTGCTTCCTCATCCACGAATTCACTGATGGGGAACCGCCGAGTGAGCTCGTGGCCCCCGACTTCGTTAAATGGACAGCGGTAGCCCCTCAGCTCGATCCCGAATGTTGCCCGTACAACCGGCTCGCGACCTCCTCGGCCAACGGACAATTCACGGCCTCAGAGGAAATGCTGGTAACAGTGGGCATTCCTAACCGAACGCACGACGACCGGATTCGCTCTAGCGGGCGTTGGCAATTCGGGCTGGATGCCCCCGACAAGCTGCCGGCCTGTCGCTTCCTGTTCGACGCTGCGAGCCCTAGAGCTGAGTCCGTCGTCAGCGTCGGTGAAGCCAGTCCGCTCTCCCTAGGGCCGGAAGATGAGGAGGTCAGAGACGGGCTTGGCGACGAGCCTATGCCCCCGAGCGAAGAGACGACGGTGAAGGAGGGAGTTCGGCCTCAAGTGTTCGCATCAACGCTCACCTACCCCTCCCTGGAGTCGACGGTCTTGACGCCGTTCCTCAAGTTTCCCGGTCTGAATGACGTCTTTACGCCCAACGACTTCAGGGCATGGCTGGACGGAGTGAACCGAAAGGTTCCTGGTTGCGGCTGGCGTCGCATTCATCGCGTGTCTCGCAAGCCGCGGGTGGATTATTACGCCGAGTTCGAGTCCGCGGAGGCGGCGCTGAAAGTGCGGGGGATCATTGACCCCAGAGAGGGAGAGATCTGCGAAGGGTATTTCGTGAGCGAGGCCGAATTCAAGAAGATCGCGGCGCTCTCCCCAGCCGTGCTTCAGCAAACCGAGAATTCAGCCGAGACCGCCCCCGCGCCGGTACCATACGCTGGGGGGCGGTATGTTCGCGAGGAGCCTCCCTTATCCTCATCTCTCCCATCCATGTCCTCCGCGACGGCCCTCGCCAGAACAGCTCCCTCCCAACTCGCAGGCGCAACGGGTCGATTACCGCGGAACACCGACTTTCCTCTTGGCCCCGCACGAGGAGCAGCGCTCTCGCCCCGTGAAGGATTCCTCGGACCATGATTGCGTCGGTCGCGTTCCCCGCCGGCTACCGGTCTTAAGTTCCTTGCGCAAAGAGCGCGTCGCTCGCGCTCCCCGCCCACTGCTGGTCCCAGCATCCTGCGCCCTCGTCGCTCGCGTTCGCCGCCGCCCTCGTCGCAGTGGCAATACCGGAACCCGTATCTGGATTCTCTTCAACGACGGGAGCAACGGCCACGGTCCCCTACCCATTCGCCGTGGACAACTCGCGCGGACTCGCCACCTCGCAGGCCTTTGGGGATGACGAGTTACTCGCCCCCCCTCGCTCAGCGCCTACGAGGTCTG
The DNA here is from genome assembly GCA_029378395.1 of Mycena leptocephala. Lineage (NCBI taxonomy): Eukaryota > Fungi > Basidiomycota > Agaricomycetes > Agaricales > Mycenaceae > Mycena > Mycena leptocephala. The sequence continues at coordinate 50,895 of JARJLF010000558.1, read as the reverse complement.
CAGATAGGTTCCGTCCGACGTTCGCTCGGTCTCGGTCGCCTCGCCGATCGCGCTCGCGCTCCCGCCACCGATGGGACTACGACAGGCGACGCTCCCGCTCTCCGAAGAGTAGAAGGGACCGTTCTTGTTCTTCCTCGCGACGAAGGTCCCGCTCGAGAGAACAGGGACGCGGCAAATACTCACGCCGGCGCTCGACCTCCTCCTCAAGCTCTTACTCCCGCTCTCGTTCCCGGTCCTTCTCACCCAAGCGAGAGAAGTCGACGAGTCGCCGTAGAACGCGCACCAGGGGGAAGAAGAGACGGGGAGCGGAATCGAGCTCAATCGCACAGACGCCGACGGCTGCGACAGTTGCGGGGCCCGCGCAGAGTCTCCTGGATCGTCTAGGAAGCGCGGAGGAAGGAGAAGTTGAGGAGGAAGAAGCACCCTCTTTGCTAGGGCGAGTAGGGCTGGATCTTCAAGCCCGACTCGGAGACGCGCTAACTCCAGTCACGCGGACCCACCGGCGGCTTCGTAAACGACCCGCGAAGAGAAGCAAGACGTATGGACATGGGGGGGCTCTGTGACGACGTGCCGTAGATATACCTCTATACTCTATAATTGTATATTACTTTTCTACTTACTTACTGTACATGTCCGCACGCTTGTTTACCTTAGTTATATTCAGAAGTAGATTAGCTAATCTATCTTCTTTTGTCTTCACTCTATGATCGTCTAAGTCTACCTTCGGGAGCTCGAGCGATCCGTGAACCACCACGTAGATCCTCGCTCTGGCTGAGCACCCAGTACTGCTCACCTCCTCAGGTAACAGAGGCCCGGACACGGGTGACACGTCTCCTTTGCTAGGATTACAGGCTCGAGCGCCGAATGCGCGCGCTCGCCTCCAGGCTCGATTCTACTATCTGGAAAGGTTCTTGCGGAACCTTCCCTCAGGACTCCTCTCGCGAGAAGCTCCGCTCGCTGAAGCCGCACCGCTTCACATACACAATCCTTCATTATGACATGCATTCTGAGGTTTCATCCATTAACCTCCGATTGCTGTCGAGGCCATTATCCAAAACCACCCAATTTCGGTCGGGCTGATAGTCGGATTTTTTGGGGGAGCTGTCAGCATCTAGGAACAGAGCTGGGCATCCAGGTACGTCTACATACTTCTCATTAAGTAGTTTTTATCTTAATTTGGCGTATTGCGGCCTTTTTCCGACCTACATGGCACTCATTCGTCCCGCGGTCCCAGTTTCGAGGGTCCCCCCTCGGTCAGTAGCACATATTCTGACCATTTATATACCTCATATGTACACCACAACAATTCTAAATAGTGAATATGATCTGTATCCATGATTCCAGGTCCAGTCCAACCCCATTTGAGACCTCAACGTGCTAGTTGGCGGGGTGGCCAACTGGCCTGTTGTTTGGCCATGTTGGACTGACGGTCAAAATAAATTCATTACAGACTCAAATCGTCGAGTATCTTGGTGCCGCGGGACTCAAACTCTTCGGAGGATGCATGCATTCATCCCGATAAAGTATGACTGGTACAGCCTCCGGCAGAAGACCAGGACTGGGGCATAAATGCGTAAGTGGCCAACTAACCGGTCCCAAATAGTAAGTGAGAAATAACGAAGGTATCTACTGCAACGTTACGGACACGTTAAAAACCCCGGAATGGAAACCCATTGGGACAAAACATTCTCGGGGAAAAGGAGTGGAGGGCATGTAGCATAATTGAGTGGGGATCCCGAATTATTTCGGGAGATTTGGGTCCCTGAGATTCTACGGGACAGCGGGCGCGGAGACAACGAGAGCTTGTTACCGAGATCACCACACTCAATGTGCCTGGAGGGGTGGATTGAGGAGGCATTCGCTCTCGCGGTCAAAGGCTACGTAGGAAACTGGAAGCTGCAAAGAGGTGTCTTGAAGATGATCCCGACTGCAGTATGCACTTCATATCTCATTTTCTTCTTCTCACCCATTGCCTTAGATTCAACCAACGCTCTATCAAAAGCGATCGATAGATATGATTCTGGCAACCCATTTCGTCGTCGACGGGATTTGCCCAGTTATCAAGAACAAATGCTTGGAAGAGATGAATATCTCAGAATGCAGGCTATATTACATTATAGTAGCCTACTTACTATGAACCCCCAGTCATTCAAACTTCCTCTTTCCCAAAATGAGACTGACTTGCACCGAAATAAGGCTTTTTAAAAGGTCCACGACGAGAAGTTCGGCATACAGAAGGAATTTGCATACATATGAGTGTGCACTGAGATACGAAAACATGCCCGAGATGCCCGATGCATGGAGAAATTAACCACGGCTGCTGGAGATTCATGGGGAGGAGTCTAAGGGAATCAAGCATCCATGGAACAAATTGGCCCGCATGTTGGGTCGTTAGAAGTTCCCGCTGGGTTAAGATCATCGTGGAATATGAGATGACGGAAAGGAACTAGATTATATGAGCTGGACAAAGCGAGGAAAGGCGGCAGCATTGATATTGGGACTTACAATAAGGACTGAACAAGGTAGTAGAGGTCACAGAAAGACTGGAGTGATTTCCAATCTCCGTGACTTTACTTGTGAGCATGTCCGACTGTATGAATTTTGCGAGGACTGATAATTCGGACACCCCTGAGAGGTAATTGATAATCTACTGTCCGTTCATTACCGTCGGTCTTCGAGATACCTGGTTCATTCAGCTGCATCCGTTTTACCGAGCAGCCTGCGCATCCAGACGGCGAACTTGAGTTGGATCAGTGTGTGATAACTCAGTGTTTGCATATGCAGCTTCATACTTCTCACAGGGGCTATATAACGCAGGAGATTCAAGACACAGACAGACATAAATGGGCTTCCCAAAGACATTCGACGCATATATTCCTAGCAACGGTCCAAATTTCCTGTCTATATCCAACATCAATCCGAACTACGTTCCGCTCGAAACTCTCAGCACCATCACATTCAGCAATCCCGCGTCCACCGCGTCTTTCGTGTACGCTAGAAAGCTAACGCCTCCGACTGTGTTACCTGCGCCACTCGGATTAGCGAGCGTGGGGTCGTATCCCGGGATGCTTAATGATTTCCATTTGGACTCCGGGAGACTGAACATAAATTTTGACTGAGCGTTGAGATTGCTGGGTAGATATAATGGAAACTCGAGTGATATAAGACCGCGTAAACCGTTGGAACCTGGGGATCGTCATGATCAAAATTCCAACTAAATTGCTGGGTGTTTTTTATCGAACAACTGTTGATGCCATTATCAACCCGCCAATCCTTGAGCCGCGAGTGAACAAAAAGAGTATGAATTAGCGTGTTGGCAAGCTGCAGCCGTGACCGGGCCGTCGGCGCCGATGGCTAAGTAACAGCTAAATAGGACCAAACAAATCGATTTTCTTTCTTCTTCCTACTCCTTTCTCTCCGTCGTGCTCCGTCCGTTCGGGTCGAGAATGCACCAATGCCTTCAAACTCCAGAGCTTCTCCGGACGATCTTCCAGCATGTGGCCGAGCTTAGTCCCGACGGCGGACAAGGGCTCGCGCGGCTCGCCATTACCTGTCTGCACTTCAAAGATCCTGCTCTCGATCAGCTCTGGAGAAGGCAGGCGTCCATAATACCCTCCTCCGTTGCCTACCCTCTCATCTCTGGCACTTAACTGTGTCGTGTTTGGGGTCCAGCAATTTCGTCCGTATCCGTGCTTCAGTGTGACAGAGGTGGCTCGCTGACCACGTTTTTGCGCAGCACCTGAACGCATATAATATTATCCCAGTGACTGGGAGAGGGTCTTACTATACTCTCCACGAATCCGCGAATTTTGCGGTACCGAGCATAGCATGCCCATAGAGTCACTCAAATTGTTGAGTGGGTCACCGGTGATATTCTCTAATCTTGAAGCTCTGCATTGGGGCGTTCGGGACCCTCCCTGTGGCCATATATTCGACTCTTTCTTGGTCCAAAATCACGACCCTCCATCTCACGCCCAGTCGCCCGCCAGTACACTCGTCGTTGCTGACATATGTGGCATCGAACTGTCCTTCGCTCGTTCACATCGACATTCGCACGGACCGGAGGATAATTCTCCCCAGCCCATTGAAGCACTGTCTTCTTTCATTCTTGAACTGCGCGGAATCAAAACCATAGCAGTTCCCGCGTTGGACGAAGCGCGTACCGACATTTGAGCGTTCTTCCGTGTCTGGAAAGGCTGACCCTCTTTCTTCGTGACCACCCGTACCCGACGAACCCGGTTGATGTTCAGTTCCCTTCCCTTCTCTTGATACGCTCTCTATCACCACTTCAGACATCAAGTTTGCCACGCGATTTCTGAATGGATGTTCCGGTACCCCACTTGGAGACCTCCACGTCTCGAGCACGATTGCAGTCGCCAGTGAATGGCAGGATTTCCTGCAAGCCCTATCTTCGCACTTCTCGCACCTTCATCTTGCATCGCTATCTGTGCGTGCGGAAAGTTCGATTCCTGCAAACGGACGCACCGAGATATATGCCGTAACCCCATCTCACCCCTCCGGAAGGTCATATTTGGAGCGCCGTGCGGGTTCAACTTGGACGATAACTTCATTGCCGCACTATCGACCGCATTACCCCTCATCGAAGTGTTATGTTTCATTCGGCGACCCGAAGACGGCTTGGACACCACAATTTCCGGCGTCACGGTCGGAGCGCTGTTTTCCTTGGCTCAAAGCTGCCAGCAGCTGTACCATCTCGAGTTATCCATCGACGCGACGCATCCCCCTGCATCACCTTATCCCCCACCACATCAGCCTCGTGTCACTCAAACAGCGCTCACCTTCTTCAACGTGATTTACTCTCCCATACAATCCACTTTCGATGTCGCGAGTTTTCTCTCGTGCATATTCCCGTCCCTCAGCGGCATACAGACGTCGTCTAAGAGTGGGCAGTATTACGATAAGTATGATCTCCTGCGTCTCAAGCCCGCGACCGAACCTGTTCGCATGGCGCGGAAGTGGCGAGAAGTAGAGGTTATGGTACCGATGTTCGCCAAGGTGCGGTCATATGAGCAGGAATACGCGGCCAGTTCGTTCAATTGACATTTCTCCAATCGCCTCATTGCCACCGTCTCTTTACCTGCCTCTCACATATTCTTGATACTGCAAAGCCGTACGCCCTCCCAGCAAATTCCTGTAATACAATTTCTTGATACTCCTCTCGATTTTTCCCAAACTGCTATGCGCCCCACCTTCTTGAAGACATTGATATCTTGGTCGATCCGAGAGAGCTATGCACGAACTGGTTTAAACAATGAATCTCGGTTGAAATTTTGGCAATGCCCAACTTCCACTGAATATAGAGTGGTTTTGCCTTTGCCGCGCGCAAGAATTGGAGGTTGGCTATTCATTGTTTCATTCCATCTACTCAGCGAGACAGTATCCTACTTTGCAGTCGCTCAACGCTTGAGTCAAAAATCAAGCCCCATGTGTGAGTCTGGAAGACGGTTGTGAACGTTGTTTTGACATGTTTCCCAGGCTCAATATTAATTTGAAGAAAGGCCGAAGGGAAAATTTACTGCCTGCGTATCGAATCGAATTTCTCCCTTCATAGATCCTGAGTATTGTTGGAGTCCATTTTCTTTCTTTCGGCAATGTAGGAGTTTGTCTAAAGAACCAAAGTACAAAAAATGTGATTGGTTGAAGTTTATAAACACATCCGAGTCGCCACAAAGACACGTCTTCTGCTCCCACTTCCACCACACACTCAGAGAGCTTTCACAAAAAGTTCTGGGTGTGACCTTCACATCAGGAATCATGGTCCAGCCCTCCCCATGTCTCGCCCAGGAGCTATGGAACTACATCATGCTCTTCCTTCACGGTCGCACAGCGCACCTGAAATCCTGTTGCGGCGTCTCTCACATCCTCTACGTCGCAGCTCAATCATAGCTGTTCCGCACCATCGCAATCCACCCATCTTGGAATCCAACCTGGCGCGACAACCGCCTCGTCTTCATCAACTTGGGTGCGCGCCCTCTTGATCACACCTCCTCTCACATATTCGACGCCTCGAGGTAGTCTCTTATAAAGACGCTACAGAAAAATTTGAGCTCGTACCTCGCTTTGTTGTATTTGCAAGTGCTCGCGGAGATCCTCGAAATGGGGTTGGCGTCTGTAGGTGAGCTCCAACTGCGGCCCAAGATCGAGTATGACATCAATCCACACGCGGTTGAGTTGGCACAGAGACTTCTGTGTCACTCGACGATTGAACGCGTAGAGCTGCACTCCTTGCGCCAGACCGCAGAGAGTTTCTCTCGTTTGTTCGCCGGTTTTATGCCACACCTGCGAGAAATCGACCTTTTTTGTGCTTGTTCGAGCCAGTGAAGAACGCTCCGATGATATTATCAGCGACTGCCTAGTGGGCCGGTCTAGCTAGTGGGCCATTTGCATGATAGAGGAGGGTACCCTGTATAATGTTCAAATTTGGGACCTGTGGCATGGTACGCGACCTATGAGGACTCTGTACGCTAAATTTGGAGGCAAATTACGGCGCCGATCAAAAGCAAAAGCAGTGCATAGTTTTGATAGCGATGGCGGACGTGTGAACATCATTTCTTATCTCCGAAGACTGCTTGACGCTTTCACCTTCCCATTTCTCTACCAATTCTGCACCGACTCAGATGGTCTGGGGCTCGTTCTCATCGTCTGATCCTGGAGAATGACATAGGCCCATCGTATGCATTGACACCGCTCCGGTTCACCCCCTGGAACCTCGTCGAACACCTCTATCTCATCTCCAGTGGTCCACTGCAGCAACCACTGTAGAGAGCCAGCCGTATGTGCTACGGGCCTAGAATTTTGGTACTGGACTTTGCATATACTACAATCCCTCCTCCCCAATCCATTGGATTTTACCTACCTTATTTCCTGGCCACAGCGGGGTACATGTCAAAATCCCCCAATTTCCTTCACGTGTATAGATGAACTTTTCTTGAGGGGTTTTTGGTGTGTGGAGGCCGTCCTTTGGTGACAGGTATATGCCAATACATCTTATTTAGCCATATGTATCCTCTTTTCCCGCAAAGACCGGCTCTGTGCTTCGTGGAGCGTGCCATTCAATCCACACCCCGATTTCACCCTTCATCCTTGGCATGAAGGGAACTACTTATTGTGCTCATACACCTCAGATTCACCTTTTGGGTGTATATAGTAGTAGTCTTATATCCTTTGGTTGATTTGGGATACATTGAGGTGGCCACAACGAATACAAACGAGTGATTTAAGGTGGTGGCCCACTGCCCCGTTTTTTCCATTTTGGGAAAGCGCGAGAAGAAAAATTCGGTAGGTCCGGAAACCATCACCTAAATTTGTGGAAAATATATCAACTCACTCATAGGATCCTTGCCTTACTTAAAGTGCCCAAATATCTGTATTCACCTCAATTTATGCGTGCACACGAGGCCAAAAGTGCTGAGGTGGCCCAGTACCCAGTCGCTGATAATACCCAGCACTCGACACATTATTCGGAGTTTACAACTCAACTCCAGCTCGATGTTCGCATCGTGGCTGCTCGACGCGGTGTGTCCGTTCAACGTCAGCTACCTGACGCACATCGACGTGGTATCCTCAATGGAACCCGGGGTAGCGAGTATCCTGACGGGTGCGCAGCTCACGCTGCAGGCACTGACCGTCACACCTTGTGCGTCGCTTAGTGATCCTCAACATTGTGTTTTATTCTGATCCCCTGCTTTTTAGTCGACGTCAATGACTTTTCCCCGCTCCGCCTTCTTCCTGCTCTCGCAGAACTTACCCTCAGCACTCCAGTGGAATCCAGCACTTCCTCCCTCCTACCGTTACTGGAGACACTTGACCCCACGAACTGTCTTTCTACCCCCATCATATTAATCGCTGGGTTCGCAGCAGCCCAACATACACGGGAACTGTTGGAGGACTCTGATCAGCGCCTGGTCGATATCCCATTGGGGGCGTTGCAACGTATAGAAATGTGACTGCTGTCTCAGAACCCTGCTCCAAACGAAGATGGTACATTCTGGAACGCCAGGAAAATATTATATGCAGACGCGCTCGCCAGGTTGGCTGCCAGGGGGCTGTTGGTTGTACATTTTAGAGGTTGACGCTATGTGCATTGTGTTATACGGAGGTCGCAATCGAGCAGTTCGAGGACGCAACAAGAGTGCCTCACGCAAGCAAGATTGATTGAAAGAATCTATATGAAGTTTGATTAATCAAACGCTGTCTCAACATAAATCATGCTTAATCATTCCTCTGTTAATCACTCTGGAGGGCTAGGGCAGTGACGATGGGTGTAGTGGATTATGATTTGAAAAGTTCTGTTCAACCAGTCCTGTTAATCAGCTGTTGAATCAAAAAAGCATTGTTAATCAGGGAGAACGTGTAAGATTGCCCATTGCGCGACTCGAACACACGACCTTCACAAACCACAAAAGATGACATGACACTGGCAATAACCACTAGAAAAAGCAGCCAATATATGGCTTCCTCAACACGTGAATACCTGGTGTTCAGTTACATCCAACACACATCCACTTTGGTTCGACCAACCCGGTCGAGGCCCCTCGGCCAACCTCGGCCAACCTCAGCCGACCTCGGGTCAAGTTGGCCGAGGAGCCATCAAAATGTAGTGAAGCATGCATAAGTGGATGCATTGAGAACAGCTTCTTTCCCCGGTCAAAGTTAAGTAAGGAATATCCCCCGATCTCATTTGTGACATCCCGAAAACGGAGAGAGTCCCAGACCCCAGTACTTTTCAAAAATGTGAAAGAAACTCGCGTGGCAGATCGAGTTCGTCCTGAGATGGGCCATAGGGGTTGCATTTATAGGTGGAAGCATTGATAAACATCTTCTCGGAAATCATATTATGATGGAGGGAACAGAGTCGCAAGAATTCTTCGGCAGTGTCACTGAGCTGATCAAAGCTGATCTGCCATGTTGTATAAACAGTCAAGGCATAGTCATCATGAGACTGAGAAGGTCTTTCATTGAAGAGCCGTGCTTGGTTCTGTGCATAGAATTCCAAATAACTGTCCAGGTCATCGGATTTTGCGATGAATGCAGCGGCTTGAATGATTGCGAGGGGCAGATAACATAACACCTACAAAGAGTCAGATTTCAATGGCATACAGATTGCGACGGGACCCACCTTCACGATCTCAGCAGCAATTTCTTTGTTCATGGAAGTCATATCCTGCTGAGCATTTTTGAGCAATAGTTCCACAGCATCTGCGGCCTCCATATCTGAGACCAGCTGATTTACAGCCGATGTCAGTACCGAGGGCGCGGATCGAAAATTTTCTGTTTTGGGATGTTTCTAAAGGATTCCCTATATCTCTGTCAGTTCTTCACTGATTCACATAAGAACTAAATAGATCTACTCAGCTAATTCATGCACAATTAGTGATAGAGAGGAATATGTGAAAATATTATTCATTAGGTAATGTCTGTTTTGGGGCTGTTTTTGCACTGAATACCATCTAGTATGGCCAGAACATGGCTCAGTGACCTAGAATTTTGGGAGAGACAATATGCATACCTGACAAAACATGTGATAGAGCCAGAAGTGAGGATAATTTAGTTACAGTCCTTCTAGCTCCAGTGAAAACATTTGGCAGTTTTTGACTTTCAGAGATATTGCCAAGATCACATTCATCTGGACATTTCATATAGTTCTGGCTCTATCACTTGTTTCATAACATATACATGTTGTCCCTCCCAAAATTCTAGGTCACTGGGAAATGTTCTCACCATGCTAGACGGTCTTCAGTGCAAAAATAGCCCCAAAACAGAAATTACCTAATACATAATATTTTCGCAAGTTCCTCTCTATCACTAATTGTGCATGAATTAGCTGAGTAGATCTATTTAGTTTTTATGTGAATCGGTGAAGAACTGACAGAGATATAGTGAATTCTTTGGAAACATCTCAAAACAAAAATTTTCGATCCGCGCCCTCGGTACTGACATCGGCTGTAACCCTGCATGGACACGAAGCCCGGGATTTCGAGATGTTATAAGAATGTTCCCGTGAGTGCACTTTGGGAAGAACTCGTTGAGATTAATGTTGGGGTTATCAGCATTATCGAAGAATAGCAACCACTCGGTATTTGTAGTGCTGAGCCATCGCAGACCCTCCTGTGGACTGTCACCAATCCTTCTCGTCATTGCTATATTGCTGAGACCTGCATTACTCGTCCCCATTTTACTCGTGTCAACGAGAAAAATGTCGGAGAAGCTAGCACCAGGAATCAGTGCAATGATCATAGTTCATGGTTCAAACTCACTGTGCAGAGGATTCCTGGATAAACTTCAATGCAATCTGTGTCTTTCCGGGACCACCTAACCCATAGAGGAGAAAAATGTATTGTTCTCCAGAGATCTGAGTGAAGTAGCTATGCATTTCATCCACGATGAGCTGTCTGCCATGAAACATCCTGGATGGAGGGTGTCAATCAGTGGTGCTGTGAACAACTTGAGCACCGGGGGCTCCTGTCGATCAGAAGCGAGAGCGCGACCAAACTAGGGAGGTTATGCAATCCATGGAGCAGAAAATTGGGCTTTTGTCGAGTCTGTTGCAGCAGAATAACCGTGGTAGAAATTCTCGCTCACAAGGCGAACTTGGTATGTTCATTTTCTCCACATCTTTCAAGCGGCTGGCTCATTTATCCTCTTTTCTTTTCAGTTCTTCCTCCTTCTTTGCCCTCGTCCTCTGTGGTTCCACCCCCGTCAATTGACCGGGAAGCAATTTACCCGTCGACATCCTCGCACCGTGCCGAGTTGGCCATTACCTCCTTCTCAGCCTCTTCCCCTTCGTCCCCTTCGTCCTCCCGGAATTATCTGGGCGACATTTCTTCAAATGCGCTGGCCAACCCCATCCTGGACTCTCCCTCCGATTTTTGCCCCCATCCCCTCATACCCGCGAAAGTTATGGACCCATCTCCGATTTGCATCGTCAAAACCGCCAGCAGCTCTATCATTGTCGGGGGAATCGAGATTACGGGAGTTCAGCAGGCAGCATGGGCAGAACTCACCGTAAATTTTAACGAGACACGGCTTCGACTTCATCAATGGGAATGGCGAACCGGCGGGAAACACGCGAATTCTTACATTCCCTATTACACTTTCCAACCAGTGTCGAAAGTGACGGATCTGTGGATGGAATGGGCTTCGGGACTCAATGGTCTTTTGGCTGTTCGAGATCTTGAGGAGCATTGGGGCGCGTTGTGGCGGAGGGACGAGAATTTCTTGAAGACCGAGTTTGGGCGGCGCAAAAAGGTAATTCAGTTGGTTCAAGAGCTCACTAAAAAGCCGAACTGGAACACCGAGCTCGCCCTTCGATTCATCCGCGATAAATACGAGAGCAATTACACCCCGCGCAAATTCCGTGTGCACCTCGCGACCAAACCAAAGGCGGGTTCGGTGTCCAATTTCAATCAGGTCCTCGCCGCCGCTGATTCTTACATCTAACCACCATATTCTACATTGTACTGTACCCAGAGATGAGACCAATATACCTCCCTTTTTTGCTGCTTTCTGGCTGAAAGCTTCTTCACGTTTCGTCACAGCCAGTCACTTCAAGGCGCCGTTGCTTAGTTGGATAATTGATGGCACGTCAATGGATGTACCCGAGCCAATGTTGAAACATAAATCATCCATTCTGTGTCCTCGAAACTGATTCATTTAACAGCCTAACAGAAAGAAAGCCTTGTCTCCTTTGTTTTGTGGGTAAAATCAAATAATATTGGCCTGAGTGTTCTGGGTCAGATAGGAACACTGAACAAGACCCGATTCCGTTCAATGCGCCGTGTTCCAGCTCTTGAGAAACTGGCAGAGCTCTTGGCCCTCAACTGTGTCTGCTGCCGCCCTCGAAGAAACCTCCTGTGCGTGCTTTGTGCCCCCTTCTCCAAATATTTGCAGTATACTCGTCATCTTCTCGGCCTCTCTGAGGGCCGACGGGCTCATGCCCAAGGCGACTTCAATCGAGACTTTCTTGATAGACTTCCCGAGGCCTCCCTGCATCTATGTTAGAGTTGTAAAATAGGTTTGAAAAGACTTACCGGTGCGGCCGACGGCTTGTTGAAATACTGTGCGCAAAATTCTGCTGCAAAATCCCAAAACGAGACACGATCCTTGTTGGAGAGCTTCTTGTTTTGGTTTTTCTTGAACACCGCATAACCTTGACGCTCTGACAGCAAATTTTGAAGCCAAGCAACGTCGGCCGCATCGGCATTCGAGGTTTGCTTCCTCAAGGGCCCAGCTGCGCTCGAGTTTGAATGACTTTGCAAGGCATCTGTCTCAGAATCAGACCGTTCGCGCTTGCGATTGTTGAGAGAAGCCTGAAGACTGTCTTGAGAACGTAAATGGAATCGAATACCGAGATTGCTCACCTCCGAAGCTTCAACAAATATCTTGAGCCTGCTAGTAGAGGGAATCTTGAGCTGCATGGAAGATGTTTCGGCAGCCTCGAGTTTCTCAGTCCCCGAGATCTTGACAAAGTAACGCTTCCACCCTGCCTCCACAGGATCTTCAATGGAAATTTTCACTGGGCCTCGAAGATATGAGTCCAAGCGGTTCAATGGGCATGGTTCAACCTACCATTCAAAGACGACGGTGATTTCTGCAAGGCAGAGAGCATACCCTTGGTATTTACAAGCCACTCGCCTGTTTCCAAATCCACCTCAGACTCAACTTGGATGTCCTGAATAAATTTATTGGCTGGCTGATCTCGCAAATCCTCAATGAGTAAATCAAGACAGCGGAGTTGCGTGAGTGCAGGAGCGCTTGGCTCCGGGGGGGGATCCGTGTTGGCATCATCCTCTGGAGTCGGAACTAAAGTTCCAGAGTCTGCGCACGTCATAAATTAACTTGGAATCAACATGAACCATTTTGTTACGCACTTTCCCCAGCAGAGGAGTCAGTTTCAACTCTCAAGGAAAATCCATGGGTGAGAATCTCCTTGACCAAGATTTCCTTTTTAATCTTGGACGGATTGAACGTGTCCTTGGGCCACTTAGATAATTGGCTTTGAATGATTTTGCTCAATTCGTCCTTTGTCTTGCCTTCCCTGGAGTTATTATGAGCCTTGGGTCAGGGAGAGCCAAGGGAGAATGGCCCACAAGTCTTTGGGCGTGTACAGACGCTCAGCTGGGGTGGACATGGGGGAGGATGAAGGTGACTGAGACAACCCCTATAGTGCGCATTCACAAGTGGAGTGGGTGTCACGACGTGCTGAATAAATAGATGTCTCAGACGTTAGTTTGAGCATGTTCGATCAGGAGATTGAGCATGTTCGATCAGTTGTGCTTAATTGTGGGACAAGAAGATGTTCAATTGTCGCAGGTTGAACATGTTCAGTCGGGAGTTTCTCGTTGTGTTTGATTGTTTGATTGAGCATCCACATTGAACAATAATACAGTGTTCAACAGATATGTGTTCATTGGACATGTTCAATCACAACACCACTCGAGTACAGGTTTCACGGTGTTCAATCATGGCCATGGAACATGCTCAAAAGAACACACTCTCAAATGCAACTGGAAATTATGTTCAATGTGCATATTTGAACATGTCCAGAGGGCAGATTGGGCACACGTGGGGCGAGGTAACCCGGCATATACGACAGGCTCCTTTTTGGCGGGGCAAAGCGTCACGTGTGCGGTAACCGGAAGGCAACCCAAGGGTAACCTCACTTGGGGTATATGAGAATAAATGGATATTGAGACACGAAAATAAATACGTGGTACCATTGTATTCGAACGGACCTCGTGTATCTTGTCCACTTTGAAATTTATGCGAGAAGCTGTAACCTGTATCAGAAAAAAAAAACCCCCCACATAACTTGAATGGGTAGACATACAACAAAACGGTGATCTGGTCCGCAATACTGGTAAGATGGAGAGCGTGGGAACCCCACACCCTTACAAATCAGACCATGTGACCATGGGAAGTTCCAAATCTTGGGTTTGAGAGAAATTTTTAATTATTTTCCTCTTGTATGAGGGTTCTTGTCATGATTTGGCATACTTCCAACATTTTCGCTCAACCTTAACCCCGGGTGTCCCGGGTTATCACAAGCAATGGACAAGGCAACACATATGGAATAACCAACCAGGGGTTATTCAAACGACGATCGGGATACCCCGATCGCCCGTTACCAAGATCGAGCACCTAAGGGCGTCCGCTATTTCATAGAAGGGGCAACCATCAGTTTCATAGGATACAGTATATAAACTCAGTAGAATCTACATGTACTTTAGATTCTACCTCGTCTAATATCAAGTCTACTTTGACCTGACAACGGTGCAGCGCTCTCTCACCACGACTATGAATGACGCTCGTATACATATTATCTTCTCCTCGAGATACCCTCGAGTTTGGTGACCAGGCGGTTACTCCACCACCTCTTCTGTGTCTCGTGACACTCCGCCTTGACGGCTACAGCCAAACTTCCCCTTTAGAGCTGGGTTGTTCAGCGCTGCCCTCTCGTTGTCGGTCGCGATCACTACATTGTCTTGACAGTTCTGGAACTAAATTTTAAGCAATGAACTGCTATGGTTTCCTTGGTTAGTTGGTAGATACAGTAAAACATGAGAAAAGCATCCCCGCAGTTGCCAGGATCATCACAACATAACCAAAGGACCGTACCGGCTCGTGCCGGAGCGGACCGAAGTGGCTGTGCGGTGGCTGTGCATTCCAAATCTTCGGTGCCACTTTCTCAAAAGTGCGCCGTTCGATGTGAAAAGTACTAATAAACACTTTCTAAAATAAAATAAATCTCTTTATGGTCACCTCCCAGTCTATATTTTGCCCAGATCTTTCATAGAACCTCTTCAGAATGGTGTTAGGACCATTTCTATGAACTAACTTTTTTCTCTGACCCTGCCAGCCCCGCCCATTAGCACCATCAATTCGGGCTTACATAAGGGTGCTGGGTTCCTACGCTCTCCATCTTAAGCTTCATAACTTCTTTGACATGAGCGCAGAAGCCTCGAGGTTGCGTTTGTAATTGCTTGACTGTGTTCAGGACATCCTGCAATACACTCACGACATCACATGAATACCAAATTCAACAAACGGCCAAAAACAGGTGAATCCGCCAAAAAAAACAGCAAAAAATGTACAAAGTGGTCGTTTTGCGAGCCACATATCTCCACAAACCCTGTATATTTTGCATAAATCAAAGTATAGAACTTCCTGAACTACAATTTGACAGGTTTTGTTTGTGCTCAAATAATCCTAGCTCAAGCTGAAATTTCGATTTTTCCGGTTTTTTTGGCCCAGAATGATGGCACATCAGTATATTTTGATCTCATCGTCATTACAGGACGGTCCGTAGGATCCTTCTCCCTGTCTCGGTAACCCAGACATTCTGGCGTGATCCTGCTCATTCTCAATAGGTAGAGTTACCTTATCAGTGCGCCGGAATGATCTGGCGGAGTTTCAATAAATGATAAGAAAAGTTGGGTCCAGATCACGCTAGAACGTCTGGGGCATTTGGTATAGCAACACCCCCCCGTCCCGTCACAACCCTTCTCCCTGCCCCTCCCTCACCACTGCTGCCCTCAAGACTGGTCATATTAACCCATGTCTCTTCTAAATGGCTCTTCCATTTTTGGCGGAAACTTACTGTTTTTTTTTACGCCGTTGCGCGCCATTCCAATTTGCACCTTTTCTATGCCATTCTTCACCAATTCAGCCTCAAACTATGCTGAAAAAAATCGCACTGTGTTCCAACCATCCATTCCATCCTTGAATACATTTTGGGCTGTCATTTGGCCCTCTCGAGGCCCACAGGACAATATGTGTGTGACACTGGAAGTGTGACTTGATGGGGGGTGTTGTTATACCAAATGCCCTAGACGTTCTAGCGTGATCGTTGCCCCACTTTTTCTTATCATTTATTCAAGCCCTGCTGGATCAATCTGAAACATAGATAATATAAAACTACAGTGAATGAGCGAGGTCATGCTAGAACGTCTGGGTTACCGAGACAGCCTTCTCCATGATCCTGCACTTTGGTTGAACCGAAAATGTTGTCTCAATGTTGAGATATGGTCCGAAAGCCGATCGGTCATTACTTTTGATGACATAGTGTACCGTCAGGCCATTGGTATGAAGGGGGCTCTTCCTTCACTGCCTGCGAGGGCACCGGTGCAAGTATAGCTGCTGGGAGTCCATAGCTAAAGCTTGGAGTCTGGCCCGACACCTGCAGGTTAGCCATAGGAGGCGCGGGATATGTTTGGGGCGGTGGGTATGCATGATACACGGCTGGGAATTGGCCGGAAGGAAGCCCCGGAGGAGGCACGGGTGGGACCCAATGTCCTAGATGGCCAGGATAAGAAGGATGGGCTGAAAACTGTGACTAAAATGGTTGTGGATGATAGAGAGCATTATTTGCACCACCTTGATTGGGTACAGTGTTCGGCATCCCGGGGTACATAGGATACATCCAAGGTGCTGTTCGCAGTGTGAGAGCGATATAAAAAAGAGGTCACACCTTGTCCATAGGGCGAGGGATCTGGTAGTGCCAGCTGGTAAGAAAATATCATCGTCAAACGGATCGAAGACGCACAATATGGAAGTCCTGGCGGCTGTCCATAGAGATTATTTTGTTGATATTGGAACGGTGGTTGAACCGTAGGCTGAGAGACTTTACCCGGTGTGGAAGATGAGGTTTGTCCGGTTGTAGACAAGAGAGAGGCCAAGGTCGTGGTAACAACCAGCTGGAGACGTAGAGGTGATAGTAACTGCGATGGGGAATAGAAATGTGCTTAGCTTTGGGCGGCGCTCGTTGACTCGGTACTCAGTTTGCTCGTGCGACGTGGAAGTAGGGAGAAAGGAACTTGATTCCCCGGTAACAGGCCGGGCGAATATATACATGCAAGGGACGGCTGCTCACGTACTCTTGTGACACCGGAGCCCTGAATGGAACCATGAGAAATACATGAAACAAAAGAAATGTACGTAAAGAGGCCGTTCTAAACCTCGCCGCCCGACAAAGTCCTCAGCAAAACTGCTCCCCGGGGAATGCGCAAAGACGTATAGGGAGAATACGCTGCCCCCCTACAGCGTCGACCATCGGTGACCAAGCCACGTCGAAGTCAATCCCCAGCGCACACCGAGAGAGAGCCGCATCAGACCCTGCCGAGGTTTTGAGATTGCTACCAAAGAAAGTAAAAGTCCGAACAGAGCATATGGCGGAGACGATAAGCGAGACCCAGAGGTAATGGTAAGTACAAATAAAGCAATTCGTCACCCTGACCGTGTCCAATGTCGCGGCGAAGTCTTGAAAGGCCCATGTGGCGGCTGATCACCGACGGCGAGGCTCCAGGAGGGAAAGGGCAAATAGAGAGAATCTTGAAGCATGCAACGACCTAGGGAAACGCAGAAGATAAGAAAGAGGACCAAGGGAGATGTGAGCGAGAAATGGAGCGTGGAGGTAGGAAGTAAAAATAATCTAGACGGCATTACCGCATTAGGTTGACAGGTGTGATCGGGCCGAAATCCGAAGGCGACGAGCGCATCAAGTCGCACTTCCACACCGGCCCGAAAAATCGTTTTACGCGCTCACAAAAAAGAGCAAGCCGAACCATATGATTTTTTGATCGAGAATGATGAGGCATACCATATTTGGATGCGATCGGCCAAATACCCATTAAAAAGGGCATATGACCCTCCCTACATTGTACTAACGCCTTTCGCTCATTTGGGTTGCCAGCATGAATTGAGGAACACTGTCCACTTCACACGGAATTAGCTGAAATTTCACTGCCCAATCCCAGAGTTCAGCGTTAGCTGGTATGTGGCCAATACATCCAAGTAATGTTAAATCTAAGCTTTAACCCACTCAGAAACACTCAGAAAGTCATCACAAACCATGCTAGGAAACTCTACAACTTTAATCGAGTAGCAAAATCTTCCTAAAACATCACTTGCGCGGTTTATGAGTCCTCGCACTACGTCTCAACTGTGGCCTATCAGCCTGAACGGCTTGGGGAGTTATCTCCGCCCCAATTTCTGCCTTTTCGCGCTTGCGCTTTTTATTTCTAGGCTTATTGTTATTGGCATGCTGTTTTGGTTCTTCGAGTGGAAGTTCAACCTCCATATCCATCGGAAGATCAGACAACGGGCTCGATGGATGGGATTTGGGGACTTCCGAAAGAGAAGGGAGTAGGGGATGAGAAATTGCAGTGATATTTGCATGGATCCAGGTGGAATCTTGTCCGTGAGCATCAAAGCTCGGGGGGATACGGGAATCTGCGGCCTTGGAAATGCGTGTGCCGATATGGCACCATCTGCGGGGAATGTTTTCTGCCTCCATGTTACTTTCAGCGGCCTGCAGACTGAGGCGGGAGTTGAAGCTGCAGCAAGGGTGGCAGATATTGTGGCGGATAATACCGCGGCCATTGCCCTGAACTCTCCGGACGTTCGGCCGCATGTCCGTCTTGACGTGGTATAACTGGCGGTATCGAGTCGGTAGTCCGAGGGTATTTGCGAGGACGTGGGAGAGGTGGCGGTTCCCTGTGAAGTTCCGAAGGGAAGAAGTTCCATAACATTGAGAGGAAACGCGTGAATTTGTAAGCTTGTGGTGGAATGGAAAAAAAAGGCGACTGATCAGCGTGGTCATATGCAAGTACGCGAAGTGAGTGATGTAGCGACATTGACGCGCTGCCATTGAATTGAACGCGGATTGCTGCCAAAAAAAAAAAGAATTCTGCCCAGACCTTGGCTGTCAACCTGTCCGGGAGGACTCCATGTCTATTTCATGTTATGTAGAATGTATTATAGATGATAGGCACTCAGTCGTACGTCCCATGGCCGCAGCAACGGCGCAGGAAGTCATTAACTCCAAGAAATCTGAAACACAAATGGTGGCCGAGAAGGGACACAATTTTCCACAGCGTAAACCATGACCTTTGCTTTTCAATGGCTGCAACACTAAACCAATAACCTCAAGATTCACACAAGTGGAATTCTGCCTAAGCCTCGTTGCAATTTGAAGTCACAACGATAATTTATCCATTCAGCTCAATTGTTTGCTGAAAACACAAATTAAATTGATAATCTTGGGCACTTGCTCCTCCATATCACGTTTACATACAGTTACTTGAAGTCACTTGAAGCTTGGCGGCCCAAGTTAGATCAACGAAAGTAACTTATGCCATCTGATGGCATCATTAACTTGTACTTTTACGCGCGAAATTAGCTTGCTCAGCCATAAGTAAAGTAAGTTTTGGCAGGCCAAGTTAGTTTCACCAAGTAACTTAGTTAAGCATCCGCCCGTTTGATGACATCAGACAAGCTGGCTTGCACAAGCCATTTTGCATGCAGTGACTAGGGGCCGAATTAAAATGAAATCAACTATTACTTGGAGTTCAGTGACTCCATATAACAATTTAAGTAGCAATATAATAGAGAGCTTGCGCAAAAGCCGCACGCGCCGCATGCGGCTTTTTTGCATTGCGCGAAGCCGCATGCGGAAACAAAAACTTGGGATTATTGAGAAACCAAGTCGATAGAAAGGTAGTTGAATAAAATGATAAGCAGAGGTGGGTGAAAAAATCTCATCTGTGCCTCAACTGGTGTGTGCGGGACGCGAAAACTGTGGGAAGTCTGGGTGGAGCTGGAGTGATGGTCGGAAAAAAAGGCCCCCCAGGCTACGCATCGACCAGACACCCACTCAAATTAATGCAACATAGTGTCATGGAGACCGGAGGGCATACTGAGCTCACAAAAACATACAGCTAACAGGGCAGAAACCACGTAATTTTGCGCAATGCAAAAAAGCCGCATGCGGCGCGTGCGGCTTTTGCGCAAGCTCTCTAATGATTTCCAAAGCTTGGATCAAAAAACTCCACCACACCGGGCACAAGCCACTTTGTCACCAGAATGGATTGTGATGCCATTTGACATGTTCAACTTTTCTCAATCCAGTGCCAATTCACTAAGATCTCGCTGCAACATGCTAGGAGCGGATAAATTACATATACACCAGTTGAACATTTCAAGTTTTTCAGTGAAAAAAAGTGTGAAAAATAATGGACATTTTTCACCAATCTTTTCACTGAAAAAGCAAGTGAAAAACTTTACAACTCTATTCAGAGTTATGCGGAAAACGTAAAAAAAAAATTCGGTGTTTGACTGTGTTTGCTCGGGACCCCAGAACCACCCAAAGCGGTCAGCGTCGTCTGACTGCCTTCCCTCTCTGTTCAATGAATCCCAAGATATTTATTCATCATTATATATATGCATTATGTAGTTGTTACGATTCTATGCCAAGAAATTCGGTTCACAAGTAGAAATTACGCGTGATTCAAGCTTGCCAAAACCTCCGCTGCGTCGTTGGCACGGTCAGCATCACTACGGTTTTGCAAGTCCGGTGGATTATAGATATCCATCTCCTGCTCATCATCATCTGACGTAGGCATCTCCTCCTCCGTGGTCGAACGGTAACCGAGAGGCATGGGAACAAACCTTTCACGAATGGGGCAACAATAAAACACGCCCTTTGCATCATTTCCAGCTATAATCCGTGGCCCGTAGTATCTTGTGCTTCCGCCATCGTCCCAACGACGCTTGAACGAGACCTTTTTCGAGGGTGGAGTGGCGTCAAAATGCCCATCAAAAGCCGGTGTCTTGGAACCGGAACTCGAGGCAGCTTCCATCTCCCCACGACTACGCTTTTTCTTTGCATCTGGCCCCTTCCACCACTCCTGTGCACCAGCCTTGAGACGAAGGGCATCACCTTTGTTCAATCCGATATCCACCAAATCTTGATCTGGCAACATGTGCAGTATATCAGGCCCGAAGCCGTTTCGGCGCATCGGAGATCGAGCTGACGCGATGCCGAGCTTGGTAGCAGCATGATCAAGAAAGCGGGGCAATTTAGAAGGGGTAGGGATAACTGGGGAAGTTGTTACAGCCTGTTTGGTATTCACTGTAGCGGCCTTTGGTGGTGTACGTGGCACCTGATCATTTTGGCCCATAATCGACGAGATTATAGTCGCAAGGTGTGCAAGATCAGCAGAACCTTGGCCCGGGGGAGCTGCATTCACACCGGCCGCAATTCTATCTGGGTGGAGGGCTGCTGAGCGGGGACCATTGGCGACACCGAGACCCCAGTGCGACGGCGGTGTTCCGCTATCTGTCTCTCCATCATGCTGGTGTGATTTTGCTGTCAGTTGAATGATTCATGTAAACAGGCTGTTCGACAAACCATTGAGCGGCTCCATTCCTTCATCATTTGGGGCGACAGAGGATGGGACTTCCCAGTGCTAGGATCAATGTACGTGTATCCCGAATCGTGATCATTCTGGTATTTCTTTTCGAGTATACCGCGGAAGTGCGCAAGAGATCTGTCAAGTTCAGACAGCCCGTTTGAGTCATATAAGCCGGGGTTCTCTCCGTTGATGTCTTCTTCATCGCTGTCTTGACCCCTCTTCTGCGTCAACAAATCAGCCGAACACTTGTGAAGAACAGAAATGTGCATACACGGCTCCAGCGCTTCTGAATGTCCGCCATGTCAACTTAAATTGTGAGTTTGACTGGCAATGCTTTGACAATTTCTTTAGCAAGATCGGTGTATTCCCCAAAGTCCTCGACATCCAATGCCTCGCCTTTTCTGAAGATCGGTCAAAATCAGTAACAATTTTATGGAAACTCAACTCACTTCACGCCGGGCAATTGGACCTTGATGGTGTAAACCATTTTCTGGGTAATGTTGTACTGCTCGTGCCCGTGCTTTGCGAGAATAGTCCTCAGCAGTCCAAGGTAGCTGTCCTCGGATTTTTCGAACTTGTGGTTGAATTCCTTTGTTTTCACTTCTTTCTTGTCTTTGGGTTTTGACACTTTACTTTTTGCACCGAAGGCAGCCACAGGGCCTGCTATAAGGGTATGGTGGGTCACAATCGAGACCACTTTCGCTAAATGTTCTTGTTCTTCGGGCTCGGGTGAGGTTGAACTCATGGCGGAGAACAAAGACAACTATTGCCGAGTTTTGTCATGATTTGCTCTTTTCTCATATCCCCAAATTCATGCCAATAACCCGGCGGACATTCACCGGGTTATACCTCGGGATGCACCTATCGACTCCCTTTCTTCACCCCTGTCCGTTTCTCATCCGACATCATGCTCCAAAACCCCTCGATCGCCCTCGTCCCTGATCGGGTTATTTCACCTCGATCATTTGCAACCTCGATCGTATTTCAACCCGATCGCATTTCAACCGCGATCGTATTTCAACAATGTGACCGTTATTTCCAACGGACTCCTTGGTGACCGGTAGTCATTACTACGACTTGCAGTATATAACCCTAGGATAGGTAGTTAGGCTCTTTACACTATTCTAGTCTATTCTCCAGAGCTCAATCTACCGCGTTTTACCTTTCTTCTTGTATCGCCCAGTCGCCCACGTCGCAGTAACCCCTGCAGTGAGGCCCTGTGCTGACAAGTTTCCACAAACGACGCTTGCCAAACAACTCTCACCATGGATTTTGATACACTACATAATCTTCTGCAACAGAACGGTGTCCAGATCTCTGCACCAGACCTCCGAAACTATCTCCAGCTCCTTAGGCAGTTGAATTCAAATGTCAGTTAAAACCCAGTTTTTCAGTGAAATATGCAAACATTGCGCTGTTTTAGAGGCAAGTTATGCTGCGGAAAGAATAAATTGATAGGATGGCATCCGAACCAACGGCACAATTTTTCCCTTGCAAGGTTCAACGAGTCAGCCGAGAGAAAGTAAAACCTGGATATTTTGAACGCGGAAGCCGCTACAGTATCGGTATGTATTCAATTCTTCTCAACTAATACTCTTCTAATTTATTTGCAAGCTACACAACATAGCCTGATGCCCGAAAATATCCCCATGCCTTGTCCGGAGTGATGTTGTGGCAAGCACGATCAATCAGACTCAGAGACGAGTCCTTCCAATGACGGCGAAGGAAGGCTTTGATTGATGTGAATGCTTGTTCAATTGGATTGAGATCGGGGGAGTACGTGGGCAGGAATACTAGTTTGCATACTAGAAACAGTCAATAGATATAAAGATGCTGGATGAATACGTACATGCTTGGTCCTCAACGAGAGCGCAGACCTCCTCAGCATGGTGAATGCTACAATTGTCGAGAACAAGGACACTTCATGGTCCCGAATAAGGGTTTGTGAGAGGAATCTATAATAGATGAGACGGGTTATTGGAATTGGAGTCCAGAACTCACCACATGCTCCTTGAGAAACTTGATAAAGTGCACTGTGTTCACGGAACCCTCGATGATGTTATGTGCCACAATGTCATCCAAAGTGATGACAGGAAGAATGGAGTAACGCTTCCCGCGTATGAAGGCTCGTCGCTGAATGCATCGCCGGCCCCTCAAAGACCACCCCTTTGGCCGTCCCGTTGTGCGATCATTCTTTGCCGCCTCGTCGGTAAACATCAACATGTTTGGATCAGGCACAAGATCGGCCATGCGGTTCATGAACGCGGACCGCTGCAAGTCGTTGCGCTCGAGTGCGCGCACAGACACACATTTACGTGTCAATTCCAAGCGGCGCATGGTGCGAAGAAGAGTGGTGATGGATACTGTTACATTGCGCTGGGTCAAGAGCTTCTCCTGAATCTCGTCAATGTAGATGGTGTGGCACTGTTCAATAAGAGCCAGGATGAATTTGAGATCGGTGGAATCAAGGATGCGTGGATGCCCAGAGCGGTTCGCGTTCGGATTGTACGATGTCCCGTACAGTATGGTAATCTAAGCAATTGTAGACCATTGTCTTTTTCACTCCAAGGACATTGCATATTTGTGGAACCAACAGGTTCTTTTCAAAGAAAAGCACAGGGATCCGGTCCTTGAGGTCGCGCGAAATGGTGCGCGAAGGCATGTCAAAACAAGCGGTTCTGGGGTCCCGAGCAAACATGGTCAAACACCGGAATTTTTTTTTACGTTTTCCGCATAACTCTGAATAGAGCTGTAAAATTTTGCAGCATTTTTTGCCTTGTTTCAAAATTTTCACCTTAAAAATGAAAAAGTGGTGAAAACATTCTAAGTTTTTTACTTATGTTTTGAGTGAAAAAAGTGTGAAAAATAATGGACATTTTTCACCAATTTTTTCACTGAAAAACTTGAAATGTTCCACCAGTGATAACTGAGATAGTGTGGACCTTATTATGGCATGAATTCCTTGACTTTTCGTAACAAGCCGGCCCACGCCCATTTTGATGGCATCAGACAGAATGGCTTGCGCAAGCCACTTTGTTGCCGAAGAAAAGGAATAATTTCCTGGCACATCCTGAGAAGACACTAGATCACTCAAATGTATTCATTGGGACAGTGTACATCAAAGAATTGAGTATTTACGCCCATTCAGTTGGTTACCGTCAAAACTTTGGTTCAACCGATGTCAACTAACGAGAACCACAACCCAGAATTGATGTCCAAAGGCCGGCTTGACCTCCACTAGTGTATACAAAGCCTTTTTCTGAAGGAATCCATTCAAATTTCCGTTTTAGGTACTGAAACACTTGTGTGGTTCAAAAGCCGGGTGATTTGCACACTGTTTTTATGCATATTGCATGGTGGACACTTCTTTCATTGTTTTCAATACAGGTGGACACTTGGAAGTAAGGTCTATCAGTTGAGCTTCACAAGCCCGCTGGCTTGCATGTAGGGTATGAGTTGCCCTCATCATTTTTCATGGTGACGACGGGCATCCTCCAAATATTAAAATTATGTGACAATTGATGTCCTCGGTACCTGTGGGGGACATATAGTAATGTATCTGCCACATGAAACTCATCGCTAGGGCCCTACATGATGTGCGGCGAACGCAAGCCACTTTGGTTTTTCGATGCCAAGCCGGTAAAGTGGCTTGCCAAGCCAACAAAATGGCTTCCAAGCCAAAATGCCGGGCGTGGGCTTGTGATGCCACCAAAATTCACGCCCACGCCCGAAACAAGATTCTGCCTGGATTCTGCGCGGGTGCAAGCCATTTTTGCAAGCCAAAAAGGGAACTCTCGCATTAGGACTGACTTCAATGCTTCAGCACTTTGGCCCAGGACATCTCCATGTGCCTTCATTCCTCTTCTAGTCTGCTCTCCGCGTCTCATCAGTCCTCTTTTTCGTTGCGCGTTGTTATGACGGACCCGCCACCCCTTTCCCGGAACTCACAGGCCCATTTGATTGTCAAAGTGTGAATTTTGGCAAAGAGATCCGGTTGGAATTTGCGAGCGGCTGCATGGGGACCCACTGCGTTGTTTTATAAAGATTCCGCCGGCATTTTTGTAATGACGTTCGACAGCTGGAAATCAACAGGGAACTTGTATCCCTCCCACCATCGAAGTTCTGTGGGAACTGGCCCGCGACGGCCCATCCGGCAGCAATTGTGTCATGGTGCTGACAGGTTAGCAGACTTATCCCGCTGCTGATTGGCCTGTCTCAATTCTACTTTTAAAGCGGGTCAGCTTCAACCCATGCGCAGAGCTGCAAGAATGGCCCCAACTAACTTAGGATTTTCGCCGTACGGGTACACCCCCACCGAGTATGTCTGCATCCTCTTCGTCGCACTCTTCGGTTTCTCCACCCGTGCGTCGCGTTCCCAGCCGAAATACTGGCACTCTAACATCCCTTTCGGCAGTCCTGCACATTGGACAGGCTATCCATTACCGCATGTGGTGGTTATTTTTATCAGCAATTCTTGCTGGTATCTTGGAGACGGTGGGCTGGGGCGGCCGCCTCTGGTCTTCCAAATCGCCACAAATTTTCGAGGCGTATGAAATTCAGTGCGTCCATTGTCCTTTCGCTTCTTGCACCCACTCACTTGCTCTAATACAGAATTGTGTGCACCGTCATGGGGGTGAGCATTATACTGTATAGTGGAGCAATTCTTCAACGAGTGCCTGACTGGAATGCGATGTCCCAGCCAACCCCACTGGCAGCCGCCAACTTTATCGTCCTCGGACGCATCATCAACCGTCTAGGTCCGGTCTACAGCCGCCTCTCACCCAAACTCTGTGCGTCACGTGCTGCTTTCACCTTGCGCGTCCTCAACTAACCTTCATCACGTTGCCCAGACACGATTCTCTTCCTATGCTGCGTGCGCCGGCTACCGCCCCATTGATTGCGCGCAGCTCACCATACCTCACTCGCAGGACATCGTATCGCTCGTCGTGCAGGCTGTCGGTGGTGGAATGGCCGCAACCGCCGTCAACGAGAACCGGGACCCCACGAAGGGCGGGAACATCATCCTCGGGGGATCGTATTCCAGATGGGTGCACGTCCTTCTTTCCCCACCCCACCGCATGCATACTGATGTTCTTGCCTTGCCCAGTCACGATAGCGGTGTACGTCCTTTGCGCGACCGAGTTCCTCCTGCGCTACCTTAGGAACCGGCCCATTGGCCATGGGTCGGAGCAGGCGCCTAGCACGACGGTACCGCTAGGCCGGAAGATGAAACTCCTCGTCTACGCGCTCGCGTTCAACACGACGTGTCTCTTCATCCGCGCGGTCTACCGTGTGATCGAGCTGAGCGACGGCTGGTCGGGAAGGATTATCACCACGCAGGCGTACTTCAGTGCGTTGCGTTTGATTCTCTTTGGGTTCTATTGGTTCTATCCTATCTCTCCTCTTCTGTTTATGATTTCTATCTTTGTCATCGCCTCACTCTCGAGTTCGATTGCGGAGGTTGGCTCACCGATTCGCTTGCGCCGGCCCTCCAAACCAAACATATTCCCGCGGGCTCGTACTCCCGTCCCATTCTTTGCAAATCCCTTGCTCCATGCAATCTTCACTTCCTTACATGTTTATCCCTCATCTGAATTCCTCCGGGACTACCACCCCCCTTATTTTGCTTTCACTCCCTTCCATTGATACTTTTTTTGGAACACTGTCTTTTTAGCAACGCACACTAATTATACCCACCCACTTGTAGACGTCCTCGACGGCGCGATGATCGCACTCGCGATCCTCACGCTCAACGTCGCGCATCCCGGTCAGCTGCTGGCTGCGCCTACCCCCGACGCGCGTGTTAGCAAGGATGGAGGGATGCAAGACGAGGTGCCGGGGATGGGGAAGACGTAGAATTAGATTACTTACTTTTCGTGCTGTAACAGCGGTGATCGTCACTTCTCACGCTGCGTGAGCACTATTCTTCCCTTCTATTTCTTTCCTTATTCCATTCCTTACCCAATCCTCCCTTTCCTCCATCCCCGTTACTTCTATATTTTAGACACTCACCTCGGCCCCGCTTGTTATTTATCTTGGCAGTTTCTGTGTTTGATATATAGCACTACCAATTTCTGTTGGTGTAAATAGGCTGCCTGTTGTAGATAATTTCGTTGGTCAATCTACAACTCACACCAGTTAAGTTCTGCCTTGGTGTGCCGGAACTCATGCAAAACTCACACTTCCGTGCGTTTGGCATTGGTGTTTGGTTTGTATTGGGCGGTTTACAAAGCCAAGTACTGTATATCTCCCTCCTTATAAAATTACGTGTGTCCGTAACCTTTTAAACCCCGCAATCTCCGCTCCTCGGCTTCACTTGCCGAGAGACTTGGGTGACTTATTTTGTCTCGCTCTTTGTAAGAGGTGCATGGCCATCAATCCTCAATTATTCGTTTCACTTATACTGCGTTGCAGTTGGTCGTTGCAGTTTCAAACCAGCCACGGAACGAACTCGGCCGCGATTTCGGCTGAGGCCGCAATCTGCCGCATCCGCACAATTACCTTGCATCACTTATCCTTCAGAAAATCTCGCGTCATAAGGCATGTTAGTCAACCTCAGATTTGACATTCACAGCTAATGAAAGAGGATCCTGTGTTGCTTTGCGGTCCAACAGCCGCTTGTAGACAATAATATATATATATATGTATACAGCCGCAAACCACGAAGAGCAACGCTCAGGCTGTTTGGTGAATATCATACCCAAAATGAACCCAAATCGCACGGTCCAGGCTGTCAACTGGGTCTACACAGAACCTTCTCGGTGTTACACTGATTGAGCATTTCAAGTTATTGGAAATATTGGTGAAAAATGTCAGTTATTATTCGCCCTTTTTTTCACCGGAAATATGCCTGAAATTTTTATAACTTTTACAGTACTTTTGTGGCACCAATTGGAATGCCCGCTATACTTATAGTGGGTTTTTGTGGGTAGGTCAAAAAATGACATTCAGCTCGATTTTGAGGATTCTGTAAAAGGGAATTTCTCTCGTAAGCTGACAACCTGCATCACTAATCTCGTAAAGGTGGCAACCTCTGACACCTGTCCATCACAACTCTCCTATCTTACCTACAACCTCTATCATCTCCCACCCCGACCCAATTTTGCGGCCTCCCTAACACTCCCCACAACTCTGCTAGGCCGCTACTCCAGTTCACCGCTCTCCTCAATGCCTGTGCTAGTAGAAGGACTCGGGCGTTTACTTGCAAAGAAGCATGACAAGCACCTTCAGGATGGAGCATTACGAGGTCTTGACAACATTCTAGATCCAGCGGATCCCAAGAGTCTGCAAACCCCCGCTGAACTAGACGATGAGCAATTGGCAAAATTTTTGGCAAAGAAAAGTCGTGACATTCCAATGTCACTGTACATTTTAATCCTTGAGTACTTGGCCTTAATCGGCGAGGACAAGTTCAATTTCTATGGCACTCGCAATGCAACTGGGGCAGTCACTCTTCCCGATCCAGATCACCGGTCGATGATACTGCCCCCCCGTGGCAAACGATGCTTAAAGTTCGAGGTGGACAAGCGCACATATAGATGCACCTCATCTCATACTCCCAATAGCTTGATTCAGTTCTACGAGCCAGGACCAGACCCAAACCAAAAGCATACCTCTACGGGGGTTATCACCGCTATTTTCCAAATCCCACTCGACAATATTCTCCGAACTTTTATTGTTGTTCACAGACATCAACCTCTGTTTAACCAGTTCTACGAGGATCATCCAGAGTTAATGACTCAAGTTGTGGACTCTGACCCAGAGCCGAATGGTATAGTGATTGAACCACACCACATCATCACACACTTGTCTGCATGGAAACGGCCTACAGACATCTATCACACCAAAAAACCCGTTTTAAAAGTCTGTTGGGCACTGAATCGTGGCCGACGGTAAATACCCACTCCTTTTTTGTTTTGACTCTTTTACTCTCACTGTTGTTCACTTATTCTCTTGTAAAGACTCCTGTAAAATAGCCTCAATTTCATTTCCTTGCTCACTAATTCAATGAATCACGGACGCCAGACCTCAGTCTTTGTTTTTCACCGACTATGTTCTCTACCTTGAAGAAAAAATTGAATCCCTAGTTTCTCTGCATAGAAGGCCTTTGGCTGAGGATAGGTAACCCAAGGCAAAATTTTGCGGGCATTTACAGCTATTGGCAGTACCGAAGGCGCGGTTGAAAGTTTTCTGGTTTCAGATGTTTTCAAATAATTACCCATAACTCGGTCAGTTCTTCATGGATTTGGATGAAACCATGCTAGATAATTCGGACTAATTCGTGCGGAATTAGTGATAGAGAGAAACCTGTGAAAATATTTCATATTGGATGATGTAGGATTTTGGGCCACTTTCGAGATAAATGCTGTCTAGTGAGGTCCAGGCATGTTCAAACAACATGTTTTTTTGCAACGGATGGCCTACATAGATTTAAAAACATGTCATAGAGTCAGAACTTTGAATAATTCAGTCTGTGATGCTTGCAGTCAGGTCGGGATAACAGGCAACCCAGCGGGATCTGAAATATTGCGGAGATTCAGTCAAACACGGAATATTATGTACTTTTGCCCCTATGACCTGTTTTAGAATGTTAACAAGTCTTCCCTGGCCAAAATTTAGACAAGTAGGACATGAATTGGGCATTCCACATTAGATTCATCTCCAAAAGCCTCAAAAAGCCAGATCATCCAATATGAGATATTTTTACAAGATGCTTTCTATCACTGATTCCGCACGAATTAGCCCAAATTATCTAGCATGGTTTCATCCAAATCCATGAATAACTGACTGAGTCATGGGTAATTCTTTGAAAACATCTTTAACCAGAAATTTTTCGACCGCGCCTTCGGTACTGCCAATAGCTGTAACCAGCACATCATGAGATCAAATTGGCTGGTGCCAACCTTTAGAGAATACTAAGGGAAGGGCCGCAAGTGGGTGGTGTTTCGGTTTGATTTTACGTGTGCTAACGCCCTCGCAGAACTGCGCCAAACTCGGGCAAGCCTGTACGCAAGTGGAACCGGCCTTTCTAGCATCTCGTGCTATTTTCCTGTCTCAAGTCGGTATAATAAAAATTACAGTCATGTCTGCGCAAAGCACACGGATGCCGTTGTGTCGCCATGTGCGTGCGCGTTGAGTCCCCGCGCGCCACGCTGCAAATCCTGCGGTGCTCGCAGACGGCAGATGCGTGTGGGCCGAGTTTGCGCACACGTAAGGTTCCCCAGGGGTAAAGGTAGAGGTACGGTGGTGCTAACCTCTACCTCTACCTCCAAAACCTCTGACCTCTAGGAGGTATACCTCTACCTTACCTCCCAAACCTTGGAGGTATACCTCTAATACCTGTCTCCCAACCTTCAGAGGTCTACCTTGAAAGGTCCTCAGCCATTCTTGCATAAATGTTGATTGATATTCATCAGAAACATTTACTTTACTGTTTGCAGTCTAAACAAATCTCTTTTGAGACTCTAATGTACTGAGAAGAAGTTAATTGGCTTAAACCAAAAGGCTTACTGACCTCAACAAAAGGTCACATGGTTTGACAACTGTACAAATTGAAAGGATACTAGGTGCTATGACAAATCAATCACAAATATATAATCTGAGGTTGCTCCATAACCAGAAAATTTTCATTTCAACTGATTTCAACCTCCAAAAAGTAAGCTGGGACCCCAGATTGGCCATACCTTTTGGTACCTCCAGACCTGTCAAGGTATGCCAAAGGTTTGGGAGGTTTCAAAATGTCTTGACCTCTACCCCTACCTCCTTGTACCTTACCTCTGACCTTGGGAGGTATACCTTTACCCCTGGGGATCCTTACGCACACGCGGACTCGGGCGATGCACACCGCCCCATACCGTCTCCTCTCCCACATCCGTATCCACGCCTCCTCTCCTGCTCCCCATCCACATCGCGCCGCACCTCCTTTCCTTCGTAGGTACACGCCCCATGTCCGTACGTACATACATCTTGAATAAACACGTGTTCTCAAGTGAATTGCCTGTGTGATTCTGGGTTAGTAAAGGGTGGGCTTCAATTGAAATTGAATGAAGCGAAGCTCACTGTAAAGATCCAAGATGGCGGGAGCTTACAGCTACGACATGCGTATTCGCGGCCTCAATTGCATTAACCAAAATAATCTATTGAGCTCGCAAAAACATCTATGAATGAAAAAAAAAAAGATCTAGTAGCACGACCCAAATAACCTCTAAACCTCCTCGTCGTCAACATCCATCTCCGCCTCGTCGTCAGTATCCTCGAGATTAATCTCGATGTCTTCATCGTCGTCGACATCCGAGTCAGGAATTGTGTCCATTTCCTCCTGAGTTGGGACGTCGTACTGTGCCAAAACATCGTTCCCATACATCTCCATAAAATCTTTCTTGCCCATCGTCTTCCACCCGTCGTGCCCCTCGTCGAAAGCAAAATCTGCGAGGGGAAATGCAACCCCGGTGTTTACATACCGGGCACGCTCCTTTAATGTGAGGGAATTGTAAAATTCGGGCGTAAAATAATCAATTGGAACGTCGGCGGGCAAAATTACCCCAAAGTCGGAAGCAGGGAGAGGGGGGTCTGAACGAATGCGAGTCTGAGGCTTCCTGTGGTGATGCTAGTGAGTTGTGAATCCATCCGGTGTTGACATGGACATACCCCTGGCCAGGCTTCGCATTACGTTGCTGATACTGCTCTGCAGCAGGATCTAGTTCCTCCTGGAAAAACTGGGCAGCAATTGGATTACGGCCCGGCTTCTCGCGCACAGTGCGTTGGGTGCCTCCCGAAGTGTGCTCGTCATCGGAGTGGACTTCTTGAATAAACGCCATACGCTGCACGGGCTTTCGTAGTCCAAGTCTAACGGCTGTGTCAAAACGAATTCGCGCCAACTGAAACAATGTATAAGCCCAGAAAAATGAGGGAAAGAAGAACAAAAAACACACTCGGCCACGGGCTTTGAATTCGTTGCTATGCTTGATCGAGTCGCCGAGACTGCCCGGGCGACGTCTCTCCATTCTGGTCTTCTGAGCTAGTGTGCCATAAGCGTAGTTGTCGTACATATCACCGAGGAGCTCTGAGTCTTCGGCAATCTTGGCGTTAACCTCGAGAGCAGCGAGGGCGAAAGAAGAGGAGAGGAATTGAAACCCTGACACCGCCAAGTGACGATGAAGCTGGTTGTATTTGGACTGAACTGGCCCTTCGAGGTCGGGACAGAAACCTTTGAGCCCGGCCTTCAGAATCATGGTGAAGACGGTAGCAAGATGGTTCTCGGGAATGCGCGCGATATCATTTGCGATAGGCCCGGTTATGAGTTTTGCGTCTCGGATAAGCTTGGTGGCAAGCTCCTTCGCGGCGCTGACCGCAGTCCTAGAGTCATTGACAAGGGTTCGCATATGCTCACGAACGTCATCGACATCGTCAAAGCGCTTGTCGTAGTGCTTTTGGGCTTCGGTGGCGGAGGGAAGCACATCAGTTTGTGTGAGCAGACCACAAATTCCACGAATGAAGCGCTGGAATGCTCTTTGCATTTTTTTATTACACGACGTGAAAGAGCACAAAAATTAAACACACCTGTGTTGTCTTCGCATTGGCAGGAACCTCCTTGGGGCGAATACCCCAACGATCACGCGCCCGCGTCTTGGCTAAGGTGGTCTTGGTGGATGCGTCGTTTGCATCTGCATTTGCAGCGCTGCCCGACATGTCGGCAGATCCTGCACCTCCCGTGTTCGTGTGACCGGTGGAGGTAGAAGGTCCGGCACTCGCAGACCCTGAGGCACCGTCCTTGCGAGCTCTCTTTTTAGAAGAGGAGGGCCCAGTATCTGAATTGGCATCGGGGCTGGCTTTGCGCTTCTGCGAACTGCCGTTAGCACCAAAGTTAACTTTGGTCTTTCCTTTCCTGGGAGAGGGCCTGGATTGGGGGTTTCTAGGAGGCATTGAGGTGTGGAATGGGAATTGGTAGAGGTTGGGATGAAAGACGACGGAGGATGAAAGAAATAATTGTTTGAATGCCGATCATTGATTTCGTGACCTCGAGGCACCAACATGGTCGTTCGCACTTGGAGAATTATCCTGCTTGAGCTATAACAGCAATCCATAGAGTGTACAGCACAACATATGCTTTTCACTACATGGATAGCTTGTTTTCATAGCCCGAGCTAGCCATAATTTCCGAACGCGGGCGCCTGCAGCGCCGAGGGTATCCGACAGGGAAAAGAGGAGTAGTGAACCAATGGTGGTTCATCTTGCTCTAGAACTGGGTGTGAAGCATCAGGGGAAGGGTTTAGTCCGAGACTGGGGAGGAGATGGTGGTTGAGAGCAAGATGGTGCGACACATCTTTTGCGAAACTTGACACCGTGGGTCAGTTCTCACGGCTGCCAGATCTTTGATCGATTGTGCAACGCCAGGCCAACGCCATGGCCAATGTCCGACCTACGCCGATCAAATGCCATGAAGCCGCGGCCATGGCACTTGCCGGCTGTGTGTTGGGCCCACGTCTAGGAAAATTTGCAGGTCTTTGGTACCAATGCGAATTCATTTCACTGATGTCAAAGTCTTTTTCTTGGGGTCATCTCTCCGTGTTCGTCTCGGGCTCGTATCAGCGTCTCGGACTATCGATTTTGCCGGCTGATCCAAAATACTACCATGTGTTAATCCAGCCAGTGTGGCAGAGCCGTATGGCTGGTGTGTGGAAACTCAACCACATGCTGGTTTCGGTTTCAGCCTGATTTATTTTTATTTTACTTACATCATTTATTTGGCTAGTAAATACGCACCCACGGTGCCAGCAAATCATTATTCTACGTCCTACGCTCATCTGTGTGAGCCAGTGTGGCCTAGTGACCAAAACTCCGTGTCCTTTTGTGTTTACCTTCGACCTACGTAACCTCGACCGTACGCACTCGGCGTGCGAAACCCTTCGACATCGCGGATTCACTCGGAATCTGACTCGTGACCATTTCTACGACCTACTGCTACCCTCTCGATCCTCGTCTCGGTTACTCGACCTATACCCTCTTCTCCTTCCTCCCTTCACATCATTTCTATTCTAAAATCGACCGGCCACCGACCCAATTCAAGAACCCGCCTCCCGGGCTTTCTGCCCTTCCACACCAGCTTCTGCTTTTTCTACTGCATGTGACTCTGTTCTCTACACTTTGACGAAATTTATTTCGAATGGCTGTTAGTTCCCGTCATAAGTGGCTCGGGTATGAATTTCTCTCTTGAAACTTCCGATTGATGTTCTATGAGCTGAAGATGTCTGCGGTCACCTTCATTGGTCAATCTTCTACGAGAACCGTGTCTATGTTCTCTCTGGGTCACGTCAAATCCCTTTTACAATCATAGCCGCCAGAGTCCACTTTCGAAAGCCCGTCTCAATCTTCCCTTATTGCCCGTGGTCGGGGTCAATCTAATTGCTCCCTCGAGGCTGGTGATATAAGATCCAGGAATTCCCTCCATTCCGCCGAACTGCTGAATACATATTTCAAACATCTCAGGGCAGCGCAGGTCATCATGTGCAAGACCGCTGTTGTCAATCAGCCCTAAACAAAAATCAGGCCACTTTGACCTATACTCTCATGTCTGATAAACAGCGCCAGGAAATCTTCCGGGGGCAATGTATGCCGTCATCCCGCAGGATTTTATCTATTTACCATTCCATTCCTAGATGCCGTTTTCAGCCACATGGTACCAGAGCCCAATCTACATGATTACGGTCAGCTGTAGTCCTCGGGCATGGTGCCGATCCGCTCATTTGCCTCTGTTCCAGTCTCCCTTGGTGGAAAAATCGCCACCACACCGGAAGAAATCGAACAGGTCATTTTCTGTGTCTGCAATGACTGCTTTGATACTTCCTTTATCTCAATGTTAGTGGTTTCACCTGTCCTCTTCATTTTCTGCGCACTGAAGATATCACAGCTGGTTTAATGGAACCTATCGCATACGTACATGACTATGCACCGTTGTATCTCCTTACCATTGATCCCAGGTTGTGAATCGCCGGTTCATATACAACTGTGCGGCCCTGGGACGCCGAGTGTCGGAAGAGATGTACTCGTGGGCAGGCAAGTTCACCTCTGCAATTCCGAATCTCCCTGATAATCAATCTAGTGGATGTTTCAAAGGACAATTTAATTATCCCAGCATACGAAATTTGTCACTGGACCGGACCGCAACTACCGACGAAACCGCATATTATAATTCAGGACCTTCCCATGGCCATTGAGGAAGATCCATTGCGATTCTCAAGAGACCACACGCCACCTACTGGCTTATTGACCCCCACAGCGTAGTTTGCGCGTGAGACTCAACTACCGGTAGCTGTTGGGGCAGATCCATTCCACTTCGCCAGAGACCTCACGCCCCATACTGGCTTATTGACCCCCGCAGCGTCGTTTGACTAGGGTTATTATGGGCAAAACAGTCAGGGTAGGGACCGAGGAAACCCTAGAGTAGGGTTCTAGCATAGCACTTGTTTCCCAATTAGGCCACCCCTAATATTCTAATCCTGGAACCATGGCCATGGTTCCCTTATCTAAGGGCGAAATCCCCTTAGATCCGTGAGGAACCATGCTTTTTGTCACATTTGTGAGAACTGTGACAGGGAACCATGGATCTTTTGATTGCCCTAAGACCCTTCAAAATAGCCCCAACCTCTATCACTTTTGTGAGCAGGGTGGGGGGGGGGCCCGCCTAAAAAAAAAATCGAAAATTGGAGAACCGATGGAGACCACCTAGAAAACCATTTCCCCCCATTGAACCATGTCCGTAGCTGTCACTGTTCCCTTGCTACAGGTCTAGTCATATCTAGGTTGCACCAGGGGAGGGCGTTGCAAAAATTTGGTGAAGCCAGATGTCATCCAATCAATTTCAAATTTTGGAGGTGGGTTCTACCCTCTGATACACATTTTTCACCGATGGCCACCCACCAGATTCCTTCCACAAACCTCAGGAAGAATAAAATCCTGCAGACAGGTTCAAACAGGTGGCTGGTGAAACAGGCCTAGCACCTCCTGACTTGATCCCCTCAAAAAAGTGCCTTGCCCGTTAGTTTTGGTCAAATCTACACATATAGCTAGCTCATTTGGGTGCCCAAATGAACCACACAGATAGCTAGCTACCGGTGGCTATGCCAGACACAGCCATCCGTTTTGTACCACAAGACAGAGTGGCAAATGTATAGGGTGATGACAACGACAATGACCAAAGGCCAATAGGTGATGGCGACAACAACAAAGACACCTGTAATACAAAAGTAGAGCAGTGATGACGACGACAATGAAAAAATTTCATGGCGACGACGACGAGGGGACGTAGTGGCGACAACAAAGCAAAGAGATGGTGATGACCAGCACAGATAAGAGAGTGACCAGAAGACGATGATGACAAAGAGTATTTAAGATGACAACGACGATGAAAAGCATAAGAGATGATGACGGTGATGAGGTTGAGTGACCAGCGACGACCAGCAGCATATACATGCTATAGAATACAGTAGAGCAGTGGCGAGGACCGATATAGAATAACGGAAATAGATCTCTGAAAGCTATTTAAAGGGTGCCAATATATATAGAAAGCGGATTGACGGTCAATCCGGGATGGAATAGAGATAGGGATGCTGGAGGGCAGAGCGGAGGGAAATCTTGAGATAGAGTATTCGTCGCTGGATCGGCTGCTCGCGTCGCGTCAGCACACTAGCTGGGGGAAGGATGGGAAAATGTTACTGCATATCTCCCGTGAGGAGATCGATACTAGGATTCCAAATTGAGCTAAGTTATTAGGCACTAGATCGAAATCTACCCGTATCCGTCGTAGAAAAAATCCGCAGCACTCGAATCTGTAGAAGGAGGTCGAGTTTGTGCTGATTGAAGGCTGTACAGGCCGCATATAACATTTGAGTTGATCGCTCGGCGGTATGGCATATAAGACACACCTGGAAACCAAATTGTCCCAGTCTGGCTGTACTGCGGGGTCATCCCACCGCGTGCTCATTTGCTCAGGTGCCTGCAGCAGAGCAAACAGCTCGGAGTCCCGTGAGTTGAGTGCCGAGAAGAAGCCGGACTGTTCCACGCCAGGAAACAAATCTGGAAACAGTCATTGCCACGGTAACCTTGAGGAACACCATACACACCAGCAGGTAAAAGCGGTGTCAGATGGCTAATATCAGTGGAAAACCCGGGATCCGCTGGAGAAATAGAACGACGTCAAGTGGGTTACCGTAGGTTTGACGGCGTGTACGTACATGTACCGGGGAATGTGAACGATTGCATTACACCGACAGTGGAAGCCGAAGTGTCGGGCACCCGATGTCTGAGAGGAAAAATTGAATCATCCCGCCCATGAGAATAGGTGAGCATACCGCTGCCCTGCCTCGCTCGTGCTGTGCGGTGAAAACTGCCACTCATCCATTGCCGCTGTAGAATGGGAAAAGCATTGTTAGACTGTTCACCCATATTGGTTGGGTACGCACTGCGAAACCGGCGAGAATTCACGCAGGGCGGGAGGAGATGATGGTGGGAGGAGAGGATACAAATCAAGAGGCGCATCAGTCTAACCGTGAAACGATCAGATGGCTCGCCGGATTTGGGCTTGCGACGAACTTGCACCTTGTCCTGACGAACTTGCACAGTTTTTGGAGCACGCAACTGCTTCCGACGAGGATCTCTTCGCTTATTTCTTATCTCACGAGCTTGCACGGACATCTGACGAAGTTGTCCCATCAAATGACGAAGATCCTCCATCACCAGACGAACTTGCGCATCCTACGTACTGACGAGGTACTATACGACTCACAATTGGTGCAGTTAGCCAACTGTTGCTTCAAGCTTTTAGATACATATTCACAATTTGGGATTCAAAATCTCTTAATACTTGACTCGTCGAACCGTACCTCTGTCTGAAAGTCGTAGTTGGAGTATCCAAAGGTTCAAAATAATTATTTGCCACCTTACATATCGCGCACTTATTGCGCCGGCAGGTTAGCTACTTAGTATACAGTAGCTTGCGTCGTTAGCCAATTATCTCTCTCTTGTCGAAATGACGCACTGCAAGGAATCTGAACAGTGCAGCCTCATATAAGTTCAACACCGACTCCAGGGATGGAACTAGATTGCTCCACTAGGACCTAACTCCTTGGTTTGAACTTTCGGTGGCTGTACATGGACATTTAAATTTGGATCTTCACTTCTGTTGAAATGTGGGCGCTCATCTCAACGCGAAGACGAAAGGAGGGCCCCAGTCGGTAATGATCAGATGCCGTGAACGTCGGATCGCGAAAGGTCTCTCCAACCACCAACCGCGGGTCTTGAATTCTTCCGTGAATCTCCTTCGCCGCCAAGACGGCAAGGGTCCGCACTTGCGTGATTTAGGGTTAGGGTTAATGTGCCTGATGCTGTGCTTGGGTTGGAATTGCCGAAATTGAAAGAGCTGATTCCTTGGTGCTTGAGGATTGAAGTTGGTTGCCCTTCCCAGCCAGATTAGTCATCACTGTGTTCAAGGTCCCCCTAGACTTACCATCTGGCAAGGTCGCTATGCTTAGCTGGGCAGACCACATCTGTCTAGGGGCCTACACAATCTCTGTGTAGCTCTGTCTAGTTGTGTAGCTGTGTGTAGATATGCGTAGGTCTGCCAAGGTATGTATATGTCAGGCTAGGTCTGCCTAGCTTCCTAGACTCACCTTCTCAGAATACAGTCGGAAGTGTTTGAAAATTTAATTTTTGGTTGAATAAACATGGGACTGACCCCAGTGTAGTTGGGCAGAGATGAGTTTAGGTACCTGCACTGGCCTACACAGGGTCAGCTTAGGTGACCTATACACAACTGGTCAGGCACTATGCACACTTTGCCGCAATTGTGATCAGGTCGGTCTAGTAGACCTACACAGAGTCTGTTTAGCCTCCTAGGCATTGCTTTACAGACCTATACACACCTTTACAGACTGAGGCTAGGGGGGCCTTGAATGCAGTGCATGTCAGGCCACTGAAGCTGGCTGAAAACCGGCCAATGGAATCGGTTCGATGCCCTGGGGCTAGCATCCAATAAGGCGCTGAAGTCTTCAGTAAAACAATCCCGGAAACGGTCCTTTAATGGCTTGGCACGTACGGCGTTGAACCCTCCCCTCTCCGTCAACATCGGATCTTCCCACGTGTGTTTCGGGCCAGCCGCATGGCACCGTGCACTACGGATGGACTCATGTTGTGTAGGAGCCCTCGGGGTGTCTATAAAATCTGCGGTTTAAAATCACGAATGTAACACTCGATCCACCAATCCCCTCGAACTTGAGAGCACAGTCGCAATCACTTCATATTTTTTTCTGCACCTACCATGAAGTTCACAACCATCTTCGTCGCTGTCGCCCTCACGAGTGCTACCCACACCATGGCGGACAATTGTCAGTGAAGTCTCAGCTGTTGCGGCTGCGCCCTCCTCCACAAAAGTGATCAGCGGGAGACGCATTGATTACCACCGCGATAATTGACCTTTTTCTCGGGCAACTATGCTGACCAAATCGAGGCGGCTGTTCGCAAGGCGCACACGAAGCCTGGCCATATGCTCGACACGCTCTTCTACTGCCTCGGGGGGAGCAACGGGGACATAGAGGTCATCAAGGACTGCGCTCCGGGCAGATGCGTCGACGCGGGGTCAGATAAGAGCGACCTGTGTCTTGCGTCCTCACGGATTCACTTGATCGTGGATATGGAGGAGAGCTTCAGCGGGAAGATGGAGGAGCATGCATGGAAATGGTGAAGAGTTCCAGCCACGAATTGTTTCGCCACTCGATAGATTCTTGACATTCGACCGCACAAGTACCATGTTGACGTATCCGGTCTTCAATGCGATCACATAGGGATGAGACGCAGAGGAAACCACATGTAGAAGTGGCCGCACACAGACCGATTTCATCTATTGAAAATGAAAGTACTGTACCATTTCGACTGAGGGTTCAGGTGACGGTGACACCCGAGATTTTTTGATGTGTGCAAAATCACCTTTAACCCAAAAGAAAATTTATCGGCCATCCCGATATCCAAAAATCCAAAATTTGT
Organism: Mycena leptocephala; assembly: GCA_029378395.1. NCBI lineage: Eukaryota > Fungi > Basidiomycota > Agaricomycetes > Agaricales > Mycenaceae > Mycena > Mycena leptocephala. Next base: position 10,651 of record JARJLF010000558.1, on the reverse strand, counting down.
GAACCTTCGGTCGAAATGGTACAGTAGATTTGGTTCGGGCTACTCAGTAATTGCGTCCGAGGTGCATGTGGATTTCATTCTGCTTAGCTCCGTGAAACCGATGCCACTATTGTCGTTGGCCATGAGTACGGTGGGAGCTGGTGGGAGCAACCATATGCGAAACATGTCTCGATCATGCAGGACTTGAACATAAAATTGCCCTCATCACTGCGAGTATCACATGGTACGCCCCCGAAAATCGCCGAGCCGTCAGGAAATAGTTGTCCCGTTTTCTGGAAAACAGCTTTTGAATGCATATTTAGTCCGGAAATACACTGGCGATATATATAGTACAGGGTTGACCATTGCAAACCCGGATCTAACCCAGAAGACTCCGTGAGAACATCGTGCAAGATTCCAGTTGGGAAGCGGACATTATGATTGCCGGGTTCGTTTCGTGAGTATTGAGATTGGTTACATATCTTTTACACCGGCAGACTTGTACCAGGAGTTCAACGCCGTTGTCACATGCGCCTATTAGTGATAAATAGTGCAATGCGTTAAAAATGTATTTTCATGATACTCTTCGGACTCTGACTGTCGACTGAAGTTTCAATTTTCTGTGCCATCGGTAAGTCTATTGGGTCTTCGTCTGTCACATGCCCTGAGGTCAGGAGGACGAGAGCAGCAGGAGAAGCTGGGCAAGGCGGCTTATTCATCGCCGAAAGCGCCGGGGTTTCCCCATACCGACCTGTAGTTTCAGCGCGTTCGAAAGAGCCTGGCGGGGGCTTTAGTGCGAACGCTTTTAAGGGCAGCCTGGAAGCACGCTCACTCTAGTTTCGAACGATCGCTTTTTATGGGTTTCTCGACTACTCTGTTTTCCGTTGTCACAGTCGCAGTCGCAGGAACTTCCGCCCTGTTCCTGCCATCCGGCAACTTCACTTTTCCCACCATCGAGTCTGATGCTCTATCAGCCCGCGGGGTCCAAGGGCCTGGCTCAGGCACCTTCGACGGCTTTTTCTGGCAAAACTTTGTCGCTGGCAGTTTCGACGTCATTTTTACCAACATCGCCGGAGGGCAGTACGAGGTCCAGTGGAGTGGATCCGGAGATTTCGTCGTTGGACAGGGGTTCAACCCCGGAAGCACATCCAGGTGAGATATCCAGCCTCATATGTACGATTTGCATTCGAACAATTATTTTACAAATTTCAGGGTGATGACTTTCAGCGCCTCGTGGGGTCCCAACCCCGCTTCCGCTTCTATACTTTCCGTCTATGGTTAGTGGTATCGACTATCCCTGCTGCAACTAACACTCACTGAATCGTATCCAGGCTGGTCGACCAACCCTCTCGTCGAATACTACATCAACGAAGATGCTAACGCTTTCAACCTCGGTACTGCCGCTTCCGGTACCACCCACAAGGGTACCGTTGTCTCCGATGGATCAACTTACGATATCTACGAACACACCCAAGTGAACCAGCCCTCCATTATAGGCACTGCCACCTTCAACCAGTACTTGTCAGTCCGCCAAAACAAGCGCACCAGTGGGTCAGTCACGATTCAAAATCATGTCAATGCGTGGGCTTCGCTCGGTATGAACTTGGGCACCATGAATCTGCAAATTATGGCGGTAAGCTCGAATTACCACCTGTGTGGTTGGAGCCAGATCGCTAATGTTATTGCGTGCATTAGGTGGAAGGGCTGTCCAGCTCCGGCCAGGCAACCGTCAACGTTCATTGAGACGCAATGACATGTAGTGAAGTGTTCTTCATTTTCCTGAAAGTTCAAAATATTTTTTACAATTTTGCGTGTCCGTATTGTTGTTGGAGGCAGATTTCAATCTTCTTGAAGGGGAGCTTTCAGATTCGTGATAACAGTAGGAGTGGTTGTAGTTTAAAAATTAAAGGAAAGATCAAACCCTGTAACCCTAGCACGTTTGTTTAAACAATGTCCATTGAGACGGTATTTCATGTTTAATCAGAGGGATAATCTAATCATGTTTAAATTGGAAAAGGCACCATAACCGTTCTCACGGCTGGAGGGGGCAGTGCCGCGGATTAAACAGGCTGTTATGTAATCTAAACGTGATTAAAGTTACTGGGGAGGCATATTTACACAAAAAAGGAGTGCATCGAGGATCGATCTCACAACCTCCTAATAAGAACGAAAGCGGAGGATCAAAGCCCTAAATATTTGCCGCGCTGTTTCTGACCTCCCAAACAGCCGCAAAGGTCGGCCACTTTCAGCCACTGCGCGCCATTGCCCACGGTCTACACCGCGCGCTACACCGACGTTGAGGAAGGTTTCCGCAAAACGGCGTCGGCAAGCCTGTGTCAGCGCCCCTTCGGTGGATTTTTCCTTTCATTCACTTTCGTGGTAAAGCACGACGAGGTTCAAAAAGATGTTGGCAATATCCTCCACCAGAAGTGCGGCTTTCATGCCTCGAATGCAAGATCACAGGTGGAGTCTGGCGCAGAACCAACTCAACCGTGACGCCGTGACGCCGTGACGCCGACGCACTGAGGAAAGAACATACCTTTGGCGTTCTTTAAAGCCGTATTCCAGTCAAATTTAGCTGAGACTGTGGATAGCTTGCCTTCGATGATTTTAGTCTGACGTGGTTTACTTGTCTGGCATTGACAGTACCATTTTGGCGTTGTCCCCATTCGACCTTAGCACTTCGGTTTTGCGCAGGTCAAATCGCAAAAAGATACAGGGTGAGTAGAAGAGGGAGCAGCCAAAAAGTGTTCCTTCGAGTCTAACAATTTACTATAACCATTGAATGTGTGTGCGTGAAGAGGGGACCGCAGATATATTTGCAATGTGGGCTTTGCACGACCTAGTAGGCAAAAGCCGAGTTGATACCGCAGGCGGAACTTTTCTAGATCTGTACGAAACCCGGAGCAGGAGCAACGCAAACCAACCATTCGTCCTATAGAATAAATCGTTGCCTGTGTTTCTTCATTTTTTCTTCTGCTGCTTTTGGAGCCCGTGGGCTCTAACCATCGGCGCACAGGACTTGGCTATGGGATAAGTAAAATTGCCAGAAACCAGAGAGCCAAGGCCATTGGGGGAACGGAATGGAGAAACTTCCCGTGCGTCAGGTCATGACTCATGTAACATTTGAAAGTCGGGGCCCGCATTTGGATCGATCAATTTTCAGACGTACAATCGAGGCTTTGAGGAAATTGAAAAGACCGGGGATGTCCAGGACATCTCGAGAAATATCCAAACGCAGCATGTGCTCCGGAAGAGAAGTAAAATCGACACGACGTTGGCCTGACACAGCGAAATCGAATAGTACGGGTGGGCGCACAAGCTGACAGCCCAGAGAAATAAGACCAAAACGGCGTAAATGTATCACCGCTAGAACTAGCAACAGATTCCAATTTTCGAGACGTTCGCCGCAGATTTGTCAATAGGGGAAGTCAAACATCTCATTTTGAGACCGATTATTGTGTCGATTCTCGTTTGATTCGCGAATATAATCGATGCTTAATCGGCCAAGGTTTGACCCCCCCCCCCCCCCCCCCCGATTCTCACCTGATTTTGGACGGGATTCTCTCGATTCTGTTGAGTTAAGCAAAAGATATGTCATGAAATATAAGTTAAAATACAATTTATTTTTCTCTGTTCCAACGACATTCCTTCCACCACAACATGCCTCGACTGTCGGCACGCCAGGCTCGGGCCCGTAATATCTTGACGGCATTCACAGACCACCATAAAGCCCATATCAAGCAAGGGTTACGTCGAAGAACTGGACTGAGGCGCACCCTCACGTGCGCTGGCTTGACACCATAAGACCTCGAGGAATTGACAGCGCCGGCACTGTTGTTGGCTGTTGAGCTTGCGAGCTGGAGGTTTGGATACAGCGGCCTGCGACTCTCTCCCATTGCCAAAGTCTGGGAGCATAGGGGAGGATATACAAGAAGCGGCCCACTCGGCCGATTTAGAACAGCGGCACTTCGAAAGAAAGGCGGCTCAGAGCCGCCTTTCAAGTGCAGGAGAGCCATGCTTGGCGTAAAGGCGGCACTTGCTATTGGGGGACGCACACATGGCCAGTGATGTGAAGGAAGCTGTGCACCCACTTTCTCTTCCTCCCACATCGCGAGCGCCACCAGATGTATGAACGTGACAATGCCGGCGCAACACTCGCGCACCGATCTCGAGCTCATTGGCGAGCTGCCGTCGCGTGTATTTGCGTACATACGTGAGAACGGCGCGTCTCATCCGACTTGCGCTGATGAGATGTTCTCAGCGGCGTCGAACGATATCGCTGTGATCTCATCTCCCGAAGCAGTCCCAGCCATCCCAGCCGTTTATTTGAGTATAAAACGAGGGTGCGACTCGGAGTTGCGAGGTTGTAGAAGGGCCGCATGAGCACTCGCAGCTGCCGGGACAGGTGAGTGCATGTGTTATATCCAAAAATTAATAAAGATTCACAACTACTGGTCAAGACTGTGCGGACAGCCCCCACATCCCAACCCCCGTGGGTGCACCCTCCGAGGTCTTTGCACCCCAGTTCTGCTAAGACACGTGTGAACACAAAGAAACTGCGCACGGAATCCTTCACACACCATCTGCGCCGCCTTCGTGCCTACCCACGTTCGGGTCCCCCAACGCCGACGCCGCGCAGCCGCCGACTCCAGATTTCCACACCGAATTCTGCTGGGGTTTTGTCGAAACGCCGCGCAGGCACTCAAGGCTTGCAACCAAGTGAGTAGCTGTTTTCTATTCCGTATTGACAAAGACTTACCACCTAAAATTCAAAAATTCGATGCAAGGGAGCACCGTGCCGCAAAGCAGATTCCCCGCATCATCAATAGTAGTACAAATCTCACAGACATGCTGTATGTACATGCCTCCATCGCAGTACAATTGAGTTCAAGTCCAGCTTCAATAAGTAATAAAGTTGAAGTCCCACCAAAGAGCACATTATGAATCCTTGTTGTGTGTGAACAGACGCCAATAAACCAGCCGAAAACTCACTATGCATCACTTTTGAGTTCAATTGCAACAAAAAACACGCATCTCGGCGAGAACTCCGAAGTGCCGCTCTTTATTTCAATGGCGGCACTTGAGGCGCTGATGGCGTGCGAAGAGCCGCGGATGCAGGTACATGTGCCGTCCATGATTTGAAGTGCCGCTGTTCTAATTTTGTCGAGTGGGCCGCTTCTCGTTGGTCCCGAGCATAGGGTGCCACCCAGCCGCGTCGGCACTCCTGACCGTGGTACTCCGTGAGTCAACAGTCGGTGGCACAGTAATACGGCCACATTCTGATAGGATGAGTTTCTGTTGAGACCTGATTTAACTATGAACCAGGATTAATCTAGACTATTCACTGCCTCCCACGGACCGCCCTGTATTCTCAGTTGGACTTACGATTTTCAAGCGCGAACGCAGACCTTAAGTCAAGCGCGAACTTGAGATCGAGGCACGACTCGAGATCACGGTGTGAACTTTCAGTTCGAAGTGACCCCTGGAGATGAACTTGCCATTTTTCAAGCCCAAACGCCCAAGCGAGAACTGAAGTCAAGTGCGAGCTTGAGATCAAGGCATGACTCAACATCATGGTGCGAACTTCTTGTGCTAATTGAATTTTAGCTGGGACTACGTTCCGAGGAGTCCGGCCAAACCCAAAGGGCAGTGTTGAAACAGGTAAGATTATGGCTTTCGACATTTAATAAGGAACTGAAGTCACTATAGAGCTCAAGTCGTGCTGGAACTCAAGTCCACAGATTGGACCTAAGTAGCTCGAACTTAAGTACTTTATTATCCTGCATATTTAATATTTATTAAATGATCTCTTGAGTTCTTGCAAAGAACTTAAGTTGAAGCCGCAACTTAAGTTCGAGCTTACCCCCGGGAGGCGTGATTAGTATTAAATATAGCTTGCTACGTACTTTATCAGAATTTAAGACTTACCAGGACTTAAGACACAAGGGCGGTCTGGACCGCCGCCTGCCCCTTGAGATGAGCTAATGAAGTATTTGGAATATACTCCGGGATACTCCGGGGGTCGTGGCATAGCCACCCGTGGCTGGGCAGAGCATAGCCATACCGGTCTGTACCACAGACCAGGTTGGCAAATCTATAGGATAATCACTGTAAATTCTGAGGAAGACGTTCATCGAAGGAATGAACCCTCTCATACGCGCCCCTCAAAAGAAACCGCAGTATAGGCTATGGGTGTTGCGGGCAGATGTTCGTTACAGACTTACAGTCCAAACACTCAAGCAAACAACGGCAGTCACGGAAAGCCAGTAAGCACCCAACGTTTAGATTCTTAAGTAGTGTTCTACATATGTAGCCGAGGGCTGGCGGCCAAAGATTCTGTCCGACCAGGCTCGAATAAAACAGGAGGGCTTCAGTTTTCCCCGACAAGTTCGGACATAAGCAGCTATAGAGATAATCTGCTGGGATGGGGACGCAAGATACCGGTGAATGGAGAGCAATGGAGTGCAGTAGCGGTGCAGATAAGCATTGAGTATAGGAATGCACGATCACGATCAAGAGCGTGAGAAGCCAATCTAGATGCCGATGGAATTCTGGAACCGACTGACTGGTAATCCAAAGTTAGAAAGGGAGAAATGGAGAGGGAGAACACGAAGCAGGCTACACAGAGGGTTCTAAGGAAGCCAAAGACAAGCCCTCAAGCGTGTCTTCAAAGAGCACAAAGAGCCTAGCGCTGATAGCAATTTCAGCCCAATGATCCGCACGCGGAATGCCGCATAGATTCCGCACCGCTACGCTACGCGGAGAGTTGGCGATCTTCACAAGAATCGTAGTTCACACATTCAAAGAGCCCCTCGCACACAGTGAGGCTCCCGAAGATATTATCCACGAGATGTTGGCAGCGGACGGTCGTGTTGTGAAGCCGCCAGCAGAAATCCTCGAGATATCATAGCCTAGCTGAGACAGGATACGGGGAGAAAAGAAAAAACACCGTTGTTACGCTAGTCACTTGTGGGCCGACAATCAGCCACGAGGCGAAGACAAAGAACGAAAATAAGTCACCGCCGGCAGCCGTAAAAGGGAAGAGATAGGGGCAATTGAGGGAGGAAAAAAGTCTTGCGAACGCGATTCTCAAGGCATGGGGGGAAACACTGAAAAGATTTGGATTGCAGCGCAGGAAGTTTTACAAGAAATACAAAGAAACAGACTGTAGCGCGATGGGTTAGGAGATACAAACAGTTGACGCCGTACTTCCGGGACGTCCGAGACCACGACATCCAGGCGTCGGCGGCGTCCGGGCGGGAATGGGAGGATGCAATGAAACCGATCTTGCCGAGCGTCGAAAAAAGGTAAACGCGATCGTAGAAAGTGGTGTCCAAGGCTAAACAAACCTGCGCAGATTAATTCTCTCCAAGAGCGAATGAGCCTCGATCGGTAATTGGAGCGAGAACACACACCGTAATAAAATGCCAGGAAATCTCCTGCCAAGGAGCCTCAGGCTCTGCCACCATAATAAAAAAAAGGTCTTGATGCGTGTAGCTGGGCGGCGCCGGGCACCATAACCGTGGTCATGACATCAACAAGAATGAGATACACGCACCTGAGGGTCACAGGAACAACGTTCGCGGGGGAGGACTGCATACAAACGAGATCGGAATCAGCGAATAACGCAAAAAGCTCGACGCACCAAAGAATGAAACTAACCTCCCAGCGGCGTCCGAAGCCACGGTGGAGGATCTGAAAGAAAGCAAAATCCCCAAAGGGAGCAATCTCGTAGATGTATCTGCATGCAGATGGGGTCGGAGGAATACCCACTGGGGTTATCGAGAATGTGCCACATAGAGGGACTCAGTATGCGCAACAGCATACCCAGGAAGACGCGCCGGAAACAAACGCTACGCTGCCCACAATTCTCGTGTTTGCTTTCACCACGGACGCTGACAAGTTTTGGGCAGCGTAAATGTTAGACAGGAGCTATGTGATAAAACAACAATCCATAACCGAGAAGATGGCAGACAATGAAAAGTACACGCACCAAAGATAAGTACATATATATTCGTCAAAAGTGCATTGCAGCATCCGCCCCCACTAGCAGCCAATCCGGCGTTCGAAAAGAAAGTACTAGTATAGCCGCCAGATTTCATGCAGAGTACATAGCCGAATGAGATCTTTGGCCTGGTGTGAGTGTTAGGCGCTGAACGCGCCGCAGCAGACAGGTGACGAGAAGGTCGCGAAATTTGTGTCAAGGGCGCACAAATCCCGAAGTTTGAGGGCAAGAGGTTAGGTGGGCCATTAGGGTTAGGCCAGCGCGTTCGTATTTGGAGCACAGTGGTAATCTCGATGAGTCTTGGGCTCGTTGGGTCGGACGTAGTCGTGGATGATGGTCAAGGCAAAGAGACGATTGATCCGGAGGCCGATCAACACAGCCACCGTTTCTCTCTCTTCCCAATCTCATCCACACTTCGCGACGAATCGACCAACGCCGCCATCCCCGTGCGCCTAGTAGTAGTACCGATACGATGCCCGCAGCACCCAGTGCTTTCGCGTTTATACTCTACTAGCTTCGCCTTTTTTCGTTTCGCAAATTCCCCCCAACCTCTTTGCTGCGTGCCTGCGCATCTCCTCCACAAGATGACGCACCAATCGCCGGGCCTCTCCTACTTCCTAGCCCAGGATTTCCACGAGCACCTACTCGAACGCGAGCCATTCGAGTTACGCGTCGTATAGTTTGTCGGGTACGTCTTTCTTTTCCCCTCCTGCCTCGTTTCCCCTTTTCCCCGCCCGTTATCTTTCCCTCCAGAGTCCATACACACCTTTTCTTCTGCTCCTCCCTCGCTCTTCCCCCTCTCTCCCCTCTTGCATACTCCATGCCTCGCTAACTCGCACCCAGGCACCCCCTCCTTCAGCTCGACCTCGACCTCGACCTCCAATATAAAGAAGTGGTGGCCGCTCCCCAGCATCGGCGGCATGGGCATCGGCGGCAAAAAGGGCTGGACGTCCGATAGCGGGTGGGGATGTTGAGGACGAGCCAGAGTTTGCTTGCGACAGCGTTGGAGAGGGTTGGAGGTGGGTTTTGTTTCTTTCATTCTTTTTTGGGCTCCTTCGGCTTTTATTACGCCGCCGCGTTTTACTTTCCCTCCGTCCGCTCGTTCCTCGTCTTCTCTCCCGTCCTCTTGTGGGTTTAAGCGCCTCGGCGCCTACGTGCGCGTTTCCTTTTTGGGAACGCCCACTTTTCTTTCACCCGCGTTCTTGATACCCAGCTACGAGCGGGCTTGCCCCTCCTCGGAGGTGGTTCCTGCATACGGTGGGCGCTGCCACCCGAGCGGAATTGGGTTGGTGGGCGATTTTTTTTCTTTCAAGTCGGGAGGAGGCGTGTGCGCGTTGTCCAGAACGGACGACGGGCGAGCTTGGAATCTTGGGAGGAAAATTGGGGTGTGTTTGCGCCCTACGTCCCGATTCGGCGCCGCTTTTTCATTTTTTGAAGTTAGGAGCTGGGAGGGTGCCGATATCTGTGCGCGGCTCGATAACTCGGGGCAGGGGCGCTTGGATATTTGGGCAGGATCCGCTGGGCGTGAGGGGTTGTTCGTTTCCCCACGCCGTCTTACCGTTCGGCGGCGTTTGGGGCTTTGGTTTGTCTGCGGGCGAGAAGGGAGGGTGGTAATTTTTGTGTGCGTTCTTGAGAGTGGGCGGAGCTTCGTGGTTGCGGGAAGGCTCTCGGCGAATGCTCGCCCATTGGCGTGCGCAGCACTTGCGGCCCGTCGCCCTTGTCTGTGTTTTTCTTTCTTACTTTTTGGCACGGGTCGTCTTGACCGCGACTTTGTCTCTTTTCCCCCCCTTTGACTTGGAGTTCCGTGCGAGCTGTAGCGCTCAGAGGAGGACCCGTTCCTCGTGCGCTGCCCGCGCTGCCTTTCGTTCCTTTCGTTATCTTCTTTTCTCTTTTCCCCATTCATACCTCGGCGCTGACGTACCCTTCTCTCCACAGAACCACCGCCCGTCCCAACACCCACCGCGCCCTTCCCACCTCCATCACGACGCACGCACGCCCTGCGCGCGCGCCTCCTCTCATGGTTCCCGACACGCTGGCGGCGCCATTCGGCGTGCACCGCATGGCGCTCGCGGGGAAAGCTGTGGGAAGGACGTGGGGATGTGGTTTGGGCCGAGTGCTGCTGCGGGGCGTTGAGGTCCGTTGTGCTTCTTTTTCATTCGTTCGTTTGTTTGGTTTTGGCGTGCCGGCGGTGGATATTTTTCTTGGATATCTTTGTTCCCCCTCCTCGACCTTCGCCGGCATCTGTCTCTCCCTCCCACTGACGTCCTTCTTCACTTGCTTTTCTACTTTATCTTCTTCGATATTGCTTCTTCTTATTTCAATTCTCTTCCCTTAATTCCTCATCTCCTCTCGATGTAAACTCGATGCTGACTATACTCCCAGAACCCTCGTGGACGCGTTCCCCGCCGCTGGCCTCGGTGTCTCCGTCGCCACCGACGGCACCCTGTACCAAACCGAGTGTTTGTCGCCTCGCACTCGCCCATCGCCGCGTCCGTCTCCTCGCACGGCTCGCGCGGCCGCGGCTCCTCGTCCGGACACAGCAAAGGGGGGAAGGACGCGCAAGAAAGGGGTGGGGCGATAGACCGGTGTTGCTGTTGCTGGAGATACGACTGGGGCTGGAGGACGTGAACCCAATTTATTATGAGATGATCAAGGTGCGTTATC